>JARKIF010000013.1:1200000-1693996 GCA_029378245.1 Roridomyces roridus | reverse complement strand
ATACTTTGAACTCGTGTAGTACTGTAGTATTCCGTTCAATTCGAATGGACATTTGACGTGTGACTTTCTATACGAATGGAACCTTTCGTATGCGACGGCCGGCACGTCCCAAAAAGGCAATTTGATCCGCCGGCAGGCGGCGCACGCACCGGCAGGGCTCGGCGGAGCGAAAATTTGGCTTGTGACCTGTGACATACGAAATTTTCCGTATAAAAAATTGGCTGTGACATGTGACCATACGAATTGAACGAAATACTACAGTACACTCAACTCTCTGCCGTGCGACAGTATCCCAGCGGAGAACTTTTCTTCACACGCAACTCAGGTTACTAATCCAAGTCGTTGCCCTTGTTTTCCGAGACCGGGCTAACAACCAGACTTATGCATTTCCAGTGACTCGACCAGACACGTGTATTGCGGTGGTCCGCATCCGTTGAATGTGAAGTCTTAGGAATCGACGATCCTCTACTAACGGTCCGATTCAGGCGCGTGTCATGGCTTGGTCGTACTTATGCTCGGACCAGCATTTACTTCAGGAATACCTCCTATGGGACACCAATACCTTCCCCTGCAAAAGTGCCCGTGGACTGGTTCGAGTCTATATCCGGGTCTCCGGAAGCTTTTTTGCTGAATAATTCATTATTCCCATTTCAGCCCACATAGGCTATACCACCCGGTTGATATTCAACTGCAGCAACGGCTATGCGACGTCTGAGATCTGAGAGCCCACTTTCAAGGTGTATTGATCCGCCGGAGCCTGTTTCGATTCGGCCTTCATGCATAGTATGTAGTCGATACAGTTGATACTTTTGTGGTGTGCCGGGATTGCTCACATCCAACGTCCGGCTCAAGGCCATCACGAACGAGTTGTTTAGACACTTGATCACCCTTCTATTGCGGCGGGTCCGCGCCCGCCAACTTTTCTTTGATTTGCTTGTAAAGTTAGCTAGCGGGAGCCTGTTCGATTCAGGCGCGTGTCGTGGCTCTCTTGGTCGGCTTTTTTGCAAACGTCGAGCTGACAGAAAAAAAATGAGTTTGAAAGCCGAATTTCAGCAAGCAAACTGTTAGATATTCGGTGTTTGGATCAGTATTTATGTCCGGCGGGTCAGAAGCATTTCAACCGTGGGAATGCCACCAGCGCGAGGCACGACAAACTCTAGTCTGCATATGAGCATATTGTGTGACTAGGTAAACACGTCCCGCGGCGGTGGTCCGCCTCTGCACTCAACACCCGTCGACCATGTTTTGGCAGTGAGTCCTGTTCGATTCGGGAGTGGGACATCCATCCTGTTCGCCCCCTCTTTTTTTCTTTTTCTTTCTTTTCTGGCTCAGTGCCGATCATCCTACTAGCATACGCACATGATTGAACCGTGCCACGGATCCGATTCTTACATCGAGAACAGCATAAGAAACATCTGACGGCAATCAAATCATGATCGGAGTTTGAAACGCTTCTTATCTCCCACCACCATCGATATGTACCGACTTCCCTTGGTCTGCGTACCATCGCCATAGATCGTCGCCTGTACCACACCATACCCTTCACCTGCCGCATTTGCCTCACCCAAGCTTCACCGCGAGTCATACCGACGGATCAGAAATCGAGTCACAAAGCCACCCCTATTGAACCCTTCTACTGCCGAAGAGGGGCTAACACTTTCCCAGTCTCCCTCCGTATCCAGCTTTCCCTCTACTTGCAGCGCCGTGTACCGCTTGCCACCGCTTGCCACCTCCTCTCTGGACTCTTCCAGTTATCCGATTGACGTGAGACAGATTCCTTGGGCATTTCGGCACCGCCCATACATATATATACACAGCCTGGACTTTCACAGCTTCTCCCATCTCTTCTTCCAACCCACCACCATGTCCGACCCCAACCAGCGCTTTGTCCCCAGCGGCCTCGTTGACTTCCCCGCAGCCGGGCTTCCCGAGTACAAATCCTGCTACGCCATCGTCCTCGACTCCCTTTTCACTCGCGAAGAGCTCACCGCTTTCCTCGCCGAAGCCGAATCCTCTGGCCCTTGGCAGATAGCCCAAATCAACGCTGGGGATTACGCCTTTACGGACACGTCGTACAGGAAAGGGGATCGCCTCATCTACGACTCGTTTGAGCTCTCCGAGAAGATCTTCGCGCGGATGCGCCCGTTCTTGGGGGCCATTGAAGAGATCGAGATGCCTGCATACATCCGGGGCCGCGAGATGACGAGGGCGAGGCAGAAGTGGCGGATGGTGAGGTTAAATGAACGGTTGAGGTACTTGAGGTACCCCGTGGGCGGCTTTTTCAAAGAGCATGCCGATGGCACGTACGTCTGCCAGTGAGTCAACTTTCGTCTCTCGTTCTCAAGTTTGTCTGAACGCCAATTGTAGAGAGACGAAGCAACGCACATTCTTCACGCTTCAGTTCTACCTCCCGTCCAACGCCTCTGGGTCAGACGAGAGCTTTCTACCTCCACAAGGCGGGTCGACGCGCTTCCTCTCCTTGGACGACGATCGGGACGACTACGCTGACGTAGAGGCGCGCCCTGGCCGCGCCTTGATCTTCCAGCACGCCGATTTGCTGCATACGGGCGAGTTGGTTACGGGAGGCGTCAAGGTCACCGTACGCTCAGACATACTGTACGAAAAGGTCGGCGAGCCTGTCCCCCTGGACGATTGAACTCTTTCGCAATTTCACTATGTATCTCTCTATGCGACCAATGGATGCTAAATTCTCAACGAGACGAACACTCACTCGACGGTGTGATGAAACGCTGGAGGCGGTGGCCCTCCGCCCCTCCCATGAGGCAGGCCCGCTTGTTTGATCCAGGCTCCAGCCATGCAGCTCAGTGCGCGCGCTATTTCTTTTTGCTGGAAACGAAGCAAACTCTTGCTCAATGTGGGTGCGCACTCAACCAACGGAGACGCAGGTTCAACTGGATGAGCCGATGGGAAAGGGTCGGCGGGCTTACAAAGAGACTCACTACGGACTCCAGAAAGAGGAGTGCCGAAATGATCGCGGGACTCGGCAGAACGGGACGTTTGATAAGAACAGTCAACTGCTTGGCGCTTTGCTGCGCTTTGACACGTGGCTTCCATCAGGCATCAGGAAAGAGCCATCGTGATGGCTTGGCCCGCAGCTCAGCTCCCCATGGTAGAACGGCGAGTCCCAATAAACCGCAGTCTGCCGCAGTTCGATGAAACACCAATCAGTCCTACGCAACGCCGATCATCGGCTTGTTTGAAAAACCAGACGCGCACGACGCGTCTCTTGTCGTCTTTTCTCTCCCTCGCCCATGCTGCTCCCCAAGTGGCTCGCTCTTGCTGTTATACCCTCCGCCACTCTCGCGCTCAAGAGTACCGGTGAAATCCCCGAGCGGAATGGAGTCATCGGCGGTGTTGGCGACAAGAGTTTCACAATCAAGACTACCCCGGCAGTCGCGCGGACGCCAGGCAAGCTGCGCGTCACGGAGAACTCTGGCATCTGTGGTAAATTCTTCGCCCTTTTCGTGGCTCATCCTGCCTGCTCACGCGCCGCACGCGACTAGAAAACGACGCAGAACGTCTACCAGGCGTCTGGGTATGGGGACATTGCGGCGAATCAGAGCATTTGGTACGCGTATATTTCGCATCGCGTTCTCTTACTCGAATTCCACGTAGGTTTTGGTACTTTGACGCGCGCAAGAACCCGGCCAACGCGCCCCTCGTTCTGTGGTTTAACGGAGGAGTACGTCCGTCGTCGACGCGCATTCCATCATCCTGATCGCTCTTCAGCCCGGCAGTAGCAGCATGATAGGCCTGTTGCAAGAAAACGGTCCCTGCCGCATCACCAATGACTCGTACATCGACCAACCCGTCGGCGTCGGCTTCTCGCACGGGGAGGAGAAAGTAGGTACATCGGAGGAGGCTGCCGCGGATCTCTGGACGTTCCTCCAAATGTTCTTGGCCGACGAAAGGTTCGCTCATTTGGTCAAGAATGATTTGGGTATTTGGACCGAGTCGTGCGTCGTCTTCAGTCGTTTCGTGTGCATACTTGCAACAATTGAAAGATATGGGGGACACTACGGCCCCGTGTTTGCCAAATACTTTCTCGCACAAAATACCGCCATCCGGGGCCACACTACGGCGGGTGTTCACCTCAACATGAAAGCGCTGGGGATCGGCAATGGTATTACTGTGCGCCGAGTTCCTCCTATCGTCGTACTGCTGTTTTACGGAACATCATGCAGGATTCGTTTACGCAATACTCGGAATACATAACCTACGCCGAGGAGAACCCCTACGTCGTCACGCTGGTCCCCACCGACTGGATCGCTGACGCCAAAACGGCATGGAACCAAACGGGAGGGTGCAAGGACCAGGTACCTTCCCTTCTTTCTCTTTAAAAGGTCAGGAGGTCTCATTCATCTAGATCATCGCGTGCAACAACGGGGGAAACGACACGGTTCAGCAGCGCATTCAACAGGCGCTGTAGACGTACACCGTCAAGGGCAAGAACGCAGGGCTGTACAAGGCCACGGGTTTGCTCTCGTATTTGCGCGTCAAGGGCGCGGGGCACGAGGTTCCTGCGTATGGGAACGAGGCGGATGGGCTGGAGCGTGGAGAGGCGGCGTGGCAGATGTTCATGCAGACGATGAGGGGGGAGGAGTTGCCATGTTCGACTTGAAACCCCTAATATCTATAGCTACCGTCCAAACCTATTTCTGGTTTACATAAATTTAGTTTTTCGTGGCTGTAACAGTCGAGTTCAGCCAACCGGGAGTCCGTTGAGTTCGGGATGACTCGAGTCCGATTTTTGTTCAAGACGAACCCACCAGAAATACTTGTCTCCGGCATCCCACCTGAGACTGGGGTCCACCGATTCACTGGGTTACCGGTACGAGCAGCCTATGCACCCGATTTTTTGAGGCAGCATATTCACAGGAACACTCTCATTTGGTGGCAAGTAAGTGAGTTGTGGAGAAGTTCCGCCGAATTGTCGCAGAAAACTCCTTTGACCGCAGATTCAACCGTGGGAAGTAGACTGATGGCACCAGCTTTGCTCTGTTGTGGAGCGAATTCTAACGATCAATGAAGCCATTGCAGTGGTCTGCATCCGCGTTCAGTCGTCATGCATCTACGTACCAGCATAGTCCCTGTTCGATTCAGGAGTGGACGTTGTGGTAGTTTGTGAGCAAAGTGTTTTTTTTTGGAGTCCCCCAGTGGCAGTATTATACACCTTTTATTCTCTCAATTTTTGCTCTACTCTTATCACAACCACAAGTACCAGATCCCTGATTGTCGGGAGATTTCAACAGCTCCAAGCAATTTGATCCTGCTGCTCCTCCGAGCATGCTCGCCATCCAAGACAAGCTCGTGGATAAACCTTTGCAAGCAGGCAGCCTGTTCGATCCAGGCACGAGTCATGCGCTGGACGTCAACTTGAGTCCAACCATTTTTTATCCAGGCTTCTTTCTCGCCTCTTTCCAGCCGTTATCGACATCTAACAGTTCTGGTCTCGCGAACGGCGAGTGTGGTGCCGCCCTTACGTGAAACACTGCAGTGTATATCAGCTTGGAAGGTATACCAACAGACCCAGCGGTAGCCCGCACCTGCACACATTGTCCACTGAATGATCGAAATCTTTCCAGCAGCATAACCCGTTCGATTCGGGAATGGGTCATTCGGTGGACATTCACATTTCTTTTTATTTTTCTTTGAAATTCATTTTGACCGTTACTCACTCCTAGGTTCAAGAAACGAGCCTAGGGTCGAGCGTGGAGCCACCGACGCAACGGGAAAGGATTCCCTTGGAGAAACACTGCAGTGTATATGAGCTTGGAAGCTATATAAAGGCACAGACCCAGCGGTGGCCCCGCACCTGCACACCGTCTTGGGTTGGCAATCTTTCCAGCAGGAAAACCCGTTCGATTCGGGAATGGGTCATTGAGCGGTCGTCTCACTTTATTTTATTCAAAAAAAAGAAAAGAAACTTTGTTCCACAAAATTCGGGAGTTGGGATAACCGCAGCACCGACGATCGGATGGCTGTGCTACAGTGATCTGCCGCTGCGGCTGCCATCACGGCCAACATGTATCACCTCGCTCGTCTCTGGCTCGTTGGACAGTCCTCCATTCACTCCCTCTTTCTCCATTGACCAGTTCATACTCAATGCCATGTAATATTAAATCAGCATCGAATCACATTGTATCTAATACTATTATGAGAGAAGGGTGAAGCAGCCGAACGGCGGGAGCGGCAGATTTGGGGCGCAAAGCGGGGGCGATGCGGGGGCGAGACGAGCAGATGGGCTGGGACAAGTTCGGGATGAGAAGGGGAAGGCGGCAGATATGCACTCGAGGGGCCAGCGATGAGGTGGGAACATGTCCATCTGAGTCACGGAAGAGAAGAAGGGGTGGAGCGGGATGGGAGTCGATGCGCAAAAGGATGAGGGCCTGGACGTACACTCGGTGGGAGGGACAGTATCTGGACGCTTGGGCGACTTCATGATCAAGAATCAAGATGAATAGCGACTTACGAGTGCGGGTGAGACCAAGGTGAGCCTCGCCATGAGTGTTTCTGTCCTCCCTTGCTCCTCCATCAACCCTGAGATGTTTCCAAGAGCTGTTGTGGCCGTGGGCATGCGGGTTGGCAACGTGAGGGACTTGCGATATTGCCACTTTGATGCAATGCCGATTTCCGACTTGTTTCCGACCGTTGTCGCGATGCGACGGCGACGAGGGATGAGGGACGTGGAAGGCAACAGACTTCGCGAGGCAACCAGGTGGGCTGGCGGGGGCAGGCGTGGACAATGGGCGTGGTCATGGTGAAGTCAGGACTCAGGAGTAATGATCTGATGTGTTTGCTTGTTTGTGCCGAGCGGCAAAACACCGAGATCACCAAATGATCGGTGCTTCGGTGCCCCGGTGCTCCGGTTATCCCAACTCCCGGACGCACTCCTTTGTTCCGACCTTTATTCGGCCGTGGGTTCAAGAAACGAGCCTCGGAATCGGATCCATGTGGTGCAACCTCCGCTCAACGGGAACAAACTTCCTGTTGGCCAAACACAAGTACTGCAGTGTATATCTGAATCAGCTTGGGAGCTGCACATAGAGAGACCCAGCGGTGGTCCCGCACCTGCGCACTATATATCGGTGGCTGCATTTTCAGCAGGACTGTTCGTTCGATTCGGGGATGGGTCATTCCCGAGTCCAATTTTTTTTTCCAACGAAATCTAACAGCCATGGCGATTGCAGCAGACACACCAGAGGCTTTGACGTTCACGATCCTTGGTATCCACAATACACAACAGTGCATTCCACCATTTACACGTTAAAGCCCAAAGGGTATCTATACAAATCCTAACTTCACAGTTAGCTCTCGACAAGCAGAAACGCACTCAAACCACACATCCAAAAACCTTTTCCTCGGCATCCCACACGCTCCTCATCGGATACCGGCAATGCACGCGCTCCTCCTTGCCCTTACCCGTCGCGGTACCAGTGATATTCGCCGGAGCCACACCCCCCTCGACCCAATCTACGAGCGCGAGGAGGATGTTATGCGAGGATGCGTTGACACCCTATGAGGCAGCCAATCAACGATCCTGCGTCATCACACAAAGCGAAATCCCACTCACCTTATTCGTCCCACCGAGCTGCCCAAACTCGGAGGCTCCGGCAACTCCACCTTGAACACCGCCGGCACAGTGATCCATCCCAGGGACGAGGAACAGTCGATAAAAGTCATCCAAAGACGGCGTACCAAGCGTCCTTGCTATGAGGTTGTACACCCTCTTCGAATTGCCTGAAGGGATGAGCTAACAGATGTTCGTTGGTTCAGTCAAATCTCGGATCCACGGCAATTTGAATTGCGACGCACCGCATCTCCCCTCCCATGATACGTCAAAAACTTGCCCCCGCCCTCACGGAACGCAGACATGTCGCCGTTAAACGTGGCAATCCCACCAGGGTTGACGGCTTCCATTCGTCGTCCCTGCTTGGCGCCGTACGTCCCAAAATCAAACGTCTCCTCGATGGAAACATTGAGGACGGCATATCGAAGCCAATCCTATATGCGTTGGGCATGAATGGATTTCGAGGGAGAGTCCACTCACCTTCGTATAAGGAGGGAATTCGCCATCTGAAAGCGCCAGAAGGCCGCCTTGGATGGGGTCCGGACCCGGGTCGAAGCGCGGGTAGATGAGCTCGCCGTCCGCGCCATACAACGGCGAGTAAACCTTGCGAACCGCCTCTACCTGCGTGCGACTCAAGCATTTGTCGCCACTTTCACCCCCGGGGCAGATTAGTGCCTCGGGGCGGAAATCACACGCGTCCGGTTCGGTGATCATACCGTCCAGGACGCCGTCTATGGCATCGCACTGCGAGAGAATCTCTGCCGTGACGAGTTTCCATAGTTTCGGTGGGATGTAAGCTGGGGAGGATTGGTCTGGGGCACCAGTCGCGCGGGCCAACATCCCCGTCCAGTGGAGAAGATGGTTAAAGTCCGTCGCCGCCGCACCCGCCAGAATTCCGTCGAAGTCCTGGGGGTAGTGAAGCGCACTGTACGTCCCTTGCCGTCCGCCCGTCGAGCAGCCGAGGTAGTAAGACTTGTCGTGCTCACGCCCGTAGTACGCTTCGACGATTTGCTTCCCAATCACAGATTCGGTGTGGATTGAGCGGGAGGCAAAGTCTTTTAGGACCTCTGGGTTCCCGAGGAAAGCGACGCCCGAATTGCCATCATGCCCGTTGTTAGAGGCAACGGTGGCAAAGTGCATCGCGGAGCCGTAGTCGAGGTCTCGGTATGCAATGCCTGCATCGTGCTATAGGTCATATTCTCGGAAAGATTGGCAAGGAGACGCACATCCACCGAGGCCGCCATTCCCCACAGCTAAGAAGCGTCCATACCACTCATCGGGGAGCCACGCCTCTGCGCGGATCGCCGACGTCGAGCTCGTCTCTGTCGAAAATTGTACTCGGCAGAACGAGGCGGTGGTACGCTGTGACTTGGCGCCGCATGGTGCATGCCAAGTTTTCACAGATCCTCGGGCGGGGACATAAGACACGTCGAGGATGGTGGTGTTGTCGAGATTGAGGCTCGACTTGAGGGCGAGACATTTATCGTAGTTCTCGCCGTACCAGGAGGAGAAGAGCGGGAGTAAGAGTGCCCAGATATTGAAGAAATCCATGGCGGGCCAAGGCGGGGCAGTGGGAAGAAAGGGGGAGGAAAAGCGTACAGCCTCTGATCCGTATCTGACAGCTTTCGGACGAATATATGACCTGCACGACCTTCTGCTCCTCCTTCCTTCGCCATGCCCGCGTTTTTCCCCTTTTCTAAACGCACAGTGCTCCTAATGTGCGTTTTCCCGGGTCTCCGAGTCAAACTCACCAGTCCATTTTCAGCTCGGGTATTTCCAGTTTTCTTGAGCTTGTGCGACCCACTTGACGAGGTTTTCCGACCAGCTGCGATATTCCTCTTCAATCTTGCGTGCGTTCCATTGCATCTATCGCGCCTTCGGCTGAGTCTAGTCGCAGCTATATCGGCTTCCTGATCGCCTCGCTAGCGACACGCCACCCGTAAACCTCTCTCTCAACTCCAAGTGACTCCCGTCAGCAGCTCACGCCAAATTTCTCTAGCCGTCCCGAGTGGTGGAGATACACTCTCCTCGCTTGCTTCGTCTTTTTCGCTGCGAGCACCGGGTTTTCCACTTGGCGGGCGTGGAAGCAATACAAGGAAGAAAGGGATGGATACGCTTCTGGTCCCGCATGCTAGGCTGTCTCTGTGTACCTCCCCGCTACTCTATTACCATCGTCGCCATATGGACAATGCATGGCTCTTGTCAACGAGATGTCACCGTTCAACAGCTTCTGGGGAATATATAAGTATGTTGTCTGCGCATTCTCTGCACCCCAATCCATGCCCTGCCAATCTGCTCTCTCAAAGGCAATCACGTACGTACCATTGCTCTGTTTGTAGAGCCCTACATACCAATACGACTTGACAGCTTCAGTAAGTAACTTTCTGCGCATCCCTTCGAATCTTGACTGAACGACCTCCTTCTCCAGCCATTTTCTTCGTCTGCGATCTCGCGTACGTATACTCCCCTCCACTCAGGCCTATCTCACCCGCCTCCACTAAACTTGACCACAGGGCTGCCGCTCTCCAGATCGCTCTAATAGCGACGCACCAGCAGTAAGTAGCCTCCACCGCCAACAAATAATATATATCCACGTGCAGCTCACCTGTTTCTCCAGCGATATCGGCTGGTGGCGAATCGTTCTGCTCGTGTGCACGATTATCATCAGCATTAGCGCGGGGCTCTCGACTTGGCGGGCGTGGTCAGTGTACGAAGCAGAGAAAGGGCTGGAGAACCATCCAAGTTTCGTGTAATGCTGCAGCCGCCAGGAGAGTTGGCGTCCTCGTCTGTTAGTGAGTAAACTCCGAGTCAGCCATCCGGTGGTGACTTACTGACCACAGCTTCCAGCAGCTCTAAGCGCCCGTCGAAACCTATTTTTCCTGAGCCTACCTCATAAAAATGATAGTTGATACCTCGATTGACAAGACCCACGCCTGAATCGAACAGGCTGCCTGCCGAAATGGAGCTCAATTACAAGACATTGCATGCAGGTGCGGACCACCGCGGTAGGTCTTTGTCTGATCCAAGGTTGGACCAGGTAACCACCAGCCTAGCGGCTCCCAGTCGAAGAACTAACTACGTATGTGCGCACTCTTGCGGTCCAAAAAAGCTGTGCCCACTGTACATGTTGCTCATTCAAAGGCCCAGCCTGAATCGAACAGGCACTTGCCTCGATGCGAAAGACAACCTATTGCATGCAGGCGCGGACCACCGCCGCAGGTCTTTGAGTCACTGATCCCAGGGGTCAGCATTTACTCGTTGTACTTGGTCCCGCATTTTAGGCTGTGTATCTTCCCGCTACTCTATTCCCATCACAATCCCATCATGGATGTGACTCTCGTCAACGAGATGTCATCTGGGGAATATATAAGTACGTCGTCTGCGCAGCACCCTTGTCTTCTCTGCACCCCTACCCATGCCGCGCCAATCTGCTCTCTCAAAAGCAATCACGTACGTACCATTCATTGCTCTGTTTGTACTTAGAGCCCTGCCAATACGATTTGACAGCTTCAGTAACTCTCTGCGCAGCCCCTCTTCGAATGTAGACTGAACGAATTCTTCCTCCAGCCATTTTCTTCGTCTGCGATCTCGCGTATGTTCACCTTGACCGCCTACCCCACCCGCCGTCACTGAACTTGAACTTGAACTTGACCACAGGCTTGCCAGTTGCCAGATCGCTATAAGAGCGACACACCACCAGTAAGTAGAGCTTTCACCACCAACGAATATATATTGTCTATAGCTCACCTCTTGCTCCAGGGATATCGGCTGGTGGCAAATCATTCTGCTCGTTTGTGTCAAGAAATGATGATCTTCCGCCCGGGCCTCCGTTGACAGTTCCCATCTCTTCTTAGATTCATACCACACTCTACGTATATATACTGCTCATGCTCGCATCTCACCCACAGTCTTTTATCCCACATTGCGGGTGAACTGAGGGTGAGCACAGCCTTTCACTTTATATATTTTATTTACTTACTTGTATCGTAGTACGCGCTATTCGCGCTATTACAGGTGATTAATATATCAGTCTTTTATCCCACATTGCGGGTGAACTGAGGTACGCGCTATTCGCGCTATTACAGATCTTGACAGGTTATAGGCCCCGGAGCGCTACTGCTCTAAACAGACTCCCTGCAAGAAGACTCACTCCTACGAGTATCGCCTCGTGCAACAATCAATCAACCCACGGCCATTGACAGATACAGATCACTATCATGTCTTCTGAAACTCTTCAACTGTCTTCGGCTTCTGACTGGATGCCCTTCCGACTGGCTGTTCAAAATGAACTGCGCCGGGAAGGTGTTTTCACTATTCTGGAGAAAGTCATCACTGCTCCCTCTGGCACAGATGCCTTGGTTTCTCTTGCAGCCTCCACTCCTATTCCTGGGACTCCTGGGTCTGTAGTTCCTCCCCATACAGGTCCTTTGCGTGATGCTCCAGAGGAACGCAACAGCCGGGCAGTTGGCATTATCAACAAATACCTAGCTCCAGAACTGCAGCTCGAATATATGGAGGAATCCTCTGCTGGTCTCCTCTGGGTCAAACTCCGCACACGTTTTGAGGAGGACAATCCCGCCGAAATGGCCATGTCCGTTCTTGCCCAGCTGTTTGGCACAAAATTTGTAGCTGAACAGGACAAGACCCCAGAGAAGAAACAGATCGAGGATCATATCCGGATTGTCAAAGGCCACCTTGACCGGCTCCTCAGACTCAAATATCCCCTATCCCAGGATCTGCAGCCACTTGTGTTGCTCAACACGTTCCCTGATAATATCTATTGGGCTGGCATCAGAGGAAACATTGTGTCCTCTCTGGGTACAGGAATCACTTGGGACAAAGTCCGCTCCCGGCTTATAGCCATTGGAGCTAATCCCACACCTGGTGAATCTGGGGATGAAGCTGCTCTGGCTTCAGCTGCCTCCAAGTCTGGCAAGGACAAAGTGGGCCGTGAGCGTAAAAATTCTGTCTTCTCCATAAACAGAACGCTACACATACCACGGAGGAATGCCGGAGTATGATACAGATGGTACAGAATTCCAAGCAGAACCAAGCTCCATCTGCCAAAGGTCGCAAAGGTCGCAAAAATACTGCAAACCCAGCTGCATTGGACTCTGACTCTGAAGAGGAGGATCATGCTGATTTAGCTGTAGAATATTCTGTTTCTTCCAAATCCTATGCTGCTATGTCCGCTTATATCTCGTGGGACTCTGAGAAAGCTAAATATGTGATAATCATGGACTCTGGTGCATCCACCACTATGACACCTCACCTCGATTGGTTTGAAACTGGCACTTACAAGGTCTTGGATCCACCACGGCGCGTACGCTTGGGAGACAACTCATTCTGTGACGCCATTGGCACTGGAATCATCAGATTATCTTGCAAAACCAAGGACGGAACCACTGATGTTTCGTTGAAAGCTTTGCATATTCCAACCTTTGGTTTAACTCTTGTCTCAGTCCCACGTATTGCCAGAAAAGGCTACAAGTGCATTTTTGAAGGTGATCAGTGCGTAGTTCGTGACACCAATCGCAGACGGATGATTGAGGCTAAATATCAACACGGCCTCTACCACATCTCGGCAGTACCTCTGAGCTCAGACCCCAAAGCACTATTTGCCATGGACATCAACCATTTGCATCGCATTACTGGACACACCAATTTCCAATACCTACAGAGGATGTACAGAAAGGGTCAACTGGGTGATATAACATCACTAACAGGATCACCCAAATTCTGTGAACCTTGTGCAGTTGGAAAAATGAAGAAATTGCCTTTCACAGATAGTAAATCCCAACCTCGTGGACCTCTTGACATTGTATCTTCAGATGTTGGTGGTCCAGTGACACCGGAAGGTCCTGGTGGTGCAAAATATTGGATAACAGTGACTGACCATTGGTCTCATTTTGTATGGGTCCTGTTTGCAAAGAAGAAATCTGGTGTCTACCGGCTGCTCAAGGAACTCTTGAGAAGTTGTTCCATACTCACATTGGACACTGGGAGTTTTGCTCAGGTTGGACCAGATTTTTTCGCACCGATGGTGGTGGTGAATATACCTCTGGAGAAATGGAGCTTGAATTCAAGAAGCAAGGAATCATTCATGAGACAACTGCTCCATATACACCTGAGCAGGATGGTCTCGCTGAGCGGTTAAACTACACCATGGTGACCCGTGCAACTACCATGCTGATTGACTCTCACCTACCTCGCCGATTCTGGACATATGCTCTGAAGGCAGCTATCTATACTCTAAATAGAACACCAACTTCAGCGAGAGGTTACCGCATACCATATGAAATCCTATTTGATCGCCCAGCAGATATTCGCCACTTGCATGTTTTTGGGTGCAAAGCCTACCCCTGGATTCCAGAGGAAAAACGCCGGAAACAGAAATTTGGGGACAAAGCAAAGTACTGCATCTTCATTGGATACCGAGAGCACAGCAAATCCTATGACTTGCTTCCAATTGACTCTAACGGAAAATATGGGGCCATCATTCACTCCAAGCATGTAAAGTTTGATGAGACTCCCTATGTGCCTCGGGAAATTCCTCAGGTCGAATCCCAAGTTACATCTCGAAAGGATTTCGAACAGGTTTCCCAAAACATCCGTAAAAGTGTCCGTCCTTACTACGATGAAGATGACGATGATGTGGTTCCTCAGACTACAGGAACAACCCAGATTTCTGCAGGCATTCCAGGTTCAGTGGGGGGCAATTCAACGCCCACAGGCATACCAGATTCAGTGGGGGATCAAATTCCTACATCTGCAGCACCAGAAATATCCCATCCGTCAGACCATAATGTACCACCACTACGCAGGGTTGGAGGTGCTCGAACTGAGCCAACGCGCCGTTCAACACGCACTCATACTCCTGCTGAACATCCAAATGCAGCTTATCAAAAGACTGCAATGGCTCAGCAAAGCCAAAGCAAGGCTCAAAGACAAGCTGAAATAGCTGATCGTAAAGCCAGGCAAGACGCACTCTCAGATGCAGAAAGCCAAACTCCCTCAGACAAAGATTCTCAAACCACTGAAGAAGCTATTCTACTGGCCAGTTGGGAAGATGTAATCGCTGAAGCATATGCTACCCAGTCTGATCTTGATCCAAGCACCTGGCAAGAGGCAATGAATGGCCCAAATGCTGAACAGTGGATGGATGGACTCAGGGAAGAGTTAGCAGCTTTCGACGCAAATGATGTCTATGAAGTTGTACCCATTCCTGAAGGGGTCAAACCAATCAGATCCAAAGTTGTTCTAAAAGTCAAACCAGATGAAACTGGCAGCTACTCGCAACCACGCTACAAAGTTCGTATTGTTGCTAGAGGTGATACACAAAGAGAAGGAATTGACTACAAGGAAGTTTTCTCTCCAACCGCCAACCTTGAGTCAATCCGAATCATCTGTGCTCTTGCTGCCAAGTACAATCTTGAACTTGAACAAATGGATGTCTCCACTGCATATCTCAATGGTGAACTCAAAGAGGAAATCTTCATGCTACCTCCGAATTGTGTTGAAATTCCAGAAGGACATTGCTGGCGCTTAAAACGGTCCCTCTATGGCTTGAGGCAAGCTGGGAGAACCTGGAACAGGACACTTGATGCAAAGCTCATGAAGTTGGGTTTCCACCGTCTCAACTCAGAGTCATGCCTCTATGTGTACAAGCATGGAAAACAGACATGCTTCCTGGTTGTCTATGTTGATGATTTATTACTCGCAACTACATCTCCGCAGTTCTCCAAGCAAATCAAAGAAATGCTTGCTTCCAGCTTCAAGATACGAGATCTTGGTCCTGCAAAATACCTTCTAGGAATTGAGATCATCCGTGACCGGAAAAAGCGAACCATATCCCTTAGCCAGCGTCAATACATTGACAAGGTCCTTGCCCGCTACGGCATGTCTGATTGCAAACCAGTCTTTACTCCCATGGCAGTTGGATCCCACCTTACCACTGAAGACCCAGAGGATGACCAGGTCATACCAGCGATGCAACTTGCAACTGGTGGACCAGAAGTCCAATATTCCGGTGTTGTTGGATCTACAATGTATGCCATGCGAGGGACAAGACCAGATATTGCACATACTGTTGGAGTACTTGGTCGTTACAGTGCAAATCCCAAGAAAAACCACTGGGCTGCAGCCAAACGACTGCTCCGATACTTGAAGGGCACTCGTGACTGGGCCTTGCATTACAATGGTGCTGACATGGGCATGGATATGACTTTCTATGGATACAGTGATGCAGAATGGAATGGAGATAAAGATACCTCAAAATCAACTTCAGGATATGTTTTCATCTCAAACAGTGGAGCAATTGGATGGTCAAGCCGCCGCCAGTCTATGGTGGCTCTCTCCTCTACTGAGAGTGAATACATTGGGCTAGCAAATGCTGGACAACATCTAGCGTGGCTTCATTCATTCTTTGAAGAGCTTGGTCAACCACAGAAAGACGCAACAGAGTTACGCTGTGACAACTGAGCCGCTATCATACTCTGCAATGAACCACAGTTCCGAGCATGGACTCAGCATATTCAGCGCAAATATCATTATGTGCGAGATGACCTGGTCCGACAAGGAGAGTGTGTAGTCTTATGGTATCCAACAGATGAGATGGTGGCAGATATATTCACAAAAGCTCTACCACATGAGAAACACATGAAGTTCTGTCTTGCTATGGGACTACGGCCTGGGTCGAGTGGGGGTGTCAAGAAATGATGATCTTCCGCCCGGGCCTCCGTTGACAGTTCCCATCTCTTCTTAGATTCATACCACACTCTACGTATATATACTGCTCATGCTCGCATCTCACCCTCAGTCTTTTATCCCACATTGCGGGTGAACTGAGGGTGAGCACAGCCTTTCACTTTATATATTTTATTTACTTACTTGTATCGTAGTACGCGCTATTCGCGCTATTACAGGTGATTAATATATCAGTCTTTTATCCCACATTGCGGGTGAACTGAGGTACGCGCTATTCGCGCTATTACAGATCTTGACAGTTTGCACGGTTGTCATCAGCATTAGCGCGGGCTTCTCCATTTGGCGGGCTTGGTCATTGTACAAGGAAGAGAACTTGGAGGGGCGGGAGAACTTGAAGGGGCTGGAGAACCATCAAAGTTGCGTTTAATGCTGCCGCCGCCAGAGAAATGGGCGTCTGCGTCTGGGTGAGTCCCACCGATCCGAATCAGCCATCCAGTCATACCTACCAGCCACAGCTTTCAGCAGCTGTAAACACTTTTGTAAGGCGGTGACCCCCTGGCGCGTCGAAAGGTCTATTTTTGGAGCGAAGTTTGAGCGAAGTTCAAAAATCTTGGCACATCAGACGTCAAGACCCACGCCTGAATCGAACAGGCTGCCTACCGAAATCTTGTGATGGATTCTGGAACCTCAACTACTGCATGCAGGTGCGGACCACTGCGGTAGGTCTTTCTCTCGTTCAAGCGGTTGCACACAGAACCACCAGCGTGGCAGCTCCCAGTCGAAGAAGTGGGCGAACTAAACCGGTCCCAAAAAAATGCAAACCACAGCCCCAAAGACCCAACCTGAGTCGAACAGGCGCCTGCTTCGCTATGTTGAATATATCAGCTATTCCATGCAGGTGCGGACTACCACCGCAGGTCTTTCTTTCACTCACGCAGTTCCACCCATTCACCGGCCTATCACTGCTCACTCGAACGAAGAACCAGGTGCCCTATTCTGTTGCAAACCGGTCCCAAAAAAATCCAAACCACAGCTCAAAAGACCCGGCCTGAATCGAACAGGCGCCTGCGTCTAAATTCGTATGCGAAACGACACATGGATCGCAGGTGCGGACCACCGCCGCGGGTCTTTCTCTCTGTCCAGCACCCTGGGATTCGGCTTTGTGAAACTTTGAACCGGATCAACCACCTTCATTGCGTGGATGATCATCATGTGCCGGATGTAGGTATGTGAACATCGCTAAGTAACGTTCGTACTCAGCTGACATGTTTTCTTATTAGGCACAGAGAAAAGGATGCAACCCCGCTCCCGCCCGTCGATTTGCATATTTATAATTTTCCTCAATCAAGTTGGATAAAAAATATTGATGAGCACCAGGGATTCAAGACCCACGCCTGAATCGAACACTGCCAGCAAAATTTCCGAGACCCATTCAAATTGAATGCAGGCGCGGACCACCACCGCGGGTCTTTCTTTCAAGGTTGCACCCACTGCCACAATCACCAGCCTGGCGGCCCCGATATAACAACCGGGCGCTCTTTTGGGAGCAAAAGGCTTTGAAGACATTGGCGGTCCCCCATGACCCGGCCTGAATCGAACAGGCACCTGCTTCTGATACTATGGAGCCCCACGGCATGCAAGTGCGGACCACCGCCGCAGGTCTTTCGCTTCTCATTCCAGCATTTGTCTTATTGAACTTTGAACTGAACCAGCCATTTGCCCTGCGCCCTGGCGTCGGAGTGTCAGCATTGATGTACTTGACAGTGAGCATCCTTTCCGCTATTCTATTCGTTCAATCTTTAATTTAGGCTCAGCCGTGGGAATAGCAGGCAATATGGCTGGGCGTGCTCATGTGCACAAGCAGGGAAAGGCGCGCGGATACCCTTCGAATTCGAGTTTCGCTGAGTGCCGCCGCAGTAGAGTGGGCGATGTCTTCTGCTGTGAGTACTTCTCAATTGCCCAGCTATGACTCACCGTCATTACCGCCCAGTTTTGAATATAATTTGCGGCGAGATCCTTGCAATATATTTTTCTTGCAAGCCCATTCCAAAAAAGAGAACGCCACTCTCCGTATGACACAAGCCTGAATCGAACGGGCGCCTGCCGAACCATGCTGAGCAGGTGCGGACCACTGCTGTAGGTGTCTTCCTCATTGTAGTCCGCATTTAGAGCACCGCGCGGAGAAAAACTGTGCTTTCCTGCAAGCCAGTATGCTGTTCAAGTTGGTCATTTAATCAAATGCGCTGTTATTTTTGTTTTCTGCTCCCAACTTTTATTTCTGTGCCTCAGATGTTTTTCACAAGCTCAGTCCCAGCATTTATTTCATTATTCAGGGTTTCGGACGTCGTGCCGAGCGGCGTTCGGGCTCTCCCGCTTCAGCGCCCTGCCAGTGATCAAGCTGTTTGGGCGGCGGCCGTTACGTGATGCTCTGATCCGGCGTTACCTACTCTCTGCTCTTGCTCTCATCTTCCGCCTCTCCATAGATCTCCATCCTATCTCGCTACAGCCCTTCCGATATCATCAGCGGTCGACCACACATCACGTCCTCAGCATTCCACCCTCGTATCCTGTCGTGTCGAGACAGCGTTTGCCCGGTGCCGATATTTGGCAGATTTCTTTCAGCGTTGGATGGATGCTCTCTGGAGGATGGTGGTGGTACACCGGGGACTGTCTGAGCGTTGAGGCGAGTGCGGCCTTCGTTATCTTTCTTATTCTTTCCGTCTAGGTCGCTTTTACCCTCGCCATCGGCATCGCGGCGGCCCCAACACTTCCCTTTCCATACCTCCGCATAGACGGCACCGTCAATCCACATCACCTTTGCTGCCCTGCACACCCCGTCCTTGCTGTGGGCATTGGTCCACGCAACGCGCGGCGTCCAATTCATGCGAGTCGGTGTCGGATTCGGGTCGAGTACTTTATGTCATGGACATTTGGGAGTGCGCCGAGGAACTCGTCCAGCGGTATCGACACTGTTGGATTCGTGGCGCACGCAGCGTTGCGGGCACATGAGTCAGATGTGCCGTGGTGGGAATGGCTTTCAGCTTTGCGTGCACCATACTCATTGCGGCTCGTCCTGTCTCGCGCTCAGACCTGACCTGTCTACGCTGGCCATTCCGGTGGCCTATGTGCTGCTTCCCCATCGTGTCGCGCCGACTCACACAACGAACCTCATCAGTTCCCGCTGGCGTTGGGGCTAGACACTGCTCACAAGCTGCTCAACACCGGTGTGAACGGCGGGAATGGCTGCATATGTAAGTGATTGGTTGCCAATGATGGCACGGCGGCCACGGCCGACTGCCGAACCAACCCTCGACACTGAATAAAACTGGTTGCTCAAGCCAAAAGGCCTCTGAAATATAGAGTTAAGACCGTTTGAACTTTGGAAATAAAAACTTTGCAGCCGAAAACAAAAATAAAAGTGTGTTTGATTAAATGACCAACTTGAACGGCATAAGCCAGACTCAAAAAGAGCACTATAGTGCTTTATTTTCACCGGTACAGATCCGGCCTGAATCGAACAGGCGCCTGCTTCCAAGTGTGCTCGCATTCTAAAGTCATGCAGGTGCGGACCACCGCTCAGGTCTTTCTATTTCTCACATCAATCGCCGTTTTACCTGGTCAAACTCGGAACTGAATCAAGTTTTTTTTGATTCACCACAAGTTCATCATATGTAAGCACGGAAACATATTAGGGGTTTTCAAAGTTAGATTTTTCACCTCTTTATTCACTGGTTTATTCACTTGTTTCAATTTGTTGAAAAAATGTATTTTTCACTTGTTTCACCTTGAAGACACCCTCTTGAAAATCCAAGTGAATAAACCACCAAACAGATGTAATCATCCCGAACACTGACCCGTGCGCCCCACCACGTGCACCCGCCACTCCCGTAAACCGCGCCCTCCTCGGAGATACCACGGAACACCGACAGGCAAGTACCCTGAAGCAATATGGCCTACAAGGCTATGTACACTTGTACGCGGAATCCTTTTTTTTTTGGCCTCGGCCGCGCTGGTTTGGGCTTCGAGACCCTTGATGGACATGTCCTTTTTTAGACTTGCGAGGGGGCATCGAGAACGAGAGGTAGAGTGGATGGGCAGCGAAGGATTCGATCGAGCGTGCCCGAGGCTTGAAGACACGTGCAGGATGGATGTCACGGGGTTTGTTTCAAAGTGAATAAATAAATGAAACAGCTCTCGACCTTGTTTCACTTCTTTTTTCTTATTCACTTTCGTTGCCCAAATTTGGAAGGTGAAAAATGCAAATGAAATAAAGTGAATAATCGAGTGAAAAATCCAACTTTGAAAACCCCTTCTTGCCTCGATGCCAGTTGAATTTACTACGCTTGGTTCAAAAAAAAAAACCCCTGTGTTTCAACCTATGACCCACACCTGAATCGAACAGGCAAATGGATAAGCTAGAAAAGAAGAACCAGAACACTGAGCACAGGCACGGACCACCGCCATGGGTCTATATATCCTTGTCCACAGAACGATTTCGTTATCCTGTGGCCGCGGTTGCGAGGGATTGCAACCTGTGAACGCGTGAACAAGTCCAGTCTACTCACTCAGTATATATACAAGGCTCGTCGAAGAAAGAGCTCAGTTCTCACCGGTGTCCTGGGCGGCGGGTTGCGAACTCAATCCGAAAAAAAGCATCGAGTTCTTTCTTCGGACAAAGACTGGGCCCGAATCGAACAGACACCCGCTTCTACTCAATTTTGTTCAAATTGAATGTAGGTGCGGACCATCGCCTGGTCAAAGTCCGAATTGAATCGAGTATTCCCTGTGGCTACGGCCCCGCTCCGGCGCTTCATCCCATATACCTTTTTTCTCTGTGCCAGTTGCATTTGAACTTGATTCAAAAATATCCGACGATGCACGCAGTGACCCAGCCCGAATTGAACAGGCCTGCTTCTTCCAGCATCAAATCAACAACCTCTGTACCGTTATAATCCATGCCACCAGTACGCCCGTTTTCGCTGGGCCTAGGGCAAAAATATCTTCCAAGATGACCCCATGAACTGATCCTGGTCCTGGATCGAACAGGAGCGGCAGCCGGCAGCCTGACGCAATGTACATGATATACATCCGTACGGGGGGTCTCCATAACATCAGGAAAAACCACATTCGCCATTTTGGCAACAATCTGCGACAATCCGAAAATGTTGAACACTGCCGAAACTCCGGAACAATTTGCCGAGATTGTTGGGGTTAAATCTCGGTGTGAGAGAAACTTGCTGGCAGGCAGGGAGTCCCGGCTATGGTTCACTCCAAGAGATTGGCTGTTGTGTGCGCTACCCTTCAGTCTGCCCAGCTTGTACTTGGCTTGTACGATCTCATAAATATTGTTAAGTCGTTTGCCGAGAGCACGTAACAGTTACGGTAAGACGGCGTTCTGTTGCCGCGCCGCTCACGTGACGTTGGTTGACAACCCAACTCGGCAGAAGATGAGAAGCGCTGTCAACGCCTTTCTCTTCCTCCCCCCTCTTCCCCACTGACAACCCACCACATTCACCCTTTCCCGCCTTGCGACCTCCATCTCCCCTGTGCCCAGGTCCGTCCTCATACTTCCATAGTACCTCCACGCGTGTTCACGGGCATCCAGGCCAAGATCTTGGGAATGCTCGGGCCCGGCACATGTACATGACTCAGAGCTGCAGTGCGTGTGGTGCTGCTGCCATCTTTCCACTAATGCTCAATCCATCCCTGGTATCTGTAGGGTCAGGCTCGCACTCACCGCCGTGCCGTCGCTCACCGCCCTCGGCTAAGCCCTGCCACCTCACCGATGCATACCAGCGTTGGCACTCCCACGTCGGCGCAAGACCGCCGTGGCTTGTAAGGTGCGTTCTCAGTTCCGCGTGGCTCTATATCCCTGGACTGTCTCCTTTCCGTTACCCTACCTACCCACGCTCCGTCGCATACAGCTGCTTCCGTTCACAATGGTGAATAGTAATATTTTTTCGTGTCTTATATGACCTAATCACATCCACCTCAGCCTTTACTGGTTCATTATGAACGGGTCCTATCCATCAGTATGTGTCCTTTCCTTTCATGATTCACATCTATTCATCGTTGTTCTAGCTGCAGTCCCCTATTTTACTTGCACATCAGCTTCGTCCCTGTATAGGTATGTGACATCCTGAATACTTCACTTCCCTGCCGCTCATCCCTTTGCCGACAGCTCTTCCTCGTGTCGCGATTCCACCATACATATCAATGCTTGCACGGTGCAGTGGGCAGGTTTCTTGGGTTGAATCTGGAATATGCATATGTACATCATACAGCTACATACCACTGTATTCATTTTTAATCTGCAATATAGTTCATTTCCGTGTACACCCAGTCAAATAACATGAGAGATGTCCGTTCTGAATGCGAAGATACCTGCTCCAAATGGGGCCATATGATAGCCATATGTCAGCACTTGTGAGCCATTCAGTTGAAAGTTGGTACGAAATTATCGGCACTTAGACATCAGAAAAATCTTGGATAATGAGACATTCTTCGGTATATGGTGGCAATTACCGACAATTGGCAACTTCAGGTTTTCCTGATGAGATTGCCGCTCTCCTGCCGCGGCGGTAAGTGCGGTAGCGGCGCGGCAGTCAGCGCGGTACTAAAATTTCCTACATGTGGTATTCTTCTGAATAGACTCGTGGTTGGTGTTCCATAAGGCATTAAAGTTCAATTGGAGTACGAGACTTGTGTGAATCTCCAGTACTCTGCCTTGAATGAGTGTTGAAAAGTTGTATGCTTGTACTATCATTCTCAATGGGGCCATGATTGCTGTTGAACAAGGGACTGTGGATATTTCAAGTTCAAATGAAAGATGAAACATGTTTGATGACCCAAGTACTCGGCCTGGAATGAGTTTTGAAAGGTCTTGTTAAATCTGTCAAGTGCGGTACTCGCGGCACGGCGCGGCACTTGAAAAGTGCGGCAACATTTTTCTGCACCGCGGCAATTGCGCAGCGCGGCACTGCAGCGCGGTAATGGCGCGGTAGTGACATTGCGGTGGTGTGACAACCGCCGCGGCAGTGGCGGTAGTCAGCGTGGTACAGGAACGGTGGTGCCGCTGCATTCATGTATCGAGTGAGTTGTCCAACTCTGAGCAGAGTAGACCGGCTTCTTGATCGAAGTTGTGCTACCGCCGTACAGCCACCGCCGCAGTTGGCTTAACGATTGCAACGCACTGAAAATTTATACAATCTCATGTTACATCTGAATTCAACGCTTCTACGAGCAAGGATTGACTCACCGATGACCGCTTTGTCGGAACTTCGACCAATCCAGAAATAAATCAATTTTAAGTGACGATGGGAGTGATGGGAAGTCAGGAATTGACCGCTTTTTGCAGTATTTCACAACGTAATGCCCCTCAATCAACGTAGATGGCTCACCCATGCAATCAATGTCTCACGGTAGCGACAGATTCCCCTCCCTCCATCGCCTATGTCAAAAAATCTGACGCCGCCGATACGACTTTGGAGAGCAGCATATCATAACTTCACAAGCACGGGAGCATCAGTTGATATTCACATTAATTCAGCAAGTATATGTCGTCCAGACTGTATCGAACTGACCACTGAATTACACCATTGACTGCTTTGAACATGGAACAACATTTCGCTGAGGCCGAGCCAATTGAGAACTGTTGAAAGTATGTTTTGATTCCAGCCTTGAATGCAGGTGCGTATCTCCTTCACGTTCGGCGCGACTTATGGAGCTGAATTACCGTGGTCGTCATGGGTTCAACACCATACACACTGGGAGTTCAACTTTATGTTGACCTCAATGTTGAAATGTCCAGCCTGTGTGTCAGATTGTAAATTTCAGCTTTCCGAAGGGTGAACAATCTTCCCTGACCTCGTTCCCTGATCCCGCTGGCTCCGTTGCCAATTTACACGCAGTTGAAAATCACCGCGGCAGTGGCGGCACTGACCCTGCGTGACAACGCGGTAGTGTGACATACTTGGCGGCGCGGCGCGGTACAGTGCGGCAGCGGCAGCGGCAAAAGTGCGGCAGTGCGGCGATTTATAGGAACCCCCGTACGGGTGCCGCCAAGGATTTCTTTCCATGCGGCTCTAAGAGTGGAAAACGCTTGGCTATGCGGCAATCGAAACGTGCGCCTGAATCGAACAAGCTGCCTGCTCATGATCATATCTCTGTTTTACTGGGAGTCTGGGACAACAGGGGACAACCCGAAGAGTCGTCCAACCGTCCAGCAGTCATGTTCTAGAGCGCGTTGGTCCCAAGAGTACATCTTGACGCACCGTAGCTTGTTTAGAATCTTGCGCTTCACAGACAGTCCCGGGCCCTGGTCCAGGTTATAAACAGACCAGACTCTTGATGCACGCAACAAGAACCAGGCGGCGTCGACGGTCGAAGAGGAATCATACTTGAATTACCAAGCTTGAAGTAACACAGACCCTTTGACGGGAATATAAACCCGGGCTGGGAACCCAAAGGCCTTTCCATCCCGTTCGATCCGGGGTGCGACCATGCGCAAAGATTGTTTGGTTTTTTTTTCTTGCTTCGCCAACTTGGTAACAACTTGGTGTCAGAAGAGTTGCACACGAGAAACGCCAGAATCGAGTCAGCGAAGAGTGGTAATTTTTCTCTTCGCGGGCGTGTGTACCCCGAGAAAAAAGTGTGCGAGGGAGGGCTGATTTGATCAGTTGCCCCCTTGCTGTTCGCTCCACCAAAAAAGAAAAAGAAGAAAGAAGAAGAGTGGTACTATCTGCCGACATAACACCCATGAGCTGCTAGATTCGTGGGTTCGCCACGCACCAATTCGAAGGTTGACTCCCAGCGCCTGTGGAACTCCGTTCAATTCGGTGGCCGGCCATTTATTGAATGGTTTGAGTTTTTCTTACTCTGCGCGGGCATGCATATTCGCAGAATTCGGTATTCGAAGGTATATTCTGCCTGAAAGAATTGGTACAAGCAAGTCGTAAAGATCATGAAAGGAGACAGTTAATCTGCTGGATATCCCAGTTGAACGCAGTAGCGCTGCTCACTAGAGAACCAGAGTCAGTGATATCACAAGGCAAGAGAAAGTCGCATACCTCCCGCGGTGGACGTCATCTGGCGACGCGGACTCGAGGTGATGTATACTTGGTCGCCAGCGTCGGAGATGTGGATGGTGGCGAGGGAGACGGCGGAAGCCAGCGAGTCCTCGGTAGACCACTCGGTAGGATTGACGAACGTCGTCCCGACGTAGTGCTCGTCGTGGGCTTCGCAGACGACCCAACCGTTCTCACCCAAAGGGAAGTGAAACCTGACGCCCTTATCGTCGCCCTGCTCCAATTCCGTACGGCTGTATAACGCGTGTCAGCGAAGCGCGATAACGCGGTGGAGTGAGCAGCGGCGCACTTGGCGTGGACCTGGATCTTCAGAACGCTATTGGTCGAGTCGAGGTATTGGGTACCGTTGGCCGAGAGGGTGTAGCACTGTCGCGATGCATTAGGATAAAGGAGCTCGACGCGTCGAGCTATGCACCAGGGTCGGGTCCAGTGTTATCGTCGCGGACGCCAAGGAGGCGACGGACAGCGCGAAGACGGCGAGCAGACGTGGCCACATCTCAAGAGGGGAGCAGAGACGACAAGGACGAGTGGCAGAACGTGCGGCATTTTAAGAACTTGGAAGCCACGCATGGAGAGAACATCATCGTCCGATGGCATGGCACACATGTGCAGATCTTCCGTCGTGCGTCGCTGGCTTTGTCCGTCTGCCTTTTTCCAGCGTAGGCTGCGCGGAACAGGGCTGCCAGGGCGAGGGAAATCAATGAGAGAGGAGAGGGAAGCCGCAGCAGCAGCAACAGCAGGTAGAAACCCAAAGGAGGATAGCCTGAGGCTCAAAGCCGTCCGTCAGTGGCAGTGAAACTTGCAAACGTGCTTTCGACGGTCATCTGCTTCCCACACATGCCATCTCTTCCTCGTCTTCTGCGGCTTTATATATTCCCTCCCCTTCCTTCCTGAGCTCGGTTAGAGATACGATGCTCTCGTTCTGCGTTGTCGCCGCCCTCCTCTCGACCACCGTTGTCGCCGTCAAGCCCATCCACTCGCACAATGACTGTACGCCTTCCGACTGCTGCATCAGACCTTGTACTCAATCTCCCAAGATACCCGCGCGGTCCCGCTCTGGGACGCGCTCAATCTGAGCATCATGAGCGTCGAGGCGGACGTGTGGTGGGTTCCCGGTGACGGAAAACTCTATGTCAGTCCCTCCTTGATCAAGTCCACCCCCATCCCGACGTCCCCCAGGTCGCACACACGAGTGGCGAGATCAACAAGTCCATCACCCTCCAATCTCTCTACCTCGGCCCAATACTCGGGATCATCAACGGGACGGTGGCCTCTGCGACTCCGTACGTGTCTGCCCACTCCGAAGCCACGTCCCTCATCATGTTCCAGTATCTCTGTAGCAAACCCTCTCCAACTCCTCATCGACTTCAAAACTGATGGCCCAACGTACGCGGTGTCCTCTCCACTTCATTGGCCCTAACTCTCTACACAGAACATATCAACCCGTTCTCGACGCCCTCCAAACCCTGCGTGCCGGCGGCCACCTAACAACCTACGCCAACGGCGTCCTCACACAAGGCGCCGTCACCGTGGTCGGCACTGGCAACACACCCCTCGCCTCCGTCGTCGCCGCCGAACCCCGTGACCTCTTCTTTGACGCCAACATCATCCAGCTGTACAGCACCAAGCCTGGTGTCGGGCTCGAATGGGGTCCGGAAATCGCCCCATTAGCGAGTGTTGATTACAGCAGTGTCTCGAATGTGCGTCCTCGTCAATCTCTATTTCCGAAGCACTAATTAATGCCCGCAGACCGCTCAAATGCAAGAGCTCGTTCGGAATGCGCACGATTTCGGCATCCGCTCCCGGTTCTGGGACACGGCTTCGAGCGTCTCTACGTGGGACACGTTTTTCTCTGCGGGCTCGGATTGGGTGAATGCGGATGATTTGACGGGGGTTAGCAATGCGTGGGCGGCGTTTGAGGCTGCGTAGGTTTGATTAATTTCTTTTGCCTCTTGTTGGGATGCTTATGCTTTGGGTAGACATGGGGAAGAGGGGTTGGGAGGGGTAGATGTAGATGGGGTGCAGTGGGCGTTTGAGGTTGGGCTGGATTGATCTTTTTACGAAGCTTTTTACGATATACCCACGACTCACTTTTGTTGGAAATGCTTCCCTCGCGAACTAGGATGTTGGTTCTAAATGTGTCTTCGCGATCGGATTCTTTCGTCTGAAATCTCAGCGCTAGCGGTGAAAGCAGGAGAACTTGCAAGTACAATGATTCTTCCGGTTTAAGTCTGGACGGCTTGAATTGCCTGATACCAAGACCCTCTGCGGTGGTCCGCACCTGCCAGCAACACGTCATCCATCCATCTGCGTCGCGGGAGCCCGTTCGATTCGGGCGTCGGTCAGACCTGCTCAACTCGCATTTTTGCCAACATTCTGCAACTCGGGGTGTATATGACGGAGTTTGTTCAATCGAGGAATTCTGGATTGGATCGGCATGCCTACTACGTTCCAAGGCAGGCTACAGGGACAGCACGTTCTAGTTGTCACCATCGAACTAGTAGTTGAAGTCTACATAATCTGCGGCCTGACCAAAGCAGTAGCGCTATTGTCAAGAAACACCGTCCCTCTCGAATTCAACAGGATTCTCTCCTGGTTCAGGTGGCCTGTTCGACTCAGGCATGGGACATTTTCCGGGTGCGGAGCACGTCCTCTTTTTCTTTTGGGCTCCAAGCTCTTCCAACACAAGCCTCCAACAGACTCTCGATTGCGGGACCATGCGCGTCCGGCGACTCATGTCCCAAGGCACATATGAGACGCCTGCCGTCGAAAATGAGTAACTCTCCGCCTCAGCTATGTCTGAAAGCAAACTCATATGTCCACCTATTGAATTCAGTTGTGCACAGAGGGTCATGCGGTGGTCCGCACCTGTACCACATTGATGTCATCCTTAGTGCGGATCCCAGTTTACACAGGCGGCCTGTTCGATTCGGGCATGGGCGGTTGGTCTGCATGCAGACCTCTACTTTTGCTTTTTTTCATATGTGTTCTGCTGAATCCAATCTTTTAAGGGGATTCAGGAGCTCGGGGACCGCCGCCCAAGGCCGGAGACAGTTGAAGTAGAGCTTGGGACTCGGGAGTTGCAGTCCCGATTGTCTGAAGTTTGTTCTCAGTGCAATCCACCGAGTCGCTGGTACAGTCTTCCTCAAGTTGAGGGCACCATGCAAGCCAGACCCACGCGGATGGCCCGCACCTGCAGAAGATCACAAAGTTTTCGATGCGTCACGCAGACAGCCCGTTCGATTCGGCCGTGGGATCTAGAAGAAGCCATGACAAAGCCATGACCTTTTTATTTACTCGTATCATTGGAAGAACATTGGCATTGAAGTGTGGTGGGAGCTACAACCGAATTGAACATGTTGGGTCTTGAAAAGAGTCGGGACTTGGTGACCGTCACCGCGCTCAAAGTCAGACAGAAGGGGCAAAGGGAGCCTCAATTTTGCTCAATCAGTGCAGGTGAAAAGGAAAAGGCACAACGTTGAACGTCCCGCACCCGTCACCCACTGGTACTCGGTCAGCTGCTGTTCCGTTCGATTCGGACTTGTGCGTTAATGATGCATCATTGCATATCCATTTTTTTTTACTGCAGGCCGATTCGTTGATAGCGGTACAGGGGGCAAGTCCGTGTCTGCGACAAAGAGCAGACTACATTCTACCCTGGGTTGAGGAAAGGGAAGACCCATGCGGTTGGTCCGCACTTGCACACAGTGGCACTCGGCATGTATTGCATACAAGAACCTGTTCGATCCGGGCGCGGGTAATGGGTCGATCGCGCTGCGGTTTTTGTTTTCCGGCAATTGTTTTTTCGACCAACTGAGAACTTCTTTGCTCCTAGATTTGATCAAACACTTCGCTCAGCGTGAAAAAAGTGACTTTTCTTTTTGCCATGGTGGTTGAACATTGATCACGTGTTTGGTTGAATTTTCACTCATTATTGCCTCCGGGTAGGAAGTATTGCGGTAGGCATTGTTCGGAAATATCTTGAGGCTCCCCTTTTGAACGGAAGTCTCGGGAACTGAAAGAAGGACCCACCGCGCCGCGGCTGATGGTCTGATTACTCCGTGCCAGTGCTCCACATTGCACGCAGGTTGCCTGTTCAATTCGGGCGTGGGTCATCCCTTGGCGAAGTCAACTGACAAATATTTTATTATCAAGTTTTGAGAAGACGTAACAGACATGACTATCATTTCTGCGTCTTCCTCCATGCCTCCACATCCTCGTCATTCACCGGCGGGAAGAAAGCGCGCATGAACTCCATGTAATCCTCATCCGATTTGGAGTTGTACCTCTTCTCCAAGAATTCCCGAGTGTCGACCCCAATCATGTATCTCAACCTGTCCGACCCGTCGGTCGAAGCCTCGAAAATGACTTTGGCGACATCTGAAGATGAGACGCCTGCCTTTTCAATTACGGCGCGGTAGCTTTTCGAGTCAGCAGTGATTCACTCGAGAGAAAGTAGGCGACACCTTGCATAAGTCTTCATCAAGAACGGGCCATACGCTTCCATCATCTCCTTGTACTCTGCCTTTTGCTCCGGAGACTCGGGCTCCTTCGGTGTCGAATCCAAGAACCGAGCCGCAAAATCGGTTTCCGTGACCCCGCCATGGGGAATAACGGACTTGACAAATACACCCTGCGACGCCAGTTCGTACGAGAGCGCCTCGGTGAAGCCCTCCAGCGCAAACTTGCTCGAGGAGTACATCGTGCCAAGGGGGAGCGCCCAAAGACCGGTTCCAGAGCTCACATTGATGACACCACCACCCCCGTTGGCGCGGAAGTGCGGTAGAATGGCCCGGGTCATGTCCATGACTCCTGCAGAAAAAGTCAGTCAGTTATTCGGGGATTCCGGAATAGAACTCACCAAACACATTCACAGCAAACTGCTCCTTGACCTTTTCACTCGAAATCCCCTCCAAAACCCCATTTTGCGCGAATCCAGCATTATTCACCAAGACATCAATCTTGCCAAAGTGGCGTATCCCAGCCTCGATGGACGCCTTTATCTGCGTGGTATCCGTCACATCCAGACACTCCAGAATGAGCCGCGGCTGGGATGCATCGTTGATTTCAGCCAGCGCAAGCAACTCTGGCCGGGCAGCTTTGAGATTACGCATAGTGGCGACGACGTTCCACCCATTTTGATGGAAGAATTTGGCTGTGGCTAGACCGATCCCGGAGGAGGTTCCTGTGATGAGGATGGTCTTGCGGAAGACGTTGACGTTGGACATGGTGGTCGATATGCTCTCTTGTTCCTGACAGCCTCGAGGCCCTTAATATACCCTCTCCTCGGATACCTACCCGTGCGCAGCGTCAGCAGAGACACCTAATAGTCCGGCGCGGATGTCACGTAGAGGACAGTAGAGGCTTGATTGTAGTGGCAAGCCGTGGCCGCGTCACCAACGGCTCCCAGGACATCACTCGACGCCGCCCGAAGAAGTGACAGTGAGAAATCGGGAAGTTGAAATTCAACCTGTTACCGGCATTGAGGAAAGACCCATAGCAGTAGCCTGTTCGATTCGGGCGTAGGTCATGGGATATCACGGTACTCTTTTTCAACCGGTCGTCAAAAATCTTGAACATTGATCACGTGCTTATGGTTGAATTCTCGGATCACCGAGAGGAGTAAGTATACTACTAGAAAAATCCAGCCGCCGATAGTAGCTCCGAGTAATTATGAAACCGCGCCGCCACCGCATTCAACACGAGCACCTCATACTGCGCGCCAACCAACGACAAGTTGGCCAAAGTGAGGCTGTTGTCGAGGTATTCCGGGTATGAACTCGAACTGATCAAAGCCGTCACCTCCACCTCGTCGGCTCGAGTGAGGTAATCTGCGAGGATGCCGCAATTCTGGCACCGGAATATGAACTGCGCAGAGGAAGGGGACCAGGTGGTCGACGGCGAGAATGTGACATTGATGGGTGCGTCGCGGAGGGGGATGGGAGTGTCGTTCGAGCTAGGATAAACTTTCTGTGAACGTGGTGTGCGGCTGAACTGTGGAACATACAGAGTAGTCATCTCGGCTCGACAATTCTGAATCGAGAAGGGTGTTGCTTCTGCCTGCTCGACCGCCACAAAATCTTCGTACCATTCTACTCTATGGTTGATATGAGGTGGGTTTGCTCGTAGATTGAGAGCGAAGAAAGCCTACGAAATGGTGCCCTCAGCGCGTTTCTGGAGACCAAGTTTTCCGACTTCAAGTGCGCCTAGTACAACTCCGGCGTATCCATAGGGCACAGGGAAAGACTGCGTTGGTGATTAGAGCAAATATTTCGGCATTACACGACACTCACGCCTGAAGCATGAAAGTGAGAAGCCCCAGTTGCAAATCGCGAGGAACACGCACCAAGAATGAGGACCTCATCCACAAACGTCCCATCTCCCGGGGGAGGAAGCGCAAATCCGACAGTCACATTGAGGTTTGGGGCCTGTGAAAAAAGGCTTCAGAGGCGGGGATGACAAATTGACAATTGGGCATCCAGTCGTACGAAAATTTGTTCAAAACAGAGACCCGTAGCAGGGTTGCAGACTCGGGTGGATTTGCACATCGAGACTGCGAATAAATGAGTGAATGGGACTCGTCGAACCAAGTGGACCTTGCCTGCAATTAGAGATGCGAAAGTGAAAGTTAAAGCTAACATCGTTGGAATGGCGGCTGAGACAGACATTCCATCACCTTTTTAATGTACGACGAGCGCCAACACGGCAGTGTAGAATCATTCATCGAGGGTCATGACGCGGTCCCGACTCCCCGTTCTTCATGAATCATTATCTTGAATACTTTGGCGGCTTGTCAGATTGAATTGACTCAGATGCGACTGTCAATTCAACCCCACTTTTTTGTTGTTGTGAATATTGAGTTGGAAACGTACCCGTGTCTGCGATTTATCTCCCGCCAATGACTCTAGAGTACATGAGGATAGATCGAAACCAGTGTGCTTGAAAATAGCCTCCTCCGCCCAAGGTCGTAGTGAGTGACAACCCCCGTTCAATTGATTTCTGTCCCACGAGAGTGCTCATCCCGACTCCGGTTCCCCGCCAGGCTCCATCGCCACATGCGTTGACGTTCTTGGCGTCGAGCCAAAGTCAAGTCGCGAGGCAAGCCCGGACGCCGAGTTCCTTGACCACTCCTCGTCTTTCCTCGCCTGCCCGACCGAGACGCGGAATACAAGTAAGGTGGGCGCTATACCCTTGAGGAAACGTCAGATCAGTACAATTCAAGTGAGGGGAGAATCGAGACGTACAGCAATCTGAACATGGATATTCTGCATATAATTCTGATTCGGGCTCTTGATCGCCAGTAGGACGACGAATACAAACAGACTCGCAGCGTACAACGCGGATGATTCGATGAGCAATTCGAGGACGGGGGAAAACTCCGATTTTCTTGCCTTCAAGCCGTGTTTCCGGGAGTGCCACTGCACGTGGAGGATGCGCAGGGCGATGAGGCCGGTTGTATAAAGTGTGACTGCGAGGGAGAGGGAGAGGAACGGGGTGCTGAAGTGCACCAAGGGCGCCAGACGCGCGGCGGTAGTTGCGATTTGATTGGACGCAACAGAGATTTGGCCGGCGAGGCCTAGGCTTGCGCAGACTACAGAGAGATTGAGTTCGTTCTACAGGACTGAAGTGTGCCAAGACCTCACCTGTACCCGCAATAGCGGCCAGGATGGGGAATACTATCACCAGCCACGAGCGATCCCATATAATCCAGCATCGCCAGACCTCCGATCATCATGCATGAGCTACTCAGTCAATAAAAAAACGGTATGCATACCATGATAGCATCAGCCAATATAAACCCCAGAAAACTCGCGACAAGAGCAAGGATCTTGAGCTTTAAATTGGGGTCTGTTAGTGCATGCAGGACGTCTGGCGATGCTCCGTGATCTTGGAAAGCGACGATGAGATTTTGCCAGGTAATGGACGAATGGATGGTCGAGCAAGAATAGAGGAGAATGAGAAGCGCCGACCAATGTCTCTTGCGGGAAGGTGGCTTCTTATTCATCCCTGTGCAGAACGGTAAGCGAGGATGGCGCAATTGGGGAGTGGGGCGCCGCTACATAACGCAGTGAGGGCAAAAACGAACAAACAAGTGAATATCCCTTCATCGGCGTCAGTGCTTTTGATTCACATCGGTGCACTCTTCATTCTGACCGTTTAGAAATATCTCGATTATGGGGCTGTTCAGTGGGAGCTGGTGTAGAGCGGCGGCTGCCTGAGCTGGAGTCGGCGAAGAGTTTGGCATGGAATGGAAAGGAAAGGCAGTGGCGGGAGAAGGCCGATATATAAGATGGCGTGCAAGATTATTTTCAGAGCAATTCATTCCATGGGAGATTCACGAGTGTCGGGCGCTTGAGGCCTTTGCGCTTCTACCGCAGGTCCAATGATGAATTGAGGCCTGCAGTGCAGGCGGGAAGACCGGGCGAGTACTCCGACAAGATGCGGAAGGGCACAGGGAGAAATCCTGGGCAGCTCCCGCCTTTGGTCCGTATGGCAGGCAGGGTAGATGGACGGGGAGCGCGGGAATGCAATGTAGACCTACTGTCAATTGAGATTAGGCCCTAATCATTCTGAACACTTGACTCACGGCTTTCACGGCATTCGAGAATGATAGATTGCTGGGCCGCCTGGAGGAGCCTGAGCGGCTTGAGCGAGCTATTTCCAGGCTTGGACAGTCCCCCATTTTTTTTTTGGCGAATGACCATGCCACCATGGGCAGACAAGTAACACATCTCGACCCGCGGCGGGAGCAGGGAAGTGTTAGATAGTCATCTGCACAGTGAATAGTGCGAATACATCGCTGGACCGCGTGGTATCCCGCCCGAGTCTGTGTCGTCTGTGCCGGCAGCGAAGAGGAAGAAACAAACAAGTGTCAATCATTTTTGGCTTGATCAGCTCCGTCATGGGACACCGCCGTTGCGGACACCGAACTGCCCTTCCTGCCTCTTCACCCCATGCAAGACAAACCGCAAGTCGCCAATTATGGTGCATGGCAGAGCCCCGTTACTCCAGCGATCATCTCTGACCAAGTAGGATCTCAACCGTTTCCACGGTCGTCCATTCTCATCGTTCCAAGGTCGTGGCATACGAAGCCATTGCCGTCGACTCTGTCAACGGGAAAATATACCACGTAGAACGTCGCTTGATTGAAGGGCGCAGCGTTCTTGTTGACAGCGGTCAACGCCAGGATGTCATTGACATGGAATACAACTGCAGGTAAGGCATTCTGTGCCCTCGGGATCTTCTGACGTAGATATCAGGTCAGTGGTACACGGCTACGGCGGTGCACCAGTTGCAATTCGCGATGGAGTCATTTTCTTCACCAATGCCCCCGATATGCGGATTTACAAGATTGAGGGAGACTCTGTCCGAGCGGTGACGCCAGGTGCGTACCGTACAGATCAACTCGCTCGCTCTCTGATCCACAAAAGATGCCCCGCAATTCCGATTTGCCTGTCTAACCTTGCATCCCGTTTATTCACACCTCATGGTCGCCGTCCGCGAAGACCACAGCAATCCAAAACCAGCCAACGTCGTCGACACTGTCGTGTGCACCGATTTGCGGACTGGAACTTCCAAGGTCATCGTTTCTGGCTCGGATTTCTACGCGAATCCGGTGTTTAGTCCCAGCGGAAGGAAGCTCGCGTGGTTGCGGTGGAACCATCCCGACATGCCCTTCCGCTCCACGCAGCTCGTCGTCGCGGACGTCCGTCTTTCGTCCGACGGGCAGATATCCGTCAGAGATGAAATCGTTGTCGCTGGGAAGCCCCATGTCTCGGTTGCGCAACAGCCGCTCTGGGTGGACGAGGACACTGTGGTGTTTTTGCATGACGTTGATGGGTGGCTTCAGCCTTGGGTCCACAACACTCTATCCCGTCCCATACTGCAGCATATCATTCCAGGGGACTTTGCTGAAGCCATGTGGGGTCTTGGCATGTCCTCTTGTGCCATCTTTGACGACGATCATATTCTGTCTGTCGTGGTCATGAAGGGTTTTGCATCCCTCATCTTGATCTCAATTTCAAGCGGCGCCTGCGAAGAAATCCCTTCCGCCTTCGTCGACATCAAGTATCTCAAGCGGATCTCCCCTTACCAATTCGTGTTTGTTGGGAGTAAAATCGACGCGGGCGAAGCTGTGGTGAAACTATCGTTCGATCGTGGCGTTGCAAACCCCACATTCCAAGTATTGGCGTCTTCCTCAGCGACGCCAGTTCCAGCCGGTTTCGTTGCACGGCCCGAGCGGTTCGTCTCCACCGATTCTGCCGGGCGTGATGTGTACGCTCTGTTCTACCCACCGACAAACCCCGATTTCGTGGCCCCGGAGAACGAAAAGCCGCCTTGTGTGGTCAATTTTCATGCTGGCCCGACGTCGAGGACGACACCGCAGTTTCTCTGGGATCGGATTCTCTACACCTCTCGTGGATGGGCCTGGTTCGTTATCAGCTTCCTCCTCTTCTTTCGCTCATTCCGCCCAGGCTGGATGTGATGTTCAGCGGGTCTTCCGGCTACGGACGGAAATATATGTGCGCTTGGTTTTTCGTCCAGACCAATCCCCATTCTGACCTGTTGTCAGGGAACGGCTGGATGGGAAAGCGGGAGACCTGGACGTGCAGGACTGCGTCGAGGCCACACGTCAAACAGCGTCCAAGGGCGTCATAGACATCCACCGCGTCGTTGTCACAGGCTCCAGTCCGTCCTTTCTTTCCCACGATCTCTTATTGAATGAGTTCCAGGCGGCCCGTCCGTTCTCATGTCGCTTATCAACTTTCCCGACTTTTACGCCGCAGGAACATCGAAAGTGTCGGTGTGCGACCTCGCTGAATTGCACCGCAAGGCACCGAAGCTGCAGCTCCATTACCTCGAGCTTGTTTTGGGCGGCTCGCCAGAGGAGGTACCCGACGTTTATAAGGCTCGGTCGCCGTTGTTTCATGCCGGGAAGATTCGGGCGCCGGTTCTCGTGCGTGACGTGCTCTTTCATTTCTTCTCGACGATACATACTCACGCTCTTGCGCAGCTTGCCCATGGGAAGCTTGATCTCGTCGTTCCGGTCGACCAAACAGATGCTATCGCCGAGGAAATAAGAAAACACGGCGGGCGCGTCGAGTACCTCCGGTTTGAGGATGAGGGGCATGGATTCAGGAAGGCTGAGAGTGTTCGGCACGTGCAGGAGAGGCAGTTGGCCTTTTTTGAGGGTGTTTTTGGATTCAACAATTGATGCTCTGACGGTTTTGCATGCTCGCTCCTCTTTCCGTCAAACTCATTCTGACCGAATCAATCCTATCTTGGGCGCGAAAATCCTTCCGAGTTTGTTCTGTTACGCCTTTGATCTGGAGACGAAGAACTCCTTTCCTCGACTAGGAACTATCCCCAGAGCGCGGTGTTCCTTCGTTCCGGGGTATATTTATTCTGGGACCGTCTGAAATCGTTTTTAGATGAACGTCTCCAAGTTCCTGATCATGAGATACTTATGGAAAGCTTGGAGAAAGTATGTGCGAGCTACCATTACCCTACTCACTTGAGCCCTAGTGGAGCAACGTCTACAACAGGGCACTTTCTGGGTAGATCCACCTGGCGCCGAGACGAGTGCCATAACCTTACCGCGGTTTGCCATTTCTTTGCCTTGCAGGAGTACTTCCGGAATCCAAGGATCTCCGTCTCCGCTTTCGCGACAAATCATCGCCCCTCTGGGCTCGTTTGGCAACCTTGTCGCCCGGTAAGACGGACTTCTCACGCTCCACGCTGTAGACATCGGTTGGGGAGGAGCCGGGGATGGCTCATCGCAGCGCTTCCCATGCGGGCAATGGGCTGATGCGGATGCCGTGTGGAACCAAGATAAGGGAGCTGCAGGACTGGCAGATGAACGATGCAGCAGCAGCAGCAGCAGCAGCGAGCTTCATTAGGTTTGACTAGATTATTGGTTCCAAACATCGCATACACTCATGAATTTTCCCAGATATTTTTGTCTCTCTCTATTACAGGGACGGCTCCGAGTCCCAATATCGGAATGAAGTAAATTGTCTCACGACGCTAGTGCATCAAATTCAAACCCAACATACCGGGATTGAATTCCAACATACCGGAATTGATTCTGCGCTCCCTCTAGAATCCTTATCTACAGACTCCCACCATCTCCACCATCGAAAATGCTCACACTACCCCGCAACAGTCTCCTCGCCGCCCTCTGGTCCTTCACCCTCGTCGTTGCCCAAAATCCTTCCATTGTCGATCTCGGATACGCTCAATACCAAGGAACAGTGGACACCGCCACTAATATAACGATATTGTTGGGAGTACGATACGCTGCGCCGCCTATCGGTGCGGTATTCCTCTGAATCTAATCCGATCCACCTCGCTGAGCTGCTTATCTCATAGGTGACCTCCGCTTCAGAGCCCCGCAATCACCGGCATTCACTCCGGGTGTGGAGATCGCGAATGTACAGCCGAACGAGTGCATGCAAGCGGCCAAGGGGATATCCCCAACCAACCCACTGGAAAGGCGTGCGACGGAGGTTGTACCCAGCGAAGATTGCCTGTTTCTCAAGTTCGTTCTGATGCGGCCCTTGACCATGGAATCTGAGACTTCGCATTTCAGTGTCTACTACCCGAGTGATGCCACAGGAACGCCCATGAAGAATCTTCCGACTCTGGTGTGGTTCCACGCTGGTGGGTATGTCCGCGGAAAAGTTGAAACTATAGATTGTGTCTCAATGATTCTAGGTATGTCTCGGGGGGAGCGAGTACCTCAAACGGAGAAGATATCATCCGGCAGAGCAACCACAACATCGTGGTAGTGCGTATACAGTATCGGCTGGGCATCTTCGGTAAATACCTCAAATTTACTCTCCGCGAATCTATCTGACGGAATTTCAGGTTTCCTCGCTGGCGCCGCAGTGAGAGAGGATGGAACCTTGAATGCAGGCCTAAGTAATATCGGCGCCATGTTCAATTTTTGAATCTCACCGCACGGCCAAGGGGACCAGGAATTCGCAATGCGATGGGTGCAGAAGCATGTACGAATTCCGTGCCATACTATTTCTTCTTCATGTCGACCGACCGACTTTCTCTTTCAGATCACAAAGTTTGGAGGAGATCCTGCAAAAGTTACGATCTGGGGCCAGTCTGCCGGTGCTGGCTCTGTTTTCCAGCATATTGTTGCCAATGGCGGGAAAACACAACCTCAGCTGTTCAGAGGCGCGATTACCAGCTCCACTTTTGTTCCGTCTCAGTATGCCTTTGACGACCCTATTTCCGAGGTACATAAGTATTCTCTCGTCGTAGTATTCCACTCACTGTCACGAGTCCAGTTCATATTCAATCAAGTCGTCGCTCAAACAAAGTAAGTGACATTCGCTCGGTTACTGAGCTTGATTAAATAACCGGCGTAAGTTGCACATCGGTAGTAAACGCGATGGCCTGCCTCCGCGCTGCAGACCCAACTGTGCTGGAAACCGCCAACACCAATATTGTTGCGGACGGCTTTTTCGGCACCTTCACCACTGCCCCGGTCATCGACGGCGAGTTTATTACCCAACCACCAACGCTGTCCTTCCTCCAAGGCAAAGTAAACGGCCAGGTGCTGCTTTCAATCACCAACGCATTTGAGGGCACGCTGTTCGTCAATCAGAGTGTTGTGGCCACTGCTGCAGAACAGGCCTTGGATCTCTTTCCAAATTTCACGGCTTCTCAAGCGGACGAAGTCAGCGCTTTGTATGCTGGCCTCGGAACGGATTTGTTCCAGGTGAACGGGGTTATGGGAGAATGCAAGTTGTTTTTCGATCTATCGACTCGGTCTGAGGAAAATTTCAGCCATCTTTATTTGCCCGACGTATTCCTTGCTGCACGCATTCGCTGGAAGGGCCTTCAAGGTTGGGCTGGAATAACTCAACTTACTCCTTGGTTAGCCTGAACATTTCGTAGGGCGAGTTCGCCGTCCCACCGGCATTTCACGGGAGCGACTTTGCGTACTATTACCCAGGAAACTCGACACCACCCGTCAATAACATGGCGTTTATCAACGCGTTTGCCCAGACTTTTACCTCGTTCATTATCAACCTTGATCCTAATATCAAGGTATCCGATACTATAATTCCCAGGTGGGATAAATACAATGTGGGGAATACGGAGATGCTGTTCAACATGACTGAAGCGGGGAGACCTGATGTCCGTTCTTTCAACACGGACGAGGCGTTTCTACGGCGGTGCCAGTGCGTATTCTTATTCTACTGGCGAGGAAAAATCATGTCCATTTTCTTCAGATTCTGGAACAGCGTTGGAAATCTCACAGGTCACTAGAGCTACTAGTAGAGCAGTTTGAATTTGCTACAGTGCATGAATAGTTGTCTCTCGCATGTCAAACAACCGCGGGACACGAACAGTTAGTTGGGAATCCAGAGGAAGGATATATGGCAGTTGAGCTGGCAGACAAGGTGGCATCATTGGCATTGTATCAGTCGAATTCGTTCAACCAAAACGAGAGGAGAGACGGAAAGATCCACGCCGGTGGTCCGCGCGTTTGCACACAGTTATCACAAACTGTCGAGTCTGTTCCAGCTTGTTGTCCGTTCGATTCGGACGTGGGTCTTAGGGTCATGAGCATGCTTTTTTTGACCTGATTGACGCGAAGTAACTATTTCGCCACAGCCAGAAGGATTTGGTGACCATGGCTCAACGGATCCGAGTCAAGGAAGGTGGGAGCAGGAGAGATTCTTGCTATAGCTGACCAGGAAGGGATGACAGTATGCAGCAGCAAGGCCCTGTGAGAGCATATTACTTATTGCACTGACAGTGTGTGCGCTCGTTCGATTCGAGTTGTGTCTCAATCCACGACCAATGTGACCTTTTTTCTGCCACTACTTACTGGCAGAGTCTAGAATCGGCCGGGGAGTCGATTTTCCAGACATAGTATGGCGCCAGTGAATTTCCGAGGCAGGGAGCAACCCAGTTGAGTCTTGAAGCTTGAGGCCTTGAGGCTTGAGCTTGAGATGGGTTTGATCAAGGCCAGAATGTTGGCAGAAAGAGGTTGCCCGTGGTTCCACCGCGCGTACTCGTTGCTTGCTTTTTGTTCAACGAAGACAGGATAGAAAGAGCCCACGGCGGTGGTCCGCGCTTGCACACAGTTGTCCATTACGAGAGCCTCTTTTCCAGCTTGTGGTCCGTTCGATTCGGAAGTGGGCATACGTTGTGCACTCATCTATTTTGTGAAGCCCACTGAAGTGAAGGAAAGTACCGAGTAGGGAGATTCAGTGTACCCTAAAAATCATGTCACAACTCTCTGCAAGCATCTTGGTTGAATCGAGGGATACCTTCTACATTTACTTCTCCGCGCGCAACTTCTGCGCCTCTTCTACAAACTTCATCAACAGCTCGACATCCCCGCCAGGAACTGGGTGTTCCTGGGACTCTGCCACCCTAGCAAAGATCTCCGAAATTCCCTCGTATGTGACGGAGCCTCCGCTCTCTCCAACAAATGCACCAACCTCCTCCATTTCGCAGACGAAGCGGTAAGCTTTTGGAGGCGCATGAGGCAGCAGTCGGATAATTTCTGGACGACACGTCGGATTGGATGCAAAGAAGAGGAGGCAGGCATACGATCGACAAAGGTCGGTTGGGAGAAATTGAGGGCGTGGAGCAGACCTTCGGCGGTGGATGGTGATGACGCGTTTGCAGCTGGAAACGCGTGAGTTGGGTCATGCATTTGTGTAGGTTCGTACCGAGTATCATGGTTGTAAATAGTCCAATCGCGCCCTTGACGATACCCTGCAATACCAAAAGTTGGAGATAATCGAAAGCAAATGTAAAACATACCGCATGCGCCATCTTCACAGCACTAGCATCGCCAATCTTCGCGTCTTTTCCCTTCAAGGGAACCACATTCAACCCATACTTGATCGACATGGCGGTAAAGTCATCCAAAACCACTGCATCTTTCGGATCCGCGCAAACGTAAATCGCAGGATTGAACGTGTCTGTTGGCGGTGTGCCGATGATAGCTCCGTCCAAAAATGTTATCCGCGTTCCCTCGAATAAGGCCGCGAGTTGCTTCGCCGACTCGGGGTTCACTGCGTTGCAATCGACGAAAATCAGTGAACGATCACTTGCTGTCGATTTGTATGCGTCTACGACCGATTGTGCTGTGGCAAAGGCGTCGGATGGTGGGACGACGCTGTAGATGCAGGTCGCGCGTGCCACGATGTCGGCGTAGGTGGCGTGCACCATGTTAGCTGCTGCAGCGCGTTCCCGAGTTGCCTGAGATCGTCCTTCGAGATTGGTGAGTATGGAACCGGCGCCAAAGGACGAGAGCCGGGCGGCCAGTGCGGCGCCCATGGCCCCAGGGGCGATAAGACCAAGGGTCCGCGCTGTGGAAGTGAAAGGAGTCATGGTCGGCTTTACTCGGTGTGAAATTTGCAATTGATGTGCTTACACATTACGTGGATGTCAGCGGTGGATGTTTGAAATTTCTGGAACCAAACCTCCGCACGTTCTCGCAAACCTTCTCCCTCGACTCTAGCCTCCAGGTATCTAGCACCGATATTGGCAGTGATAGACATGCGAGCACGAGAATCAGTGTTGGGTGAATAACGACTGGGAGCATCCGAAAAGAGAGGCCGGGGCCCCCCCCCGATTCCCGAACTTCAAAAATGACCCAAGAGACTTGCAAGAGACCGCCTTACCAATGTTGAGGTATTTCCTTTTTGAAAGATAGGGCCTATCTGACGACGCAAGACCCTATATTTACGGCCGTAGGGCCTACTTGATAGGCCTAGGATTGTCCATGAACTTGAACCACTCACGTCCCCCATTGTCTATGAACATTTGATTCTTAAACGCCCGTGTCGGATCAGGGATCACGCGCACGGCGCTCTCGGGTCGTACGGGGCTTCGGCGTCTCGGGTCGCACGGCGCTTCGGAGTCTCGGGTCGCACCGCGCCCAAAGTAGCTTGAGCGCCTTTTTCAGAGTTGGCAATTGGTTGGCAAGCGAAGTGATGCCGTCCCGACTCCCACAACTGTCCGTATATAAGTTTCCTCGTCCGTAGTCCGGTGCCGTTTGCTTTTTCGCCATGGACACCCCACGAGTACCTCCAGAACTCATCCTCGCGATTCTAGCTCGTCTGGATCGTCCCGAGTTGTTTGCTCTGCGCGCGGCGAACAAGACATTTCACGGACTGGTTACTCCGATGGCTTTCCACCAAGTCACTGTGAGCGACGCGCTTGTCAGTGCGGAACGGTTTACTGCGCTCCAGTCCACCCGCGAGCTTGCAGTTCATGTCCAATCTGTTGTGTTTCGGGGTAAATTTCCAACATGGCTCTCGATACTCAATTGAACTTGCATCCTAGGGCGTTCAGAACATGGGCCAGTTGACGATCCGAGGCTCACTTGCGTCTCACAGGCAATGGAGGGGCTATCCAAGCTCCCCAACTTGGCTTCCCTCAAATTCGAGTTTCACGACATCTGGGACGAGGATGTGTGGAGTTTCGCCGACGAGCCTGCCTACTGGCTGATGCTCCAACGCGCGGTGCTCGAAGCCATATCGAACACCTCTAGACTCCCGAAGCTCAAATCCCTGACCCTGAACAACCTCATCACGATGCCAGGCGCAATATTCGCGTCAGAGGCCTTTGTAGCTTTTCTCCGCCCACTCGAAACGCTCTCCATTGCAACCCTCGGGAACGGCGCCTCCTCAGCGGAGCCCATTGTTGAGTTTTGGAAACAGCTGTCCCGCGTTCTGGCAGCGGCTCAGGTAAGCACCCTGCACTCTCGGGGTTCTTTCTTCTCTGTGGCTGAAACACCTCTTCAGCTCAAGTCCGTATCCACCCTCCGCATTCTCAGCGATCACCTCATCGGCGTCAACCCCGAGTTCATCCTCCCAAAATCCCCCATCCCCCGACTAACCTCGCTTCACCTCAAAAGCATTTGCTCACAAAACGACGGCGTCGAGCGGTTTATCCTGCGCCACCCCGGACTGCGCAGCCTCACGCTGGAGGATTGTTCCATGTTCATTGAAGACGACCAGTACGTGCGTCCTTGGGCCGTCGTATTCGCAAGCCTCGATGCAGGGTTGGAAAGCTTGGTTCAAGTTGACGTCGATTCGGGGACGTTGAGGTATCGTGATCGCTATGCGGATTATGTGGAGCTAGATGGGTCTGCTGATCGGCGTGCGTTAAGAGAGTGGGAGGTCAAGCTTCAAGGTTGAGAGGCGGAGGTTGTTAGAATTTTGAATTGAATTTCGAAAGACACTATGCCATTTTCGAGAACCAAACTTCCGCGCGTTCTCGAACAGTTTCGCCCTCAAGAGGTTCAGCCCCATCCCCGGGACCCCACACACCAATGAGCGCGAATCCAACATCTTCTCCGTTGAAGTGCAGACGTACGATACACCACTCAAATCAAACCCAACAAATCCCAGATCCAACAGAATAAAGTTCGGTGCGTGTGATTGAGAGCGGTGAAAGCGTGCGTGCGAATATTGTTGTGTTCGGGGTTCGGATCGAAATATACGACCTTGTCAGTCCAGAGTAGTCACAGCCAGCGTAGATGCGTCGTAGTGTAGAGCCTACAGTCCAAGATACGTCCAACCCGTCGTTGCTGTCCAATGAGGCCGGCTCAGAGAATAAAACCTAAAGTCAGTAAGTCAAATAGAACTGTCGTAGTCGTCTTGCACGGTTCAGGCTGAAGAGAGCGAGGTAAGAAGGAAGCTAGAGTGTTGCCGATAGTCGATTCGCCGTTGTCGTATCCGTTGCTGAAGGCCGTAGTCGATCCCGTAGTCGATCCGTTCCGTAAACCCGTAACCGTAACCCAAAAACCGTCCCGTAAATTCCTTACCTACCACCCACCAAAATGTACTCTACCTTATATACTACTCGTGTTTACCTTCGTCATCAGTTTGCAAAAGGCTGTTCCGTTGGCTAGGTATCCAACCAAGGTCCCAAAATCCCATTGTTCTCCTGTGAGGCAGTACTTCGTCGCCAGGATACACCATCGAGCCCACCTCGGGCATCCCTCGGGCATCCTTGTTCCTCCATCTCATTGGTTTCTGCCTTAGCAACGAGACTCCCGGTCGTATACACCGCCTTCAACCTTGACCGAGATCCCCGAAATGAGCTAGGTAAGCCTCACATACAAGGTAGACGCGTCTGGCAGAAGTACGCGACGCGTTGCGTTGTCGTTGTTTGGTCTGATCCGTATCAGCCGCGCGCCCTCGCAATCTTTCTCTCAGTGCATGCTAGAAATTCGTGAATTTGGCCATCTGGCCGTATTCCTCGCCCGCCCGCGTCACCCGTGCTTCACCGTCGACTTCAAACTCGGCCTCGAACCCGTCCATCTTCCACACCCACGGCACCTTGGCCTCTGACTGCAAAGGTTTTTCTCAGTTCAAGCTTCTCAAGATAGATGGAGAGGCAGGCACTCACAAAGGTATGCAACGCGCTGACATTGAACTTGTCGCCCTCATAATGCGACAACAGCAAGTGGTTGGACACCATCGTGTCGTGTCTCGCAATCAAGATGGGAACCGCAGAGTCGAGCACGGTGGGTAACAGATCTCCGAATGTCTGAGAGATATCAGTGCAAGAGGAGCCACTGGTGGCGTTATGCCAAAAGAGACAAAAGTCGAGGCTGCGGTATCCTGCGTTGTCGTATTTTCCAGCGAGCGCGGTGTAAGGGACCGAGGGAGGTGCAGCGTTTTTGGAACGGGGAAGCGAAGGCGGTGGAGCTGCTGCGGCTAATTTTTCTCGGTATCTGCGCTTATGTTAATCGAGGACTACGTGTAAATATTCTGACGACAAACCGTGCGGTCCAATTAATGTGTGGGTGCAGGGAAAGCACTTCGTCGACGATGCGGTATTTGATAGATTCCATGATGGATGTTCCGAGGTCCTCGTCATTTGTCAGGACGGCTACACCAAAGTTTTCCGATGGGAATCGCGCGATTTGACTTTTGAAGCCTTGGGAATGTCACTAATATCCAAGATGAAGAGAAGAAACTCCAGACCTGGGGTCGAGCCTCCGTGCTGAAATAAATTAGGCCTCAAACGGACAGTGTGGCCACGGATGCCTTACCTCGATCATTTCTACCACATTGAATGAGAATCACACGAGTCGTGCCGCGGAAAACTCACCGAATCCTCTGTATGTGCCACGCATCTGCCCACCGCCATACACCACAGGCGAAAGTTCAGGATACCGCCTGTTCGAGATCAAGAAGGGACACTGGACAAGGGATGACGACGCACGCAATAGGAGTATATACAGTCACCCCAGTCGCAACCTTTTGGATTACACTGGCCGGAATGACAGTCTCGTTGGCTTGATTAGTTCCCTCCTGCAAGAGCGCTTGCAGCCAGATGGCCTGTGAATGTATGTGAGCATGGGGGAGAACCGAGTAACAGAACACAAAGGCATACCATGTCGTGTGCGCTAGAGATTACTCCACCAGCCCCGGAGATGACTAGACGAGAATGAGTCTCACCTCGAATAAAGAAGGTACTCCTGACCGTGGTTGCTGCTTTGATCCCAGAACGGAAGGACTCGGACTGTACCTTGGTCGAAAGGATCGTGGGTCACGTTGGCATCTTGCCTCGTGAACCCGTCAGCCAATTTTCCAGTCGCCACTGCGTCGGCATAAAAATATGTGGTGGAATTCAAGCCAAAGGGGACGAAGATATTGTCGTGGACGTATTGCTCGAACGGGGTGTCCACCAAAGTCTTTGGGAACGACGAGAGGACGGTGTACATGTGGTTGTTGTACTGCGTCTGTTCCCGGAAGCCTGTCGATGGTCGTAGATATTGGAGCCGGGAAATCTGAATCCGAGGTTAACAGACGGACGGAGGGGCGGAGAAAAAACTGACGACATCGTCGACTTGCTCGTCCAAACTCTCCATGAGATCATGCCGCGGAAGTCCAGTACGGTGGCTCATAATATCGACGATCGTGCTCTCGCTCGTCGCAACCGGATCCGCAAGCTTCCACCCAGGAACGATGGACGCGATTTTCGAGGTCCACGAAATCCTGGGCGATAGCGTCTCGTTGGAAATCAAGAGCCCCGTAGCCAGCACATCGAAGAGCTAGGCGCGCGCGCGTTTTCAGAACCTAGAAAACTGTGAAGTGTACCACAACGCACCTTGGAATTCGATCCAATAGCAAAGAGGGTATGCTCATCGGCCTTGGCTCCGGCACCAGTAGCATTCCCATACCCTTTGCTTTCGAGTCTCCAGGTCCCCGCAGCGGTCTTGCGCGCCACAGCCACTCCAGCGCCCCCAGGTGACTTGAACTCTGCCAAGATCTCCCGGATGGCTGCATCCAGCCCGGTATTGAGTATCGGGGCCTCTTCGTCCACGGAGAATGGCTGCTGTTGCTGTCCAAGGGCGGCTGCAAGGCTTGCGGCGGGGAGTGCGCAGAAAGACAGGAAGCCTGCTAGATGCATCTTGCTGGGAGAGCAGAACGAGTCAGGCCGCAGCTATAAGTGGTATCTCAGCGCTGCGCGCGCAGCAACCGTTTCACGCGACCTCATGATGTCCCAAATCATGTCCCTGAATTGATAATTCACGCGCAAGATTTGCGCAAGATCAGTTTGGGCCTTGGCAAGGCCTCGCCTTAGCCTCGCCGCGGTACAAGCGATGTGAGACACATGATTGTCAGCTCCGAATGGCCGTGAATGGAAATACACAATGTACCGAGACCCGCCAAAGACCGGTGGGCACGAATATAAGGATGAGAGCGGGCCCATGTTTTCGGCGCGGTAGCGAGCATGACAAGGGCAGTCGGATGTGCCACATCTTGCGTCCCGAAACAAAGAAATGCAAGCATTGAAGTAATGGATACAGTGATAGTGGTACCTATAGTAGTGTACAGTACACCCAGATAGAATAGAATAGATATCGTAGTTATGTCGTCAGCCAAACCAAGAAAAAAAATTGACGGAGACCCAAAACCCAAGGGAGGGAGGTGACATGGGGATGTGAGATCCAACTAAAATGCTCGATGCCACGAGGTTAACCCGCAAAGACGTAGGGATGTCCGTGGACCATCGGTGTCCTCCTGCAAAGAAGGCCATCAGCACCGAATCAATAGTGAGGGGAGCAAACAACGCACGCTTCCACCTGCGGCTCCACGCAAACAACCGCACCCTTCCCAATCCGACCCTCCAGCCACTGCACCACATCCCCGCCCAGCTGAAACCCACAATCATCCAACTCCAACCTCGTCAGCCTCGACACCATCCCACTCCCCATCCCAGCATTCGCACTCCCCCCGCCCTCGGGGTTCCTCGCATCCACCATCTTGACCAGCTTCCCAATCCCATCATTCGACGCATGCGCATGCGCATGACATCCCCGCAGATAAAGCTCCCTCAGCTTCGGACACGCCCACCCCGGCACCGCAGGCCCTCCAGGCCCGTTTGGCCCCGTCATAAGGGTTCCCCCAGCATCGTCCGGCGCCATCAACGTGCCTATGAGACACTCGAGTGCTGCTCCGCCAATCTTGAGTACCTCGAGCGAGCCACCCATCTCCCCGAGGAAGCCCCACGAAACGACGGTCCCTGCTGCGACGTAACCGTAGTAGAATGACGATGGCGTCTGCCCCGAAGAGACACCAACAGGCGTGCCTGGCGGGGGCGTCGGCCCGCCATACGACACTGCGAGACTCCGGAGCGGGGGGTTGTGCGAACGGGTGTACAGCGAGGAGATGGTTTCCTCGATCGGTTCCCGCGGTGCGTCAAAGTCGAGATCGAGGGCGCACAGGTCAGGGAGAATGAGCGTGTCGATGAGCTGCGAGAGGAGGTGGTGGCCTCCGACGTAGAGGTCCTCGAGGTGGTCGAGCGTCGTGCTGGCAGGCAGCGGCAGCACTGCATGTGATACGGAGGAAAAATGCAGTCGGAGGGATTTCAGGGTGCGACTGTTGGCTGAGATGATGCCAAGGATGCGATCGAGAGGGATGAGGGACGCAGGGAGCGCACGGATGTTGAGAGTGGTCAGTTGGGTCGCCTCTTGCAGGAAGATGGGCGAGGTCGGCTTGAAGGGCGCATACTGAAGAGTCAGCGTGCGCAGCTTCGGGAGAGGGTTTACCCAGCCGGGGACCGCGCGGGATGAGGGAAGCCACCCCCATTCTGTAGGGTAGAACACGGCCGACGCGGAAGACACTTCGAATTCCCTTAACAGCGGCGCGGCGCCTGGCAAAAGAGTCCGATCAGTAAGAAAGATGCACACAGGCTGTCAACGCGCCTGTTATAGACTTGAGAGCAGCAATGGACCCGAAGTTCTTATCGAATCGAAAGACGAAACGTTCCCAGCGGTGCATTTGCTGTACGAGGTAATACACGGCGATGTGACCCCAATGCAAGTTCGGCTGAGCGGCCGACTCGGCCTGGCCGTGAAACATGGGCACGGCGGGTGGCGATTCCCAACCGCCATGGTGATGGATCGCGGGTTGCGGGACGATGAACGGGGTTACACTCGGTGTAAAGTGCGGAACGATCAAATGTCCAGGAGCCGGCAAAGGGCCAGTGCCAAAAAGTGGCGGCGGCGGCGCTGCCAGGAATGTGTGGGTGAGATAGTCGTGGCGGCGGCGACGCGGGTATGGCACGACGGCAGCAGGCTCCGATTGCACGACCCGCAAATAGATCTCGATGTCGAGAGGAACTGTTGGGCCTGAGCGTTCCAGCCAAAGTCGTATTGTGTCAGGAGAAGAGCTCTGATTGGTGAACAAGCGTATCTGCGAATTCACTTAACGAGACCGCCCTGCACGGGTCTCCGAAAAGACCCCGATTGGTGTGACGCACCTTTGACCATATACGAGGAATGCTGAGAGCCTGGCACCGCCAGGTCGTGCACACAGCAGATAGGACCCAAGCACAACAGGGATGGCCCTCGAAACACCACAAGAAGAGCTCCCTCAGCAGCTCTCCAGGCAGTCGCCTGATGGGGGCGAGGTATGCCTGAAAACACGCGGAAAACACGTTTTTAGCTGAAGAGGAAGAAAAAAAAGCAGAACAAGACTGACTTGAGTATGCGCAATAGTCTTCTCCACGAGGCTCTGCTCCCTGAGCATATCATCGATTGCAGCCTCGGCCTCTGCGACTATTTGTTTGAGCGAAGCCTGGGCCTGGGCGATTTTGTCAGTGAGGGAGCACGCATTCTTGCGGGACTCGTCCAGAGTGGCGCGGGCTGCTGCCAGGCTCTGTGTCGTAGGCGGTTCCTGGAAGGACGGAGGGAGTGACATGGTGGTAAGAAAGAAAGGAATATGGCGGACAATGGAATGATGGCCATGGGAATTCCGATGGTCCGCTTAAATCCGTGGTCGGCTTTGCTGAAGTAACGCAATGTGAAGGTTATTCCATCGACGAGGGTCCCGCAACCGTAATGGACGAGGGTAGTCATGGTCCGCGCGGACGGAATGCGGGAGGGCGAGAAAAAAGCTCTGGGTTTTGCACTGGCACGAGCGCCACACAACCGGACCAGACATTGCAGACTTATCCTCATGCGAATATCTGGCAATAGGCGTTGATTTCCGACCTCTGGTAGGAATGGAGACTTGACAAACATCAGAATCGAGGTGTGGATGGAATGTGGGTTCAAGTAGACACACCCGATGTCATGTAAGACAGTCCTGTTCTCCTTGGAGACTCGTTCCAACGTCGCCCAAACGTGGGTTCCGGGAGTGAAGAAGGCGTCGACGATGAGGAGAATAATGTTGGGTGAATGAACGCAAGAGCTCCTTGGGCGGCAATCACCATCATGCTCGGACTTAATTATGTCCCATCTCGGCCACTACTGCTGCTTGCCATTGGCTCTGTCTCTCTCTACATTCTGACCCGCAAGGTACTCATCCTACCTCCCCAGAGGCCTTTTATAACGTGACGCATAGACCAGTTTCTCAAAATATGTGAGCGCAAAAGTCTGCTACCCGCGAAACGCCGGAAAACTCAAATGTAAGTTATACAAATGGGTCCGAAAGGTAGATACCGTCCACGGAAAGGACCTCAGAATTAGCAGGATCATGGGTGAGTTGAGAATCCACCCGTGAAAGCATGTACCTTGACCAGGAGCCCTCAGTCTACCCTATCAAGGTATATTTCTTGTTCCCAGGACTCTCGAGTACCCTTTCATTGCCATCCTACAGAGTTGCGCAGGGATAGACCTGACCAGCTCCCCTTATGACCACGAGGGATTCAAGGTATGTGCCCCTCTCATCCTCGAGTCATTCTCACAATTTTCAGTTTGATAGGAAATGGATGGTTGTGGACGTCGAAAAGAACAAGCAACTGTCTGCCCGCGATAATCGCGGTATCAAGGTCGTCTTCACTTTGCTCCTTTTTTTTGGCCTGACTGTGTATCCAGTTGGTGCGCGTGTTCCCCATAATCAAACGCGACCCATCTTCCCCTGACGGCGGCGTCCTGGAAGTCACCTTCCCCGACTCCCCCTCCACTCCCTCCTTCAGTGTTCCCCTGGACCCCAGCCCAGAAACTCTAAGTGGATGGGACAAATACAGCGGGTTCATCCTATGGGGGCACTCCTGCGAAGGATACATCGCCGAGAGCACCTCACTCTCCGATGACGGCTCTCCATCTGAAATCCTCTCCTCCTACATCGGCCGACGCGTTCTCCTCGTGATGAACACCCCCGCCCCCCGCCCTCTCGACCCAGACATCCCCTTCGACCCCTCCCCACTCGCCTACACCGGCGGCTCAACCGTCCGCTACCCCGACGCAAGCCCCTTCCTCCTCTGCTCCACCGCCTCCCTCTCCGACGCCGAAGCCAACGTCCGCGCCATGGCCCGCGGCGAGCTCAAATCACCCCTCAAAGAAGGCTGCGACCCAGCCCCCGACGCCTCAGCCCCCGACGCAGCCTGGGCAACCTCCAAACGCCTCTTAATCGAACGCTTCCGCCCAAATATCATCGTAAGCGGCGTCGACGAGCCTTATGGCGAGGACGATTGGCAGGAAATTATCACAGGCGATAACAAGAGCTTCCTCCTCCCAGCACGCTGTCCGCGCTGCATGTTCCCCAACGTAGACACCGAATCAGGCACTCGCGACCCGCAGATGCCCAATAACGCCATGATGCAGTATCGTAAAGTCGACAGCCTGGCGCCGACAAAGTATTGTTTTGGGTGAGGCTCTCTTTTCGTCATTGAGTGGGATTGCGTACTCAGAGATGATGTAGCATGTACACTGTCCCGGTCGAGGCCTCTGGCGTCGTTAGCGTTGGAGACCCCGTCTTTGTCCGACGGAGTGCGGTTAATCCAAAGCTCACCGACCGTGGTTAGATTTAGAAGGTGTAGTAGACCCAGGCAATGCCTGAAATACACAAGAACGAATTTGAAGAATGTGAAAGAAACGATTCTATAGAACACGAATGAATGAATGAAAAGCTAAGCGTCAAAGTAACAAGTAATCCACGTTGCGAGCAAGCTCGCTCGATATTCACATCAAGGGGATTTTAAGCCTCTGCCTCATGGCATTGGCTGGACCTCAGCCCCCTCACTGCTCCCCTCCGACGACATCAGCTTTTCCGTCAAGTCCTCCTCCTGGGTCGTAGAAGTGGCTTCGACCTCGACCTCCTCCTGGTTCACGTCAACTGGAGCTGGAGCAGCAGGTGCGTCAGCGACAACGGGGTCCTCCACTTTCGCTTCTGCCTCTGCCTCCACCGCGGTCTCGCTGGGAATAGGCACTGGCACCGGTACCATGGTAGGCCCAACCGTCTCCACCTCCTTGCTCTCCTCCACTTTCTCTTGCTCTTTCTCCGCCTCCACCTCCACCTCCATCTTCTCAATCTCCATATCCACCGCCTCCTCCATCATCATCTTGGCCTCCATACTCTCCGTAACATCCGCAGGCGGCGTCGCAGGCTCCACATGAATAACAGGCGGCGGCACAACAGGAACAATCCCAGCAGGACTCGTAGGCGAAGCCTGCTCCACCTCCGTCAAGATGGGCGTCTCGGACTGCGGTGCCGTCGACGACGAAGGCGATACCACTTGTAGGCCTTCGTCCTCCGAGGGTGCGAGCTGCTCTTTGTGCTCCAGCTCGTCAGTCAAGGGACTCGGCGCCTCTGGGTCCTCTTTATCCGTCTCCTGCTCTGGCTCCAGAGCTGCAGGAGCGGGAGGGGCGCTCTCCTCCACGGGTTCCTCCACCGGCGGCGTCGCAGGCTTTGTAGGAGAAACAGAAGGTGAATCCGCCACCGCAGGATGCGCCTGCTGCTGGCGTTCCTGATTCGCCGCGAGATTCATCTCAGCCACAGCCGCTGCAAGCCCATGCGGCCCATCTTCCACCGCACTCGACGGGCTCGCAGGACTAGGAGGGAACCGGTCCTTGTCGGTATCGAGCATCATCGTGTCCGTTCGACTACGCCCATACCTAGGAGCTGTGCGCCCGTCAGGGCTCGCGCTCTTCTCCCGTCCAGTGGCGCCTTCTGAGGTAGAGGCGGGCACAGTGGGTGGTACGTCGACGTGCAACGCAGCACCGAGGAGAGTCGGAGGCGGTACGTCGGCGAGGGGGACGACGCTCATGCGGCGATCTGTCCTACTGTTCTCTGCATTGCCAACAGCCCGACTCGGGATGACGAGGAAATCTGCAGGCACGAGATCGAATTTTTCAGTGAGCGCGAGGAAGCGGGCGTAGAGCGAGCTCTCGGCTTCGGCCTGCTCGAATTCCTCGCGGTGGTGAAAGAATGCGTGTGCAAAGATGCGGCCCAGCCGTCGGGCGAGGGAGGAGAAATGCCGGTGGGAGGTGGGAGGGATTTGGAGTCTGGGGATATGAAAATGGATTGCTCGGAGAAATGGGAAAGAGGACATACCTTGAAGGGAAGGCACGGGGCGAGTTGAGGAGGGCGGTGGCGCTGTCGAGGGTGTGGAGGATGTAGTCAATGGCGCAGCATTGCTAGACAAGATGGCGTCAGTAAGTTCAGCGAAGTCACGACGCGCTTAACGCACCTCCATAGCCCCGTCGTTTCCGTGAGCCACACATAAATACAGCCATTCGCCTGCCTTCATCTCAGGACAAGTCGTACGCGTACAGACTTGCTGCAGCATCGTGATGAGCGGGTGCGAGAGGTCCTGCGCCAGTCGTCTGTTACGCGCTGGATGAATGAATCGCCACGACGTGTAATACAGACGCACCGCAGTTGCTCGTACTTCCAACAGGCCTCATCCACAGTGACCTCTGTCTTCTTCCCATCGTCGCCAGCGTCTACTTCCTTCTCCTTCTCCTTCTCTTTTTGCTTCCCGCGGCCAGGGACAGAGACGATTGCGTCAACGTCGTGCACGTCGAGGCGGATGAGCAGCGAGATGTACTCTTGCAGCTGGAAGGCGCTGTCGAGGGAAGAGAGGGACGGCAGGTTCTTGACGGGGTAGAAGGCGGAGATGCGCGAGCCTCGAAGGGGCCGCTGCACTTGAGCCATGGCGGGACAACACGAAAGCCACGACGGAGTTGACAGGTCTTGATGCGGTATAAAGTTCCCACGCCCGACTGTTTCTTCTTCACCGCGATGTCCCTTACGCATGTGGACGACTCCAGTGTCCTCACCGCTACTCCATATATGTGGGCGCAGAAAAAAATTGAAAGCCCCGCACCTGACGCCGATCTGTCATCGTACACGCGTTGGTAAACTCTTTTTTTCTTGGACTGTGCCATTTTGCACTTTGTGTTGGGCCGCGACAGTCTACGCAGCAGAGCCTCATTCGGCATAAAAATCCCTTCCTTTGCGAAGCTCAATCCTCAATATTCAATTCACGTCTCAATCTTGGAAGTGCTGTTGCGAGGATACTCTTTTCGCCATCGGATTCAGCCAACCAACGACGGCTTTTGGCGAAGAAGATTGAGGGCTTCGAGGCTCAATTTGCGTCCTCGGACTGAGGACAGGCTGGGGTTCGCCCTCAACGGCGTATGGGGTGTCGACTCCAAGCAAGCTGGAGTCGAGGGAGGAAGTTTGCCAGGATCACGGAGGTTGGTTCCAGAAATTTCAACATGGAAGATCTCGACACAGCTGACATCTACGTAATTGCAACATCATGGGCGGCGAGACTGTTAAAGGGAGCTGAGATACCATTTTTAGCTGCGGACTATCTCATTCTGCCCTCCCAGCAAAATGCATCTAACAGGCTTCCTGGCTTTCTGCGCACTTCTCGCCGCAAGCCTTGCAGCATCACTTGGACAGCAACCATTTTCTTCCAACTCCCTGGACGAAGAGGCCCCGATACTTAATGCCGGGCTGGACGCAGCCATCCAAGAGATCTTGGCAGAATTCAAGTCACCTGGGGGCGCTGGAGTGGCGGTGGCGCGCAAGACCGCTGCGGGGACTTGGAGACTCGAGAGCAAAGGGTACGGAAATGCTACTGGCGCTGGAGACAAGGTCGATGAGCATACGCTCTTTTCTATTGGATCGAATTCCAAGGTGCGTTGTAGTACACTTCACAGTTTCCTAGGTTCTGAACACGCTGCCTAGCTTTTCGATGTGCTGGCTACGGGGCTTTTGATATCGAACGAGACGCTGTCGCCCAGGATTTTGTGGAACTCTAAAGTCGCGTCGATCGTTCCTGGGTGGAAACTTGCGGATCCGGTGGCCACGAGCGAGAGCACGATCGTCGATATTATGAGCCACCGTACTGGACTTCCGCGGCATGATCTCATGGAGGGTTGGGAGGACGGAGTTGAAGATATTGTCAGCTTTTTCTCTCACCCATCCGTCTGTCTTTAACCTCGCATTCAGATTGCTCGACTTCAATATCTACGACCGTCTGCAGGCTTCCGGGAACTGGCGCAATACAACAACCATATGTACACCGTCCTCTCGTCGTTCCCAAAGACACTGGTGGATACACCGTTTGAGCAATACGTCCACGACAATATCTTTGTCCCTTTTGGCTTGAATGCGACCACGTACTTCTATGCCGACGCAGTTGCGACAGGCAGATTGGCCGACGGGTTCACGAGGCAAGACGCCAACTTGACCCACGATCCTTTCGACCAAGGCACAGTCCGAGTCCTTCCTTACTGGGATCAAAGTAGCACGCACGGTGAAGATTTACCTTCTCTCACTACTCGACTCGACACTCATTCTCGTCTAGCCATCTCGGGGGCTGGTGGAGTAATCTCTAGTGCGCACGACATGGTATACTTTTGTACTTCTACCTCCCTTGCGTTCATGCTCACATACATTCGCAGGCGATCTGGCTGCAAGCGCTCTTGCAGGAGGGAACCAATCAAGCAAACGAGACTGTCATTCCGGCCAGTGTGATTCAGAAAGTTGCGACTGGGGTGACTGTGTATTTCCCTATTGCGTGAGTCGTCATCTTTGTCCAGTTTCCCCTCTTCACCTTGAACAGGCGGTATCCTGAACTTTCGCCTGGGGTGTATGGCGGTGGGCAGCTGCGTGGTACGTACAGAGGATTCGGTGAGTTTATCGCGGCACGAGTTGTATGATTCTCATTCGCTGTGGCAGAAATGATTGAGGTAAGGTCTTCGTGGCCACACTGTTCGTTCAATGCCTCATTTATTTCAGCACGGAGGCGCGGCCCCAGGTCTGTAGTTTGTCATCTTCATCTTCAATCTCCTTACTGACATGCCCAAGGCTTCAAAAGTCAAGTCGCTCGATTCCCATCAGAAAACTTTGGTGTCGCCGTCCTGACGAATGACGAGGAGCTCGGAGCATCCATCAGGGAATCTATCAAGTATCGCATCGTCGACGAAGTCCTTTCCCTCCATCCATACATTGATTGGACCGCACGGTTTGTCGTCAGAATATTTATATGTAGTCCTTGATTAACATATACGCAGGTATCGAGAGCAAGTAGCTGCAGCAGTTCCACCGCCTTCCATTCCCCGTTCCAAAGATGCTGCACCTCCCTCGGTACCTTATACCGCGCTCGCTGGCAAATACCACAACGCAGGATACCGCAGCCTCGACTTCTGTCTCTTTTGGCATAACGCCACTCATGGTTCCTCTTGCACTGATATCTCCCTGACATTCGGAGATCTTACCCAGCGTGCTCGACTCTGCAGTTCCCATGTTGATTGCGAGACACGATACAGGGGCGGGCAACCACCTGCGGTTGTCACATTATGAGGGCGACAAGTTCAACGTGACCGTGCTGAACGTTGTGAGTGCCTGCGTGTGTGTGGCTTGAGAAGCTTGAACTGAAAGTCATTGCAGCTAGACGGTGATGCGCCCTGGGTGAGGAAGACGGACCAGTTCGAGGCCGAATTTGAAGTCGACGGAGAAGATGTTGGATTTGCGCTCATTGGTGTGTGGGGTCCCGGGCAAGGGGCTGAACCTCTTCAGGGCGAAACTGTTCGAGAGCGCGCGGAAGTTTGGTTCTCGAAAATGGAGTAGTATCTTTCACATTCAAAATTCTAACAACCTCCGCCTCTCAACCTTGGCCTCCCATTCCCGATGGTCCACGGACATCCGTACGTCTTTGCGGGCTAACCCCGTCGTCGTCTTCTTGGATATACGCGTGACATCGAGCAATTTAGTTGGATCTCACATCCCCATGTCGCCTCCCTCGGGCCTCCCTTGGGTCTTGGGTCTTCGTCAATTTTTTGCTTGGTTTGAATGACGACGTAACTACGATATCTACACTAGTACTGTAACCATTACTTCAATGCTTTGCATGTTTTTTTTCGCCACGCAAGAGGTCAAGTCTTCGACACTGATTGATCGCCAGTGCTGACATGGACACGTCCACTCGGCTGCCCCTTGTGACGCCTTGTCTGCTCGCTGCCTCGAACATTGGTTGCCAACCATCGCTCTCATCCTTTATTCATGCCCCGTCGGTCTTTGGCGGATTGTGTATCTCTACCGGCTCACGGGCCACGGCCATTCGGAGCTGACAATCGTATCACTTGATTTGCCAAGGCGCAAAATTGAAAACTGATATTTGCGCCAATCTTGCGCGTGAATAATTCAGGGACATGATGGGAAGCGTGAACCGGTTACTGCGCGCGCAGCGCTGAGATACCACCTGATACCACTTATCGCTGCGGACTGTCTCGTTCTGCCCTCCCAGTAGCATGCATCTAGCAGGCTTCCTGTCTTTCTGCGCCCTTCCTGCCGCAAGCCTGGCAGCTGTGTTGGGACAGCAACAGCAGGCATTCTCCTCCATCTCCTTGGACGAAGAGGCCCCGATACTCAATGTCGGGCTGGACGCAGCCATCCAAGAGATCTTGGCAGAGTTCAAGACGCCTGGGGGCGCTGGAGTGGCGGTGGCGCGCAAGACCGCTTCGGGGACATGGAAACTCGAGAGCAAAGGGTATGGGAACGCTACTGGTGCTGGAGACAAAGTCGATGAGCATACACTCTTTTCTCTTGGATCGAATTCCAAGGTGCGTTGTGGTACACCTCACAGTTTTCTAGGTTCTGAAAACGCTGCCTAGCTTTTTGATGTGCTGGCTACGGGGCTTTTGATTTCCAACGAGACGCTGTCGCCCGGGATTTCGTGGAATTCGAAAGTCGCGTCTATTGTTCCTGGGTGGAAGCTCGCGGATCCGGTGGCCACGAGCGAGAGCACGATCGTCGATATTATGAGCCACCGTACTGGAATTCCGCTGCATGATCTCATAGAGGGTTGGGAGGACGGAGTTGAAGATATTGTCGCTTTTTTTTTGCTCGTGCGTCTGTCTGTTAACCTCGCATCCAGATTGCTCGACTTCAATATCTACGACCGTCTGCAGGCTTCCGGGAACAGACGCAGTACAACAACCACATGTATACAGTCCTCTCGTCGTTCTCAAAGACGCTGGTGGACATCCCGTTCGAGCAATACGTCCACGACAATGTCTTCGCGCCCTTTGGATTGAATGCTACCACATATTTTTATGACGACGCAGTCGCGACTGGCAGATTGGCCGACGGATTCACGAGGCAGGACGCCAACTTGACTGACGATCCTTTCGACCAAGGCAACGTCCGAGTCCTTCCTTTCTGGGATCAAAGTATAAGTAGCACGCACAGTGAGGAGTACCTTCGTTACTCGAGCTGATACTCATTCTCGTCTAGTGATCTCGGGCGCTGGTGGAGTCATCTCTAGCGCACACGATATGGTATGCTTTTGTGCTCAGTTCTCCCCCATGCTCACATGGACCTACAGGCCATCTGGCTGCAAGCGCTCTTGCGGGAGGGAACCAATCAAGCCAACGAGAGTGTCATTCCGGCCAGTGTGATTCAGAAAGTTGCGACTGGGGTGACTGTATATAAGCCTATTGCGTGCGTCGTCATCCTTGTCCAGTTTTCCGTCCTCATCTCGAACAGGGGGTATCCTGAACTTTCGCCGGTGGTATATGGCGGTGGGCAGATGCGTGGTACCTACAGAGGATTCGGTGAGTTTTCCGCGGCACGACTCGTACTGTGATTCTCATTCACCGTCGCAGAAATGATCGAGGTAAGGCATCCTTGGCCACACTGTTCGTTTGATGCTTCATTTATTTCAGCACGGCGGCTCGATCCCAGGTCTGCAGTTTCTCGTCTTCATCTGTAATCTCTTTACGGACATGGCCAAGGCTTCAAGAGTCAAGTCGCTCGATTCCCATCGGAAAACTTTGGCGTCGCCGTCCTGACGAATGACGAAGAGCTCGGAACATTCATCAGGGAATCTATCAAGTACCGCATCGTCGACGAAGTCCTTTCTCTCCATCCATACATTGATTGGACCGCACGGTTTGTCGTCAGAATGTTTATATCCAGTCCTCGATTAACATAAGCGCAGGTATCGAGAGAAATTAGTGGCAGCCGCCCCAACGCCTTCGCTTCCCCGTCCCAAAGATGCTGCACCTCCCTCGGTACCTTACACCGCGCTCGCCGGAAAATACCACAACGCAGGATACCGCAGCCGCGACTTTTGTCTCTTTTGGCATAACGCCACTAGTGGCTCCTCTTGCACTGATATCTCTCAGACATTCGGAGATCTGTTGCCCACCGTGCTCGACTCTGCGGTTCCCATGTTGATTGCGAGACACGACACAACGGCGTCCAACCACTTGCTGTTGTCGCATTATGAGGGCGATAAGTTCAATGCGACCGTGCTGAATGTTGTGAGTGTCTGCCTCTGTATGCGTTGAGAAGCTTGAACTGAAAATCCGTTGCAGCTAGACGGCGATGTGCCCTGGGTAAGGAAGACGGGCCAGTTCGAGGCCGAATTTGAAGTCGACGGAGAAGATGTTGGATTTGCGCTCATTGGTGTGTGGGGTCCCGGGCAAGGGGCTGAACCTCTTCAGGGCGAAACTGTTCGAGAGCGTGCAGAAGTTTGGTTCTCGAAAATGGAGTAGTGTCTTGAGATTTTACAAGATGGGAGTGAGTTCCGTCAATATTTGAATCAAAACGATGGCCGCCTGGCGGTGTAATGCTTGAGTGTCGACACACCGCACCCGTTCTAAACCGTTCAATTCGGGTTCGACGCTTATTGGAGATGCTTTCGAATTCGCTGGTAATTTTTTTCTTTTGCCCATTTCTTCTGTTGTTGAAATCCTTTGTAAGTATCTTCAGGACGCCTCGAAGTGATGCCTGTTTTTGTGCTGCATCAACTTTCCTAAGCATCCCTTTGTGGTATTAGGGCAAGCCCGTTGCGGATGGTCCGCGCCTGCAAGTAATGACACAGGGTTAAATTTGTCCAGCAGGAGACCGTTCGAGTCGGGGTCGGGTGATGCGACATCTTTCCTGCATTCTTTTCCGTGAAACCCATGGCCATGCTGTTTTCAGCTGAACTTTTGCAGCTCGGAAGACTGATTCGGATGCTGCCAGTCGTTATTCACCCAACTCTGATTCCGTGCTAGATGGTAATGCTGCATTTGTATCATTGGTTGCCAAAATCGACCGGAGTCGAGGGAGAAAGTTTGCCAGATCGTGAGGTTTGGTTCCAGAAATTTCAACATCCGCCGCCGACATGCACGTAATGTGTAAACACATCAAATTTCAGACCGAGTAAAGCCGACCATGACTCCTTCCACTTCCACAGCACCAACCCTCGCGCTTATCGCTCCTGGAGGCATGGGCGCCGCTCTGGCCGCCCGACTCTCGTACTTTGGCGCCGGGTCCATACTCACCAATCTCGAAGGACGATCTCAGGCAACTCGGGAACGCGCTGCAGCAACTAACATGGTGCACGCCACCTACGCCGACATCGTGGCACGCGCGACCTGCATCTACAGCGTCGTCCCACCATCCGACGCCTTTGCCACAGCACAATCGGTCGTAGACGCATACAAATCGACAGCAAGTGATCGTTCACTGATTTTCGTCGATTGCAACGCAGTGAACCCCGAGTCGGCGAAGCAACTCGCAGCCTTATTCGAGGGAACGCGGATAACATTTTTGGACGGAGCTATCATCGGCACACCGCCCACGGACACGTTCAATCCTGCGATTTACGTTTGCGCGGATCCGAAAGATGCAGCGGTTTTGGATGATTTCACCGCCATGTCGATCAAGTATGGGTTGAATGTGGTTCCCTTAAAGGGAAAAGACGCAAAGATTGGTGATGCTAGTGCTGTAAAGATGGCGCATGCGGTATGTTTTACATTTGCTCTCGATTATCTCCGACTTTTGGTATTACAGGGCATCGTCAAGGGCACGATTGGACTATTTACAACCATGATACTCGGTACGAACCTACACAAATGCATGACCCAACTCACGCGTTTCCAGCCGCAAACGCGTCATCACCATCCACCGCCGAAGGTCTGCTCCACGCCCTCAATTTCTCCCAACCGACCTTTGTCGATCGTATGTCTGTCTCCTCTTCTTTGCATCCAATCCGACGAGTCGTCCAGAAATTATCCGATTGATGCCCCCCATGCCTCAAAAAGCCTATCGCTTCGTCCGCGAAATGGAGGAGGTGGGTGCTTTCGTGGGGGAGAGCGCAGGCTCCCGAACATACGAGGGGATTTCGGAGATCTTTGCTAGGGTGGCAGAGTCCCAGGAACACCCAGTTCCTGGAGGGGATGTCGAGCTGTTAATGAACTTTGTAGAAGAGGCGCAGAAGTTGCGCGCGGAGAAGTAAATCGCAGAAAGTATTCCCTCGATTCAACCGAAATCATAGATGCTTGCAGAGAGTTGTCATAGAATTTTGTAGGACTGAGTCCTCCCTCAAGTGGGCTTCAAAAATAGAAAAGAGTCCACGCACGATGTATGCCCACTTCCGAATCGAACGGACAAGAAGCTGGAACACAGAACCACACGATAACTGCATGCAAGCGCGGACCACCGCCGTGGGCTCTCCCTCTCCTGTCTTCGTTGACCAAGAAGCAAGCAACGAGTGCGCGCGGTGGAACACGGGCAACCTCTCTCTGCCAATCTCTGGCCTTGATCAAACCCATCTCAAGCTCAAGACTCAACTGGGTTCCTCCCTGCCTCGGAAATCCGCTAGCGCCACACCATGTCTGGAAAATCGACTCCCGGCCGATTCTAGACTCTGCCAGTATCCACTCTGTAAGTGGCTGAAAAAAACGGTCACATTGGCCGTGGATTGAGACACCATTCGAATCGAACGAGGGCGTATACTGGCAGTGCGTAGTAAGTAATACATAGTACACAGGGCCTTGCTGCTGCGTACTGTTATCCCTTCCTGGCCAGCTATCGCAAGAATGTCTCCTGCTCCCAGCCTCCCACCTTCCTTGACTCGGACCCCTTGAGCCATGATCACCAAATCCTTCTGGCTGGGGCAAAATCTTGCGTTACTTCGTGTCCATTGGGTCCAAAAAAATATATGAAGCTGAACGTGACCATAAGACCCACGTCCGAATCGAACGGACAACACGCTGGAACAGACTCAAGAGTTCTAAATAACTGTGTGCACGCGCGGACCACCGCCGTGGATCTTTCTGTCTCTCCTCTTGTTTTGGTTATGTAAACAAGTTCAACTGATACAATGCAGTCTTGTCCCGGATACCACTGCCGGGCATTGCCTCGAAGGACGGTTCAACTCAACCAACGGCGCCACCTTGTCTGCTAGGCTCCTCAATATTCAATTGCCATATCATTGCTCTGGATTTCAACTGTCCAAAGATCCTTGAAAGTCCATATGTACCCAATCCAACGCTATGATGATTTTTACAGGCGCCGCAGAAGACTACGCGGGTCGAGAAGTAAACTTATTAGGCACGGCAAGGCCTACATATGCTGTCGAGAAACCGTAGAGCTTTCGTATTTCTGAAAATTCAACAACTTGAGCCATGCGTCAACCAAGTACGTAGCATAATCAAAAAGATTATTCTGTACCTGTACCTTGGCAAGAATGACCCACGTCCAAATCGAACGGACTACTAGCTGAGCAGTGAGAACAATAACCGCGTGCTAGTGCGGACCACCGCCGTGGGTCTCTCTCTATTCTCTCTCTCCTGATTGAATTCAACTGAGTCTGAGTCCCACCACAGTTGCCTCGAAGCTATGGGTCAAATTTCACAAACCACCTGTCTTCCAGGCTCGATTGGGTTCCCCAATTTCGGAATGGAATCCTCTTCGCAGTACTTGAGAACAATTAAAAAAAGTGAATCAGCCAGGGAGAAGAAAAGAAGTATTGGCGACAGTCTGTAAACGCTAACCTGCCTCGAATCGAACGAGCTACGTCGATAGGTACCTGAGACCTTTGCAAACTCGAACCCTAATTTGAATCCTTGGTTCGAGGCACTACTTATATTATACATTCCATGATTACATCTACCAAGTTAACCCAACTACAACTATATGGGACCCCCCACCTGGCCGCACAGGCTACCTGGCCACTTGCTCCATACAAGCTTGTCGGTCGAATATTTCTACCTGGCTGTGGTCGCATATTGCAAGGGATGTCAATGGCTCGTCTTGAACCGAAATTGGGGTTGATTGACGGAATTGACGTGATGCTGTGCCTGTCAACAACCGGGGCGGATGTCTGAAACACGTGATTCCTTAGCATCGCTGGCAGTCAATCGCCTCTCACTCCACGACCACCCCGCCGTTTGACGAGCTCGTGTACTCGTTCTGCTCGCAAGATCTCTCGCTACTCCTCAGCCCTTCCTCAGACGCCTTTCCTCCCCATCCTCTCCGCTGCGCACCCTTTTGTTGGCGACCAAGCGCATCAAGACGCAGCTACTCGACACGCCTGTATCCCGCGCGATGCTGGTGCTGTGCTCCCGGGACCTCGCACCGCCTTAAAGCAAATATCAACCCTTCCCTGAGTGCCCTTGACAAGATCTTGGCCATATTCCTGACTCCTCGCTGCCACCATTCGTCGCAAACATCCATTTTTCACCACACCCACATATCGAGTTTTCTTTCAGAGAGTAGGGGACTCGGCGGGAATTGTAGCAATCCAGGTGCGTTCCTAACACTCCCACCCTGGATATGAGAGCTTATCTTGCTTGTTTACCTCTCGTCGACGTTGAACGGGAGCCAGCAACGTGACGTGTTCACACCAGCTTTTCGCCGCCTCCCAGATTCCATTCTCTACGCATCACAGCATGTCCCCCAATGCCTCACTACATGATTTCATGTCCTAGGAGCATATCCGGTGGCTTTCCGAGGTCTTGACTCCCCAGTACGGCGTGTCAGCATGCTCCGCTTCTCCTCCCGTCTACGTACTCTACCTACCCATTCATGCTTGAATTTGTCTCATATCGGCCTCACCCATGTATCCATTCATCTTCCCCAAGTGTATTGAGCATCCATACAACGAATCCTTACTCAAATGTTGCTTCAGGGAGCGTCCATCGGGGCGGCTCCCACGCCTGGCCAGGTTAGCCGGTTAGGCCATTTTTAGACCCGTCGCCGCAAAATCTTTCCCATGTCACCAAAAGTGGACAGAACCGGCCGACCCTGGGCTCGTTCTACTCGTACGAGGCCAGTCTACCACCATGGGCCGTCGATTCTTTGGTGAATTGTCTGAATCCTTGCCCAACGGCTCGAAACCCCTTAGGTGGCCAATAAGACCGTCCCATATAGAAAGTCCCATTTAAACACGACAAAATTAAACACACTCATCTGTCTACTTGGACCCACCACACCCCACTACCCTTGACCCACCCGCACCAAGCGCATGTTTCGGCCTCCCGGGGATGTACGCGCGTCGGGGACGCACAGGAAGCGGCACCACTAAGGGCATCGCCTCCGATCCAGATTCAAATTCAACTCCATCGGAAGGCGGCGGCGTGCTGACGACGATCACAGGACACGATAATTCATCCTCTTCCTCCTCAGACCCCACGGATGGAAGGGAATCCGAGTCGTCTGAAGTCGGCGGCGAGGATCCCGAGCCTTCCAAGCAACTGGGCGGCAACTGAGAGGAGGATGAGGACGGCGGGTGAGATGGGGTGGGCGAAGAGAAATCGAGGAACGAAGCGGAGGAGAATTGGAGGCGGAGCGCCATGAGGTCGGTAGGGAACTGCGGTACGACTGCGGGGCGGGGCGTTTTGTCGCAGTCTATATCATTAGTGGTTGAGTGAGCCCACTCGAAATTAGGTGAAACAGCCCTGGGAAAGTCCTGGACCGGCAGGCAGGGCAGGGGTTTGAATATCCGGGACGGAGGCGCGGGGGCGGGGGCGAGACTCTCTTCATCCTCTTGTGAGAAACATTCCATGGCGTTGACAGCCTCGCGGAACTCGTCGAGCGTGGGACGCTTCAGCGGGTTCAAGTGGAAACACCGCTTCAGCAGGAGGAACGCGGGTCGGGAGATGCGGAGGGCTTTGTACAGGTATTCCGGGTTGTTTTGGAATGCTGCGTATCCGGGGTCGGCGGGCGCTGCTGAATTCCACGGGTGCAGCCCGCAGATCATGTTGGTGAAGATGACGCTGAGGGCCCATAGATCGGACGACCGTGCCGAGTAGCATCCAGTGGCGAACCCTGCGTCGATGGATTCTGGAAAATTATGAGCATCAAAGATGGGAAACAAGGAGAAAACACGCACCCGGACTCATGTAGAAACGACTGCCGCACCCGAACTGATGAGAGATGGCGACTTGGGTTGCCAAACCGAAATCAGCTAGCTGGATATCCGTACCCACAGGACTGCAGAGGATATTTTCTGGTTTCAAGTCGCGATGGAAGACCTGGTTCCGATGGATGTACTCGACGGCGTCGAGCAGCTCGCCAAGGGCAGCTTTGATCAGCTCGGGCTTGCCGCGGTAGCACTGGCGCTCAACGAGTGCGGTGAAGAGGTCCCCGCCAGTAGCGAGCTCGAGGACTGCAAATACGAGGCTGTCGGTGGAAAATTCCCGGATGAGCGAGATGACGCGGGGGTGTCCGGAGAGCATGCGATGGACGAGCAGCTCGCTCTCTTGCATCCGTGCACCGCGGGAGCCGGGCTCGTATTTGGGCATGCACTTGACCGCGTATAGCTGCCCCTCGTGGTGGTCGTAGGCCTTGTACACTTTGCCGTAGGCGCCCGAGCCCAGGAGGCAGAGGAGCTCGATGGAACGGCCGTCGACGAATTCGCCCGTTAGATCAGGAAGATTATAAGAAGCAGAATGCATCGCAGAAAAAGCAGTAGAAAAAGCAAGTGGGTGAAGAAAGCAAAAAGAGTGAGGAGAGTCTCAGACATTTTTCGAGTGAACTGGGCATGGCCGCCGGAAGCAAAAGCGTTGATCGCATCAAACTCACCCAGCACTCGACCACCATGAGCATCATACGGCCCTTTGTCGCGTCGGACATGTTCCACTTCAACAACGTGTAGCTACCACACACTCCCAGCCTCTATCCTCGCTGACCAGCGCGCTCCAGGAATCTCGATCTCTTCACGCAAACAGTGAGCCCCACCGTTTCTCCCGACGCTATCCAACACCGCACAGTACTCCCCGTCCTACTATCTCAACTACCTCGTCCGCTGGCCGGACCTCTGCTACAGCCAGATTGCACCCAGCGGTCGCACCATGGGATACAGTGCGTTCCCTCCCTCGGTCATCTCACACAGCTCACAGGTCACAGTCTTTGGCAAAGCCGAAGGCAGCGCGCAAGACTGGCATGGACACATCACCATCCTCACCGTCGCGCCCGAATACCGCCGCCTTCACATCGCTTCTACCCTCATCGCGATGCTGGAGCGGGTATCCGACTCGCCCACCTACCGCGGATTCTTTGTCGACCTCTACGTGCGCTGTACGAATGACGTGGCGATTGGGATGTATGAGGAACTGGGTTACAGTGTCTTCCGGCGCGTGAGGGAGTATTATGACCATATGGGAGGGAATCGGGGCAAGGATGAGGAGGATGCCTTCGGTACGTGTCCTTTACTCCTTGTTTGATGAGTGCTGACTGGAAGCAGACATGCGCAAACCGTTGAGTCGAGACATTGGTCGACGGTCCGTGCGCGCAAACGGGAGGGATATTCTGGTGTCTCGCAACGAGGTGCTCTAGGTCCTCCGTATGTTGTATGCACAGGAATGTACGCTCTTCGGCTTCGGACTTCCGCGACATCCCGTTCGATTCGGGCTCACGGTGCTTTATCATCCGCCTCTGCTTTTGCTATTTGCACGCGTCCTCAAGCTTCAAGTTTCATGTTGCAACACGATCTTGGCGCTCATTCCAAGACTCGATTTTCCCATCCCATCCAAGACTTTCTCAATTCCACACACAGCCTCCGTGCCTGTGGGCGCCCGGGACTAGGCAGTGTACCGAAATTATCCCACATCCGCGGTGGTCATTCGTTCACATCTGTGTGGTTTTTCATGCAGTGTCGAAGGACAACACCTGTTCAATTCGTGTTCCGGAGTTTTGACGAGTTTACATTGCGATTATCATTTTTCTCTCACTAGTCTTTTATTCAGACCCTTGAATTTTGAGCACGACGACTCTTGGCTCTCACGACCCTGGTTGTGCGCTGTTTGCTTTCGTGCTGCCTCGGCGGTCCTGGGTATCACTGAATTCCTGTTGTTGGGTAGGAAGCCCGTGGCGGATGGTCCGCACCTGTCCAAAGTTCTGCTTTCAGTTGGTTGTGTAGCAGGGATCCCGTTCGATTCGGGTCGGGTGAATACAGCACTTGCCGAGGCAATCAACTTTTTGACCTTCCGTGCACGCCACTGAAACTCTGACCATTTTCGTCAGTGTTGAGCTTCGAATTTTTTGGGAGCAAATGCTCTTGGCGGACGCTGTCATCATCTGGTGGGCACATGTTTATTCTCGCTCTGTGCTAGCGGAGGCACCGCTCGTTCAATTTAAATTTGGGTCTGGGGCTGTCGCCTGCGCAACTTGAATGCGCATACATGATCCTTGATTCCTTTTTTTGGTTGTTGTTTTGGTTCATCTGTCCGTTCAATGCTTGTATCTTCAGCTCATTGGTATATCTTGGGAGTCTCCTAAGCTTTCAGTAACACTACTTTGAGCCTGTAATTGCAGAAATAGGCCTTCTGTAGGTGATGTGTTGATATGACATGTATTTTGGCGGCCCAATATTGTATTAATACCCCAAATAGCTGCGGGTAGTGGTCTAGAAGATCTGAAATCAATCTGGGCACAGAGACATGCTCAGAATGTAACCTGTAGATGAATCAATGAAATGTTGATCTGGCTGGAGGCATTGATAGCATGCATGGAACCTGTGATCCCAGGTATCCTGGCGTCGATGGGATGCCCCTCTTTACATTTCAAGTCACTGTATACTTAAGGCTATCCAACAAACCAGGCCAATGTGTGATAGTGTCTGAAAAAGACTGTTGCCTACATTGTACATTCTCTGGATTTTCCCTGGTGATGCTACTGGCTCAGGAGACCTTTGGGAGTGTAAATGGAGCCTTCAGAGCCAGAGATCACTCAATAATCTCCTCAGAAACATGAGTTTCATGCACATACATTTCTTGATCAATTCACTAATTGAGCGCCATGGAGTAGTAGTAGAGTAGATTGAAGACCACAAATGAGTAAATGACATTCAGAGCATTCCAAAAATGTGTTATTTCATCACATTTGGTCAGGAACTGAGAGGGTTATGTTCAAGTGGTGTCCGAGCAAATGTCCATAATTTCACCTTACAACCAAGACATCCCACCACCCAACTAGAGGCAACTTGTGGAGTTTTCATTTTGGATGGATACATTGGCTACTAATATCATGTTCCACCTCATTTTCAGCCTTTGATTGGGGCTACACAACCCCCCAGAGAAGGAACTTTGGGCATCAGGGCAAAATGATGTTGGTTGAATCTCAAGTTACACCCTCTTACTGTCTGATCTCTTGAGTTAAACTGGTGATATGGACACAGTGAATCCCCCTTAGACCATAGGATTGAGCACATGAACTGGACAGAAGGAGAATTGGTGCAGAGTGGATTTTGACCAAGTTATGATAGAATCTCATTGGACCCATATGCCTGTATGAAACTGACTTTCAATTCGAGTTTTGATAGTATCTAGGCATCTCAGAATCCCTAAGATCACAAGGAATACTCCCTCTATCAACACAGACCAGAAAATCACTGCCTGGGTTGATGCAACCTGCATTGTTCTTCAATGGTCTGTGTCCTTGGTATTAAGCAACCAAGCTCATTGAATGATTTGTGAAAACACTCAGGAGAAATATCTCAAGGATTGAACCAGGCCAACAAATGTTATCATGAACTGAGAAAAGTGCTCTCTGTTCAACCCATACAGTGTCCTGTTCATGCTCTGCTGCCCTCCAATGGCAGTCAAAAGATGTAGAATGGTTCAAAGAAGAGTTCATAGCCAGGATGCTGCCCAAAATGGAGAGATTTCGGCTTGGATTCCTTTAAAAACGCGAAAATTCCCTTTTTGGGAAGAAAGCGTAGTGGCTCCTGTCAATCAAGGCTGACATCAAAACTCAAAGTTGAAGCAGCTCACAAGCTTCTACTCACATTGAGACTTGGGGGGTCATTTACATGCATACTAAATGATTGCTGGATGGGAATTGGAGATACAGACCGAAGGAAAGGCAAAAAGAAAGAAAAACATACACCATGGATTGAACTCGGGGCAAAAGGAAAAGGAGACTTGGAAGAACCAGTAGACATAACAGTTAGACTAAGAGACCTTTGGATAAGCGTTATGGGCAGGGTCTATGGAACAGGCTCAGAGCTCTATTTCACCATTCCTTGATTGCCACCCGGCATAATGTGAAGATGTTGATGGGGATCAGTATTCACTCTCCACAGTTCAAGCAGGCATATTGAGATGGCATTGCATGATGCTGGCTTTTTCCACAGTACTTTGCATTGCAAAGGTTAAGCAAGCATTTTCAGGCACAAGTATATAGAGTGCTTATGTGGCCCAGAGCAAGAGCTATAATTTTGATGTACATCATTATTTGATAGCCGATGTGATGTGGCACTATTTGAATCTGCCTTGATCAATAATTGATATGGGTGTGATGAGTCCGGCTGTATAATGATCCATCAATATCAGTGCACCGGATTTTGATCGTGATCATCAATTTCGGATTTCGATGCCTGCCAACTTTGGGATTTTGATTCCAACCAACAGCCAGCTTTTTTTTGTATTTTTTTTGTTCATTTCCCATCAATATTTGATATATACAAAGAAATACCACTGGAAATGGGGGTTAACAACACCTACTGGATTGCCGGGATGCCGGGGGGTGATGAGATATACCTGGCTGATTCTGGGTAGGGTGCAGTGTGCACATTATAATGTGACTACTGGCAGTGGTGCATGATAGTACTGCGCGTCCGCGCAACCTTTGTCTTTGCTTTGCCAATCCCAAAATGTGAGTAAATCAACAATAGCATATACAATATTGGAAATGAGACCTCAATCTTGCAAAACAAAACTCAAGTTAGAGAACCAGGAATGTAGTTGCAAAATCTCAAGTCAATTGGTGCAAAATTGGAGGCTCCAGAATGAAAAGAAAAATGTGCAGATGGCAGCTGACAAAATCAGTGATTGTGGCCGCAAAAAGGAAAGTGCACAGCTGCCATAATCAAAAGTCCCTTTTACTAAAACCTCGCCTAAAATTTGGCCCACTGAAATTCTAAAAGAATGAGAACTTAACAAATGAAGTTCTCATAATTATGTAAGCATAGTACCATTTCTCAGTGTTCAGACATGTATTTCACTAGCCAAAGCCACTCGAAGCATTCAGAGGGCATCCATTGGGGCTCTTGTGAATTTCCTTGATTTTTTGCCGGTCCATAGCAGTGGGTACAAAGGAAAAGGCCCGGATTGATGTGAATGTCATGTGATTTGCGCACTTGCTCATACGAGCCAAGGTTCATGAAATTTCACACAACTCTGGTCCAATACTCTCTGGCTGACCCAACCCAGTGTTCTGACACACCTTTCAACGCAAAAATGTCTCAGGGGAGCGTGATTGAAGTCTCCTCACAGCGCGCACGTGGAGTGCTTACATAATAAGGTAGGCTACCACTTGACAGGGTGTGGTTGTAGGATGTGTTTACGATACAAGCTATAGCCCACAAATATAAGCGATTGAGGAGACTCCGAGGGAAGCACTGGCGAGCAAAGGTAGCCGAGACGCCATCCGAATGGTGTGAACTACACCAGCAATGAGTGAAATCTCCGGAACGTCCTGAGTCACTCCTTGCTGTACTCCAAGCAGAACGTCTACTCGAAGCGTAGGATCGCTGGAAAACAACCGCTGGTTAATAACAATTGCTGAAGAACCACTTATCTTGTATCCAAGGTGCCTCCGAGCTCGGGTCAATGGACCAAGCACAAAGGCGATATGGAAGTCAAGAGTAAGATAGATTGATCCTATCTACTTCACACGTAAATACAAGTACATTGCATAGCTATTTCCTTCAAATCAACCATCATTCCACAACTTATCCTGGTTGTGTTTCAAGGATAAGTAAATAAAAGAAAGAGCACATATGCAGAGATCATGGAAACTTATCAGAAAAATTGTAGACCATAGGGGGAAGCATCGACAAGTGCTGGCATATGTTACAGTGGTAACTAACAGACTAGCTTGCCTCTAGTGCCAGCAGCATTGCAATGTCAAGGGGGCCATACTCGGAGGCTGCAGCAGAGTTCAGCCATCCTCCTCTGCAGCTTTGATTGATGCCCCATGTCCAACAAGCAGCTTTACAATGTCAAAGTGGCCATACCGGGAGGCAAAGTGCAGTGGAGTCCAGCCATCCTTCTCTGCAACATTGACTGATGCCCCATGTCCAACAAACAGCTTTGCAATGTCAAGGTGGCCATACCGGGAGGCAATGTGCAGCGGAGTCCATCCATTCTTCTCTGAAGCCTCAAGTGACGCCCCATGACCAACAAGCAGCTTTGCAATGTCAAGGTGGCCATCCCGGGAGGCAATGTGCAGCGGAGTCCATCCATTCTTTTCTGCAGCCTTGAGTGACGCAATGTCAAGGCGATTGTGCTGGGAGGCAAGGTGCAGTGGAGTCTGGTGTGGCAGGGAGGATCGGCGATGAGGAGGGTGTTTGCATTGGTCTAGACGTAGATTACGACGTGTGGCTGTACATTAGATCAGACCCCCTTTTTCTGCTTCTGCTTTTATAGTCTCCGCCAGCGTGATAGCCGCCGACGCGTAGATTGTCCCCCTCCTGCCTATCCCATTGTGGTGATTGGAGTGGCCTTCGCACCCAGCCTTCTCGTCCAGTCCGATCCGCGTGGATTAGCCGCGATCCCGTTTTTTTAAGCCCGTGCTGGTAGCGCACCGCCGACAACCTTGACGCCGCACAGTAACTCTGGCGCCACACCTCCGCAGTAACAAGGACGACGAGTTATTCGTCGCAGAACCAGTCGTCCCGAAACGACGAAGAAAACGCGCTAGCAGCGTGCCTGGTACCAGAGACGAGCTCGACGGTGCCGTATCCTCACTTCCCAGAACATTCTCCTTCCCCAGCCCCTTCCTTTCCCCACACACACCTGTTGGTTCACCGCTGGTAGTAGCGCGAGTGGGCTTGCAGATTCATTCGCCGAGAGCAGGCCTTTTACTGGCCAACCCCATCTCGCCGACCTCTTTCTACGCGCTCGTGACGCGACTTCCCGATTCCACCAATTCCTCTCCGTTCTCGACACCACCGTCTACACCACCCCCTCCAGCTTATAAACTCTTGCCACCCGCGGTTATACACACCTCGTTAGAAACACCAAAACCAAAAGTCGTCTCGTTACCCATCCTCGACGACGACATGCCCGACCTGAACGACCCTCGTTACGATGGCTCTGGCACGTCCGACGATGCCATGGACTTCCTCAAAAGCTTGAATCTGCTCCACCGCAAGAGCAAACCGGCGCTGTCCGACAACGAGAAGCTTGCAGACGTCGGGGACAGGTTCAGGACCAACTCGCCTCCTGATCGCTGGTTCCGCGGTCAGAACTTTAGCTCGTCTTGGAGCAAGTTTGTCGCGGAATTTACGGCGCGTTTTGCGAGCTTGCTCATCACCGTCAAGCCGTTGGGTCAACGACGTGCGGAGCTGCATGGTATTCACGTGGGGGACAGCGATCTTGTCGGCGCGGGAACGCCTGTGTATGGAGGGACGGTGATGCCTTTTGACGGTTTCCAGTCGCGTGTGCGTGAGGCGGTGTTGGAGGCGGAGGCGGGCTTGTCGAACGAAGGGTTGTGGGGCATTCATGACGCGCTGCCTGTGGCGTTCCGGACTGCCATCCCGGTGGAGCCGAAGGATTGGAACGCGATGATGGCGGCGTTGCAGGCTTTGCCGAAGCACACGATTGAGGCGGCGGCGCTGGAACGGAGACAGACGTCTGCGGTGGTGGCTTTGGAGAAGGGGAAGGCGGCCTTGGATGTGAAGTTAGCGGCGGTGGATCGTATGATGGCGGGTTTGTCGGTGATGGCAGGCCAGCAGCAGCAACAGCAACAGCAGCAGCAACAGCAACGCGTACCTGGGGCACAGCAGGCGGCAGCGGGAGCAGGGGCTGAGCGCGCACCGCCGCGTGCTCAGAATGCGGGAGCGGGGGCGGGTGGACGTATACCACCGGCGACGGCGGAGTCGCGGACGCAGTTGGAACGTGTTCTTCAGGAGTCCTCTGCGCGGCAGCACCCAGACACGGCAGCCGGAAGAGCGGCGCACGCGGCAGACGTTCGCTCGTGGAACGATCGGAACCCCAATCTTGCGCCCAACACGGCACCGGTGTGGAGGACTGGATATCCTTTGACGCCGGGGACGCACAAGCCGAGGTCTGGCGAGTGCTGGACGTGTGGGATGCGGACGGATCCAGTACACATCCGCGGATGCACTGGTGCCGCGGTTCCCGATTTGGAGAGACGTTTCCGTGCGGTTTGCACGATGTGGTTGGGGATAGATGCTGCGGCGCGTGCGGCGGCGCAAACGGCGCCTCCGGTGGCCGTGAACGTCGTTGAGGTGGAGATGGAGGAGGAAGGGACGCCTTGGTATGATGCGGGCGATGCTGAGACGGCGGGGGAGGATCGGGTTTTTGGATAGGGCTGCGCTCGACGGCCAGAGCGTAGCCCAAAGTCCCGGCCAAGTTGGTGGCTCGGGCGCTCCTCGTGTATCAGATGTAATGTCAGAATATGAAATTCTTGACCTTTACACGGTGGGAGCGCGTGAGCAGGAGAAGGAGAGTCCGCCCTTCATGCATTGGATGAGCTTTGGGGGCCCGAGGGGAGAGCGCATACGAGTGCGAGCGCTGTGGGATGGAGGAGCGCAAGCGAGCGCGATCAGCACGAGCTTCTTCAAGTCAAAAGAAGCGCGTTTTGGAGGGGCCTTGCCGCCGAGGAAACGCTTGAGGATGGCGGATGGGAGGCTGGTGATGGAGTATGGTCAGTGGGAAGGCGCATTCGACATTGCGGGAGTGGGACGTACCGCCGTCTTCGAGATTTTCGACGGTGGTGGCGGATGGGACGTCCTGATCGGGAAACCACTCCAGGCGGCGTTGAGGGCGATTCATGATATGGGGAAGGATATGGTGACGATGCGCGACGGGGAACGGGACGTCGTGCTGGTGAACCAGAATCCCGTGGTCTGGAGGAGCGCGGGACAAGCTGCGGCGGATGCGGCTAGGCGTCAAGCCTCAACGGGGGTGAAATCGTGCGCGGTTCCCCCCGCGAGGCGAGTCCCTTCACATGCGTTTCCAAGGACTACTTACTCATGTCAGATCCCGAGAGCGATGAATTTTACGGGCATTCTCGATTTCGGCGATCCGGTCGTCAAGACGCACGAGGCCGCGCTGGGGGGTACGGAGTCTTGCGAGACACCCCCCGCGAGGCGAGTCGATTCTAATTGTGTTCTTGGGGACGTTGATGTAGCGGGAGACGTTTTAGGTTTGGCGGTCGAGGATTTCGAGGATGGGGACGTGCAAGTGGACAGCGGCGATGAACGTTGTGGGGACGATACGCGCGAGGCCGCGTTGGGGGGTTATACGTCTTGCGAGACGCCCCCCGCGAGGCGAGTCGAATCCTTCTTGAAGACTGAGGACATTGATGCAGCGATGGTTTTGTCAGGCACGGTCGAGGACGATGGTGATGCGGACGAACGGGCGAGCGACGTTGATACGCGCGTAGCCTCAACGGGGGTGATGTCATGCGAGACTCCCCCCGCGAGGCGAGTACATTTTATTGAGTCTACGGGCAATCAGGATGCTGACCCTGTTGCTTGCGAGGAACATACCTCAACCTGGACGGTGGAAGACGTTGTGCGCATGGAGACTGGTGTGACGGTTGAGGACGAGGATCCGTGTGCGACCTCAATGGGGGTGCAGTCTTGCGAGGCCCCCCCCGCGAGGTGCGTCCCTTCCATTCATGCTAGCGAAATGCCAACGACTAACCTTGATGACACGGTGGTATTGTCAGACGCATTACGTGACGCTTCGGGGCCGATTGACCGGTGGAATGAGGATGCAGGAGTACATTCGGGCAACGCTCGAACGCGTGGAGCCTTACGGGGGGTTCGTTCTTGCGAGAACACCCCCGCGAGGCAAGTACTCTTTGAGATTCTCCCGGACTGGAAGTCTGTTAATCTCGTCCAAGGAATTCCTATCGATGACGCACCTCCCGAGACCATCTACACACGCACGACCAACCCATTCAATCCCGCCAGAGTTGCAGCCATTCTTGACGCCGTTACCATCGGACCAGATCTCACGGAGGAGCAGCGCGTGCGAGTACGAACGTTCGTGGCCGAAAACGCGGATGTGTTTGCTCTCGCAGTCAGCGAGGTTCTGGTCGTCGACGGTCCTGGTTATGCGCCAAAGATACCTGAGGAGATCGACTTCGGTACCGCGCCCGTTGCACAACGCCCTTGGACGACGCCCCAAGCCAAATACGTATACAAGGCCGTCGATGAGCAAGTCGCCGCGGGAGTGATGAGACGGATGGAGCCGCATGAAGTCAAGTGTGTGCACCCGATCACGCTTGCGGAGAAGGTCGATTCGCCGTCCTTGACTCAGAACGAGCTGCTGCATGTTGTTGCGGACGCCATGGCTGCCAAGGGCATTGGATTCCCTGGTGAGCTACCGCCGCGGGACCCACCTAGATTGCCTCGTGCTCCGGAATCGACACCGTCTTGGCGTATTTGCGGAAACTTTGCGCGCCTCAACGAGCATATCAAGGTCGTTCCGTTCCCGCAGGGGGATATCCTCGCAAAACAACGTTGTCTGTCCGGACATCGGTATCTTTCGATCTTCGACTTCGCGTCCGGGTTCTATGCTCTTCACGTCCCGGGGGAGGTCCAACCTTACTTGTGTGTCTTCATCCCTGGGCGTGGTTACTATGCCTACATGCGTATGCCGTTCGGATTGACGGACGCACCCACTGCATTCGGCAACATGGTCGCCCAACACTTCTCGGATTTGCTCGTTGATGAGATGATGGAGCTGCTCGTCGATGATGGTGCCACGGCTGCGGACGATTTTGACTCGATGCTGGGACGGCTGGGTGTTATCTTCGGACGGGTGCGCGAGGCAAAGCTGTCGTTGTCCCCCAAGAAGACCAAACTTTTTATGACGGAGGCCGTGTTTGCCGGGTCAACCGTCGGTCCGAAGGGAGTGTCACCGGACCTGAGGAAGTTGACGACCGTGGTACGCTGGCCCGTCCCGGGCACCGCGCAAGGTTTGGAGTCGTTCCTCGGTCTAACCTCGTACTTCCGGGACTTGGTCAAGGATTACGCGAGAATCGAGGCGCCGTTGCGGGACTTGCTCGGGCTGGTCGGCGTTCCGAAACATGCAGGGAGGGCGGAATACCGACGGGCACAGAAGGCGTTCAAGCTAGCAGGAGTGTGGACTCGTCAGCACGACGAGTGCTTCCTTAACCTCATCTTGTGGCAGAAGGTGTTCCCAGTGTCAATGGTTGTTGCTCAGAAACGAAATGCAGCTCACCCGTGCACCGACTCGCCGGATAAAACCCATTTCGTTGCAGATCAAACGCCACATCACACCTCACATCAGCCCATCAATGGAAAAGAACGAACGGTGAGCATTGTTCGAAGTGTCTTGGATATTTCTGACATGGTAGTTGCATAGATTGAATGCTTAGCTTGAGCTTCCAACAGTTTTCAATGGAGAACACGGTGAATCAGGTTTTCAATGCTCCAACCCGTTTTGAACCCGTCGACGGCCGTCAAATTTTTTGGGTGCCTCGAGGCCGACGGGTACGGGCCGTAACCGTGTACGGACGGCCGTCTTACGGCTTGGGATGGGGACGGTGCTCATCCCTACAGAAAGCTTTTTCTGGAAGAGCTTGCAGATGCTATTGCTTTTCGGTTGGACCTGCCAGATTTTGACTTCACAAACCTGAAAACAGCAGTCTATGTCCCTCACAGAAGGCCAGACAATTTACAACTCTTCAAGCTACTTGAGGGCCTTATTGTAATCAGCACTGATAAATACTGCCAGAGAGAATCAATCAGTTTTGCGCACTCATCTGTGCGAGACTATGTCCTTTCCAATGAGTTTGATCAAGCACATGGATCCATTCTTGATCTCAGCCAGAATATCTCACAAAAGTTCATTGCACAAACCTGTCTCCGTTATCTCCTTGTGTTTTCAGAAAATGATGCTTGTATGACATGGGATAGGAAGTTTAAGTACCCACTTGCAGCATATGCTGCTCGAAACTGGTTCAGTCACTTACAGACCTGTGATGCAAGACCAAACAAATCAGCTGGCAGACTTCCAAGGACTGCATCCCATTGATCTTTCCAGTGACAATGGCCTAGTTCTCTAATCAAGCAATCTGCCATGCGGAACCTATGTATAGCTCTTAGTTTAAAGCAAACAAAAAAATTGGAATGTGATGTACATTCCATTGCTCTGCTTCACAATTTGTTTGGTGACTGTCTTGGCTAGTCTCCCAATGTCAGACTCACATCAATAAAAAATAAGATAGTCGAATTTTTTGTTATTGATATAGAGTCTGATTCAAGTGTCGGGCATCAACCCGCACCTCTCCACGTGCAGACACGTGCGACTTTCCCATGCGCCAAATGTTGTGATTGACAGGTACAGCCACATGCTCGGCCATCTTAACTCACCGCAATAACGGCCAATTTCGATGCCAACGCAGACGTATACAGCTACGAAATGACTTTGCGAACCTCTCCTTCCATTGCCACGGCAAATCCGGCTCAGTACAACGACCTGAAGATGGGTGGGAGAGTGGCACGTGCAAACACATGTATAGGTACGGCTTGACACCCGACACTTGACACAGACTATGTCTTGGCATGCTCAGAATTACTGGACATTACCAACATCTTGCTTTCCACAAAAGACATTATGTCCTCATCCAAGAATGATCCTTGTAGCTGTGTCAAAGGAATGTGTTTGAAGCCTGTTTGGAATTCTTGGCGAGGTTGACTTGTGATCAACAAATGCAGCCTTTCTTTGGAAGAACTGCACAGTCTGTTCACAAATCCAATGAGACCTGGCCAATCATCCTGGCTGCATTCATCCAGGCCATCCAGAACAATGAATGTCTGTGCCAGTTCCCCAATCAAGCTTTCCAAGAGTCCTTGGAGATCTTGGATCCTTGGTTGTATGGTTGCTCCTCCCAGCTTTGAATGAAGGTTCCACAGTGAATGATGTGGATCTGGTAACTTCCCAGAAAGCTGCCAAACAATGGAGCGCAACATGGTACTTTTTCTGTTGTTTCTAAAGTCGAAAAAGAAATATGAGACTGTGTGGCCAGCCTCAACAAGGTTGTGAATAATTGTTGAGCTGTTCATGTCAGTGGAGATAGAGCATCACAACAATGAAATACCTTAGTACACTTTTCCCGGTGCCAGCTGGAATATATTAGAAATGATGAGCATCTAAACAAATCAACATACAAATTCCCTTGATCCACAAGCTGCCAGGTGTCTTTTTCCAGTTAATGAATTGATCATGCTGGAGCAGCCAAGTCCCTGTATCCTCATGGCGGTGCTCTTGGAGCTGGTACTGTTTGTCCTGTGTATCCGGAGGATTTCCCAACCACTTGAACAAATCGTCATCTGATCTACACAAAAGATGAGCCATAAGAGCATATGCAAGAAGAAAATGTGATCAACCCTTGGATACTGTCATACAGGATCAATCAACTTGGCAACGGTGCTGTCAAAAGGCATACATTTTGACAATGGGGCTTCCTCCAGCACCACCAGTTCCCCCAGTTTCATCCCCTGGTCCTCCTGGCGCTCCTGGGCCACCTATAGCCATAGATCATGATTGATTCAGGAATCAGGATCCCACCCTGAGGATTCACACACCATGGATATGCACATCCCGCACTCTTCCGACTCGGTGGGTATTAGACATCACTGGGGATAATTATCCCTCAGGGAAAGAAAAGAAAAGGAAGAGAGCAGCTCACTGCAAGCAGAGAACTCGGAGAGGTGGTGGTAAGAAGCAGAAGAGACACCAGCACGTAGCAACAAATATGTACAAGCTTCTTTGACAGGAAATATTTAGGCTCAATCAGCCAAGGCTGTTGCTGGTTTATCCCAATTCGGAATGATCTTGCGTTAAGCCGCTTGATGCTTACCACACACCTCATGGAGAGGTCTCGCTGTGTGGCCTGTAAATTAATTTGTTCTTGGACGAGACTCTCAGGAATGAAAAAAGGAAAAATTGCATTAGAATTAAAGAACTACAAAATACACCGAGGTGGAGAGCGTGCTCGAGCGTGACTCCGACGACTCGTGAGCGCACTGCGGCGCGTCAAGGAGACGGAATCCATTCACGCCATCGTCCGCCCGGAGGGAATTCCCGCACTGAGTACAGCAATCCACCCACGCAAATGGTCGCCGTTGACGAAGACATGAACTCGAGAGCGTCGACGGAGTTCCTCCTATTGCAGAGGGCAATAGTCGGAGGAGGAAGAGTTGTTGGTCATGGAATGCGAGACGGTCGAGTCGATGGAGAAGGGCTGAAGAAGCTCGCCAGCAGGATCCGGCGTCGCACTGGCGCAAAGGAGTGGCGGAACGAATTCGATGCTGGATGCACACAGCCTGCAAGACGGAAGCTCAGAGGCTGGAGTCCAGCAGATACGGAGGGAATACACCGTTCTGGCTAAGCGATTCGAAGAGAGGGTAGCCGATGGAGGAGGCACTAGGTACGTACCCATTCCAGAAGCGACAAAAGCGCAGCGACGTCACTCGACGCTGCAGCTGGGGAGGAGGAGCGCGGGCGTGCGTGAGATCGAGTGCCGTGTACCGAACGATACATGCTCCTGTTTCTGAGGTCGTGCGTCGTGCTGGTCACCGGCCAAGCAAGGTCACAGACCAAGCAGGGAGCGAAAAGCGGATGGGAGTGAGAGCCGAGGAGGAGTCTGAGAAGGGTGGTGCGAGTAAGTAGCGTGTGGATTCAAGCCAGATTCGCAGATGAGTGCTCTGGAAAGACAAGATGTAGCCAGCACAAAAGATGAGAGTCCAAGGGCACGCACCGGTATGGATGCTTCACCAGAGCATCGGTATTCCATCTCATGTGAACCAAGGAGATTTGCGCCGTGTGTCGCAGCGTAATGTGATGGTAAGCGCGTCGAGACTGGCGACGCACTCCTGACTTTCCGCCTCACACGTGCCGCTCGATATGGTAATTTGATGGGGCGGTGCTCTCGGCCAACTCTCGGCCATCCTTTCGGCCGTCAATGGTCTGTTTGTGTGCGACAAACACCCTCTCACCATCCTCCCTCGATGCTGCCCGCTCATCGCTACCCCGCCCGGGCCCGCCGTCCGTCGCAACCGCTCGCTTTTGCCGTACCCTATCAGCTTCGCTTCATGTCCTCTTCCTCGCACACTCGACGCCAACTTGTCGCTCCACCTGCCCCTTGGGCCTTCACCAAGCGCCGTATTGCGCCCACGCCCGTCGTATGGCCTCATAACCCGTTTGCAACACATGCCGGCCCCCCACATTCTCGCACACCCACACCGTGACGCTACACCCACCCACAACACACGATAACTCGAGCTCCTGACTGGACCGTACGTCACCACTCGCCTGCACAACCGCCCAATCGCTCGTCACACCTCGCCGAATCGCTCCCCCGCGGATTTCGTCACACACTTTCATCCTGTCCATTCCTACTCGCTGCGGCGACGTTTGCTCGGGAAGCGGAGGCAGGCTGCGTGAGGCGCTCACGCTGTGTCAGTCTGAAGTCATGCCAATCTCGCTTCACAGGCTCGCTCGTCCGTATGTACATTGTACACACCCACGCCAGTTGCTACCCTTTGTCCACGCTCCCCACTCGGCCGCCGAATGGCCAGGGCCCAGTACGCTCGCGGCGGCGGTTGTTTTGGCCACATACTTAGTTATTGCTGTATCTGTGTATGTTTTCAATGTATATGATTGCATGCTCTAAGTACCTCTGGCTTGTAAATTGCTTTGGCAAAGTACTTGTGCTGTCTGTGGACTTAGTGATCTGTGTTTTCTTGCCGTTTGATCTGATCACCTCTAGCTGTTGCCGATTTGTTGCCGATCATGCACAGCCAAGCACTGCCCCCATCAAATTGCCATATCGAGCGGCACGTGTGAGGCGGAAAGTACGCAAGTCTGGCGATGTGGGTGGGATTGAGAGGGAGCACGTGTCACGTTTTGTCACGCGCAACACAACGGAACGGCTCGTGGTGAGTCGGAATTACCTTGCTTGTCAAGGTCTCTGGAGATCCTTAATTACCTAATCCGGATGTAACCCGACAAGACTTCCGATCAACTGATTCAAGGTGATCCAATCAAGCAAGCAAGGTCTACTCCGACGGAGTCGGAGCTTCCCAGTTACGAATCTTGGTTCTTATTCGCTGGGGCTTAACTCGTAAAGGCAGTCGGCCCCATCGAGTTAATCTTGGTATTTCCGGATCAACTGCCAAACGAGATTTCTTGATATCTTTTACATTTCGATTTTTGGAGGCACGGTGAGGCAAAAATTGGGGCCGGAAACATGCTACGAAATTCACAAATGGTATGGACAATCTCCCCTCTTTTTCTCCCTTTCTCTCTCTCTTTCCTCTTGATAAATTTTGATATTTTCCCCGCTGACAACAGACATAAACCATGAGCCAATATGTAGGCACAAACTGATCCTTCCACCAAAATGACTGTGACATGGCATTACACAGTGGATACATATTGCCGCGTAGCAAATCAATGAGCACGAGCTGCGACATGATACCGGCGCAGAGCCAGGGGAGGGCGACAGCGGGCAGGGTACATGCGGGATACACGTGGCGCAGACGGAGGCGGGTAAGTCAGCTCGGGCGGTTCCGAAATGCCCAGATACACCTCGACATCTCCACTGGGAGCACATCGCAACTCCTCGGCCGCCTCGTTGACCTTTTCTGCCTCTACTTGTGCATCCATCTGGGAAAGGGCATGTGGAAGAGTGGTGGATATGCGCGCGGACGATCTTGCCCGCTGACGACACCCAAGGGGTCGGGGACGGCAACATCTCGCCCAACCCGATGTAGTTGCCAAGGAGGATGACTGTCCGCGGTGGTGGAGAAGGGGTCTTCACCTCCGAGGGAGAGTGGGCATGTAGCGAGACATCGGTGCCAATACGTAGGCGTGAGCTGGGGCGAGAATGAGGGACGCGCGGCAGTGACTAAGGAGCAGTCCAGAGCTCTCTGAGTGTCTCTGTCTCGAAGTTTCATGAAAAAACGCGATGCAAGCCAGGGGGTAGACGTATATCGCTACCCTGATCAACGCCTCCGGCTCCCTCGTCTCGGCGTGGATGTGTCTTGCTGCCCCAACGCTCGAGGTACACGGGGCCACCGTTTGCGCATCTTGGGCGGGCATATAGATTCACGCGCAGCTGACGATGCCGCGGATGCTGATGTGGACGGTAGACGGTGGTGGTGGTGGTGGTGATGCACATATATATCTGCCCAACGGGATATAAGCGCGGTTGTGAGAGAAGGAAGCGAAATACTCACTGGCATCGCCCACAATGTCTATCTCGACATCTTCCTACCGGCACCCCAGGCTCCACGTCCCATCCTCCGTGCCGCTCCACGACTCGATAGCCGTTCGCCTTCTCCCTCTCTCTCTCACCCTCACTCTCCCGGGCACTCGCATACCCCCATGCCTCCCTATCCCGAAGCAAGCTCTACCCCACCCCAGGTGGAGCGAAAAACGAAGGGTGCATGGACGCCCAAGCTCGGCGAGAATGCGGAGACGCCGCGCCAGTGGGTATAGGAGTGCGGAAGTTGGTCGTCGTCGATAGGGACGTATTGGGTTCGCTCGTCGTCGGGGAAAGGTAAGTATGGCGGACTACGGCCTACACCACTGATGCTCGACCCCAGGCAATGGCACCACCGCCCGCATAAAAATCGCAGGCAATGGAGAATCCGTCGTCGACCGACGATCCACAACGGCAGCGGATTTCCGAGTCGTCGACCTCCTCCTCCTACGCTTTTGCCTTCATCCCTGCTCCAGTTCCTAGCGTGACTCATCTCCCTTGTCCTTCTGCGTGTCGATATCCTACCAAGGAGGCTTCTGCGCTGCGCGAGCGGGGGCGTCGGAGGGAAGCCGTGGATTGTGGGCATGTATTTCCCATCGGGCGCGCGGGTCGCCAAATGTCGCTATGAGATTCAGGGTGAAGGGCACGAGTTGTGTTGTTATGTAGACATACCTGTATGCAGCAGCAACGTAGAAAGTATTCGTCTGGGATGACGGTCAGCATCGGGAAGACGACAAAGTGAGTGGCGACGCACTGGGTATCACAAGATCTCTCCCGAATCGTCGCAAAGCCGGCTATGGCAGACGTTTGCGTCGTATATTTGCTGAATGGCTTGCAGATGAGGCCTCGATGAGGATTGAGCATCGGTGAGCTCAATCCTCTGAGCTGCCGAGTGACCCTATGTCGAGCAAGTAATCGCTGCCGCGGCTCGGTGGCAGTGAGGGTGAGTACCTGGATGACGACTAGGGATGAGCGCCTGTCGGGAAACTGGGCGAGGAAGGTTGGAGGAAGCCCGGAGGAACGACGCACCCGATGTCCGTCCTCGATCCCATGGCATCGGGATGGCACGCAAGTCACTCCGAGCGAGTATTAATGGGTTTAGGCGATGCTTATGTTGGCCTGGTGGGACTGAAAGACGTCCGGAGGGCATCGAGAGGAGGGAGGGTCCTGGTCTTGCGAAAGAGGTTTGGTCGCTTACAAATTGATGGCGCATCAATTCCTCTTGGAAGTTGCCTTACACGACGTTCACCGGTCACAGTCTTCGGCAAAGCCGAAGGCAGCGTGCAAGACTGGCATGGACACATCACCATCCTGACCGTCGCGCCAGAATACCGCCGTCTTCACATCGCCTCCACCCTCATCGCGATGCTAGAGCGCGTATCCGACTCGCCCACCTACCGCGGATTCTTCGTGGACCTCTACGTCCGCTGTACGAATGACGTGGCGATTGGGATGTATGAGGAGCTGGGGTACAGTATCTTCCGCCGCGTGAGGGAGTATTATGACCATATGGGAGGCAATCGGGGCAAGGATGAAGAGGATGCATTTGGTGCGTGTGCTTCACTCTTTGATTGATGAGCGCTGACTTGCAGCAGACATGCGCAAACCGTTGAGTCGAGACATTGGGCGACGGTCTTGTTTGGTGTCCATTTTTTGGTTTGCTGGGGGTCCCCGGGGCACGTTATGTCCGACTCCGAAGTAGCGAAGTTGTTGGCGGGAGGAAAGAGTGTTCACAACCTCCGGTATCTCCCTTCGGTACGTCGGATCGTGTACCCATTAATCAAATCTGCGCCTATGAACAGGAACACTCGTCGCACCTGCCAATGGTGATTCGCGACGAACTTCAACCTGTTCAGCAGATCCCGTTTGATTCGGGGTCGAGTGATTTGCTTTGGTTTTCTGCCTTTTCGGAATTGCATCTAATATTCGGAAGCTTTTTTGGCTGTTGAACTCATTTCCGTGTGCCCTTTCCAGCTGAATGATTCGGATGGTGTGCCGTTACGTATTCATTCAGCGACTCTGATTCTCGTGCTCTGGGTTTTGATTTTCAACCTGAGAGATGCCATAGCAGATGTTCCGCCCTCGTTCAACTGCAACTCAGTTGGAGAGCCTGTTCGGTTCGGGTTGGTGTTCATTTCACCAACATGATGTTGCACTCACTTTTTTATTATTCCCACTAGTGAACTTTATTTTGCAACCACCAAGATACTACGGACAATCATAGATTACTTCAAGCGCGCGATGACTTGTGTTTGACCCGGGGATACATCCCCGCGGAAGTCGTTCGATTCCGGCTGGATACATGTGCTGAGACGACGAAGGTTCTTTTTATCAGGTTGAAGGAACTCGAATCTTGATACGTTGAACGTTGAACTCTGACGAGTCACACATGAAAATGGCAACCTTCCCAACCTGGAGCATACTATATCAGATCTGCATCTACCATAGAAACAGCATCTGGAACACAAAAGCGACGTGAAATATCGGGTTGCGTCGTTGCCAACGAGAAGATAATTCCGGCCTTCGGGGTAGACCTCCCGTTCGAGTCGGGTACAGCCATGAGGGGATCTCTGTCCATCTTTTCATATCTCAAGCTCTTCTCTTTATATGCATAGTAATACAGGGCCTCGATCTATACAGTCCCAATCAAGGCTCCCCTCCCCGCCTTTCCTCCAAAACAACATCTATCGCGGATTCCGTTCAATCAGCCTGGGAAGCAAAAGCGATTGAACCCACCATCTGGATTCTCTTCTACGCGCGGCGCGCTCGGGGGATAATAAGGTTCGTACACGGTACTGAACGGCCCGTCGTAGTTTATCGTCGTGCTGTCCGCCGTCCTCCAGCTATCATCATCATGGGGCTTGTGTTTCCGGAGGTTGAGCATGAGGCGGGAGATCATGACTGAGGATATGCTAGGCATGGGTGTGAGCTTGTTTGAATAGTTGCGAGAAGAGAGAGTGTACTTGCACGTTCGTGAAACTCGTACCGACGCCCCGGAGGTAGGGCTGGTGTGAAACTTGAACAGGGATTGCCAGGTAGATACAAGTCGCACTTACGCCGGCGTACTGTGATCAAGGTCAGTACCATATAAAATGTAGGGAAGTGTGGGCTCGACGCACTAGGAAGCTCATGATGTTGCCGATATTAGATAGTATCATCACACTGAACGGGTATTAGCATGAGAACGAGGCTTGGCCATGGAGTCGTACAGGAAATACATGGAACCTTGGAACGACCTTGGTGAGTGCCCATGAGCAGCAGCAGGAAGACATACCATCGCGTATGAGGAGGAAAAGTAACCCTTTACTCCGTTCATTCCTGGAGACCATCAAGGCCTTGTACGCAGTGAGACCGAAAATCAGGACGTCGAAGACGAGCATCCCGGTCCAAGCGTGTCCGAGGCCTGCCGAGTTTTCAGATAAAAGCAGGAACCGGCAAAAAAAAGCTCACGTCGACTCCTACAAATGCTGGTCAATTGCATGATTCCAGTACTACATTCGTCGCACTTACGAAGCGATGTCCAGTGCGATGGCACATCCAATGTCGACGACCAGGGTGTTCGGGTCGTTTGGGCTACCCTTCCCACTGAATAGGATCCACTGGACCACATTCAGTGGATATTTCCCGAGGAGACGAATACACACGGCACCAATGGCGCAGACGCCAGCGGCGACGCCCAACATGAGGAGCAAGAGCACCCTGCTCTTGCCGTACAAAGCGTAGGTTCGCATGATTAACAAGGCTGGGTCCGCTCTTCAGCTGCAAGAAAGAGAAAACTGAGAGGGACGAACCGCCGACAACGGCCTGCGCTGCGATTGTGTACCATTGATGAAATGTCTTGAGAGACAGACAACTGAGAACGGGTTCGAAAGGTTATAATGCGGAGATGCAGAAAGCACGCACGTCTATGAGAAAATAAGCACCTCAGTTGCATAAATCTACAAAAAGAGGATCGTACCTCGAGTTTATGAGTGCTGCTTGTAGTCCAAAAGAATTCCAGCATGATTGGGACGCAGGAAGCAAGGGAGCTGTATCGGTTGAGGGCAAACAGAAACCACGCCCATGTCCGGGTACCCCAAAACGCTGTCGAGAAGGAGTGGTATCGTCATGTAAAAACCAGTAAGCAGGACACCGACCTATTATCTCTTGATCCAACGTTATGAGGTATTCCCACATTAAAATCGCTGGAGAAAAGCTTGTGTTGAAGTGACAGGCAAGTCGACAGGGCAAAGCGTACTGAAGGCGGCGATCGTGCAATACGCATTAACGTCCCTGGAGGCATTTTCTGTCATTTCCAATGTCGTACTTCGAACCAAGGCAGACGTACAATTGATACTGTGTCTCTGTCGGACTGAGGGGTTCTACGCTGAGATTCGACATGGCTGGACTTGAGACCTTCGGGGTGTGGGGGCATGAAGAACGCGGTGAAAGGACTTGAAGGGACCATGCGTAGTCTTTTGACGTGCCTTGATAGATTGACACTGGAGAATGTTAGGAACAGCCTTTTGGCTCCTCCCGAGAGCAGATTCGCGAAGCTGTCATTTTAGGCGACGAGCCCGGGCTTGAAGGCTTTCGCAAGGCACAGATTAATTGTGCCAGATCTTGTTCGCAGTTCAATATCAGCAAATCCCACCGTCGAGACATCCCCATGTGGTGACGGTGACCCACACCAGCCTCTGAAGAAGGAGATTTGACGCCCAGGCCCACAGTGTGAATGGAAGGGAGGAGGAGGAAAGCTCCAGAGCCGGGAGCTATTGTATTTCCTTATCAGGACCTTTCTCCCGCCTCATCTTCGAAAATGTCGTTTGCCGAATTGAAAGCAGCACGACAAGGCAAATCATCGTATGTCACTCAAAACTCTTCGCAAAATAGTCAGTCGTCCTCAGCGGCTCCCTCCCAAGTGGTCCAGCAATCTGAAGAAAGCCTCGCACCGACGGAGAGCATATACAAGGCCATCCCCGACTTTTTGGAAATAAGGAGCTCGTCCGGATCGGGGAGAGGTCTCTGGGCTAAGAAGGCATGCACTCCCGGTACGTTTTCATCCTTAATCATTGCGAGGAGTTTCATCTCGCATCCAGGCCAAGTTCTTCTGGTGGCCAAGCCCCACGCTGCGGCATTGTCGAGCGAGCATCTCGATACCCACTGCGCGCAATGTTTCGGCTCGGAAACGGATGGAGGCCTCAAGCGCTGTACCCAGTGCCAAATTGTCTATTACTGTGGCCCGGTCCGTGATTGCAAACCTCCGCGTTTCTCTCGACCAACCCTCCCACTAGACGTGTCAGAACCTCGACTGGGTCATCCACAAGCATGAATGTGCTGCTCTGCAACGTATTGCTGCATCTGGTGAAACATCTCTTCCCAGCGATGCAATCCGATGTCTGGCGCGTATCATGTGGAAGAGACAGAAGTTGGGTCCTACGAGCTCTTGGGTGCGACTCTCCAGCTTTTCACTCGCCATCTTGTTCAATGGCTTGTAGACGAGAGAAATTGATTCCTTGCAATCGCGTTAGTGCTCCCCGCGCGCGGTGGAACCGTTCCTTATACCCTCCCAGACAACCAAGATCTCAAGCCAGCAGCCTATGAGCTACATACGCATCTTGCGATATCGCTCGTCCGATACCTAGGGCTTTCCTCCCCTTCGGAGATTGTCTCCTTCGGGATGGTCTCCGGTGCAGATCTGGCCAACTTTGTCTCCCGCGTGTGTACCTACCCAAGAACATCCATTCGTCTAGCTCATCCACCCCCAGTTCGTCACCAACACTTTCACAATCAGCGACCCGTCGCTGATGTCTCTCGGCGCGTCGGTATCACCACCAGTGGCACTCATAAACCACTCCTGCGATCCCAACGCGGTGGTCGTATTCCCCAGATCTCGGCCCGACCCAGCTCAGGAGCCTCTCATGCAAGTGATCGCTCTGCGCGAGATTCGTGCCGACGAAGAGGTCGGCTTTGCAATGCTCTCGTGTACTTTGGCTGACGAATGTAGCAGATCCTCACAGCGTACATTGATACAACGCTGCCCCGAGCCCAGAGGCAAACTACCCTGCTCGAGACGTACCTCTTTCTGTGTATTTGCCCGCTTTGTACCTCCACCGATGAGGTCGACCCGCGCGAGTCGGTATGGTGTCCCAAGGGTTGTGGCGGGATGTGTCCTACACCCACGGAAGGCTCGTCAAGTCTTTTCTCCTTGATTCTTTGCTCATGCGTCTCACAGAAAACTCCTTCTCACGATGCGCCAAATGCAAAGCCGTACTTCAAAAGACGGACGAAGTACTCGACGCCCAACGAATTGGGCAACAAGCCCTCGATAAGGCCACCACGCTCCAGTTATCCGGTCAGCGCCTTTCCTTCGTCTCATTTTCGTTCCTCTGATGAGTAGAACAGACCCTGAGAAAGCTCATCAACTGACAAGTAACTTAATCCCAATCCTCACCTCCGCAGGCCTCACACCATCCTCTCACCCCCTCCTCGCTCTAACCCGCCTCCATCAAGCACTCCTCATCTCCGCCCTGCGCTCACCGACACAAGAAACACTCGACGAAACCATCGTCACTGCCTCGAAAGCGTTCTCTGGGCTCTGTGCTGTGCTGAGATACGGGCATCCAGTACGTGGGCTGGCGCGTGCGGAGCTCGGGAAGCTGCTCGCCGTAGACGAGCCGTCGCCCCGTCAACCGGGTTCTGGCTCTGCCGCAGAAGAGGCGCTGAGGTTCCCGCCTAGCGGGGTGAAGCGTTTACGGCTTGCGCTCGATACGCTGTTACAGGCGCGCGCGGAACTTGGTGTGGGGTTCGGTGTGCCTAATGAGGGCGGGCAGGTCGGCAGGTCGGTGCGGGAGGATATCGTCAAGCTGGAGCGCGAGCTTGGGGCGTGGAAGAAGGGTGTCAGTGAGGTCATGGAGGATGCGAGGCTGGCGGCCAAGTCCTCCTCCAAGTAGGGCAGATAATGCATTTTGTAATTGTAACACACTCAATACTGAAATATGTATCGTAATGTCTAAGGGTAGGTAGCATACACAATTTGAAAGAAGAGAACCATGGAGAGAGCCTGTTGGAATAAGTTATGGAAATGCAGATGGATGGATGGATATACACTGGTGAAGATTAGTGTCAAATTCAAGAAACATCCGTCGTCGATTTGCTCGGCCCAGCCTCAGGCCAGCGTTCCACAAATTCATCCTCCTCGGGGCTCGCATTCTCACTGTGAGTAAGCCACGCCTCGAGCCTCCGCCCGAGCTCTCCTCCACGCCCACCGCAGATATCACCCGTGATATCAAGCATCTGCTCCCTCTCCCGCTCGAGATTCTTGGCAAATCGCTTTAAAGTCGTCGGGTGCCCTACGGTCGTGGTCCCGCCTTTGGGTGGCGGTTTCGACTTGGCTTTGGGCGGCGGCTTGTCGTTTCCATTGACTCCGCTCGCACTGGCATTCGCATTCGCCCACCTCGTCTCACCGCTCTTCCGCCGGCTCAAACTCTGCACGAGCCGGGCCCCGTCAAACTTGTCCTCTGCCTCTGCCTCTCCTTCCGCCTCTCCCAATTCCACTCCAGGCTCGTCTTCATCATCAGCATCATGCCCCTCCTCCTCGTCCTCGTCCTCATTGTCATGCTCATGATGGAACCACTCCTCCTCGACCTCCTCCGGGCCAAGAATACTATCCACCAACCCCTCCTCCCAGCCATCCCACTCCACGACTCGATGAGCCATGCGCAACCGCATCCCCGTGCGTTCGTGGTGCAGCCATTCTCGCGCTAGCGTAGCCATGTTTACTGTGGCTGTCCGAGCTCCATTCGTCTGAGGTGATGCAGCTGCTAGGCGGGCTACAGCTTCCCGGAAGAGTTTGGCTGTAAAGGGAGACGATTGGAGGAACGCGGGGAGGTGCGCGGCTGCCCACAACGGACGCGTCGTTGTCGATTCCCAGTCAATCACACAGGTCTACAAATAAGGATGAGTTGAGAGAAAAGAAGAGAAACAAAAGGAACGCACGATTTTGGACGGATTATCAGGGTCGACAAACACATTCTCCAAACTCAAATCATGCGCGTCGAGGGCAAATTCTTCCTGCTCTTCTGCGCCTCCAACACCGGCTTTCAGCCCCCATCCAACGCCCGTTCGCTCTCCCTCTGCCTTCCATTCATCCCTCAACCGCTCCATAACCCTCATCCACCTCCTCAGCTCCTTCTGTGCGCCCTGCTCCCTCGCCTGGATGTGCGCAATCAAAAACGTGCCCCTCTGCCCTCGCCGATAATCCGTGTACATGGCATCCCCAGGACCCTCCCACTCATCTTCGCTCTCCTCCAGCCCCCATTCGTCCGAATCGTCACTCTCATCCCCAGGAACGACAGCCACGCGGTGATGCCGACTGCTAAAGACCTCGGCAGGGTCGAGGTGCAGACGGTGCCCTGCTGCAGCGCCCAGGTTCTCGCGTTGGAGTGCTAGGAGCTCGCGGTTGACGCAGGTGGTAAAGTAGTCGGTTGTGGAAGGGAAGGGCCCTCGTGGGACGTCGGCAGGCGATAGGTCGCCACGGTGGGAGCCGAAGAAGGGCCAGGAGATTATAGGCCCGACGTGGAATTGTTGTGAGCGTGCCGTGGCGGAAGCAGAGTCGGGACGAGATGTGGGTGGGGTGCACGGAACGCGCGGCATTAGGGTCGGTGTGAATGGGAACGCCGAGTATGCCGAGAATTCGTGCGTTGCACGGGGTGTGTCGCCGGTGAAGGCAGAGTTTGCTCGCGTTAGGGTGGGTGTAGGGGCGTTGAAAGCCGTCGAGGCTGGCGCAGCTGCAGCCAGCTTGGGGTCAGGGCCATAGTACAGGGATCCGATCTGCGGGAAGCGCTGGCCAAACAGCGGGATGACGAGCTTGGCGAGGTTCTCGAGTAGTTTGACGAGCTCTGCGTATTTGAGAGAGTGATACACTTGCGAGAGGGGAATCCCGGTCGCCTGTCGACGTACATCAACAGGAATTCGGGGCAAAGGAGCAGGGACGCACCTTGGACATGATAATGTATTCTCCTCCCAAGCGATTGTATGGATTCGAGTCGTAAGTGTGCACCTCTGGAACAGGGACCACCGTCTTGTCCCTCAGAAAGCTGAGGGTGGCAATCTCGGACTCGGTCTTGAGCCGAGGCATGAAGCGTCGGGCAACGCGCGCTACGACTTGGTGTCCGGACGTGAGAGTGATGAGATAGGCCTATACGCGCGTTCATGCCGGTCCTAAACTCGACAAGAGACGCACCTTGTGGAATGTGCCAGCGCTGAGGAACATGATGCGGGCCACCGGGGTCTTCATGTGCTCGAGCACGACGTCCTTCAGGATCCGACGATCGACTTCAAAGGGGGTAGCACCGTGCAGAGCAGCATCGGCCTCGCGTTCCAGCTTGCGGTCTGCATGCTCGATATCCCAATCCCATTCCAGGGGAGGTGCAGGATTGGGATCTTTGCTTTTGCTTTTCTCCTCCTCCGTCGTGGTCATCTTGTGAAGCTGTTAGGTCCGGAATGTGAGACAGGACGAGAGACTAAGTAGCTCACATGCCTGGTGACAAGATTAGGTGGTGTGTAAAGCGGAGCAGGACAGGATTAACGCACGTTAACGCCACTTCTTTATTGTATGAGGCCGCTCGACGGCGAACTAATCCAAGGGCAAGAAGTCTCGGAAACGCCGCAAGAATGCTTATCTAGTCGTAATCGTACCGGTTACCGACGGTACTTGCCCGATTCACGAGGGCAGGGACGTTGGTATTGCAGGGAAGCCGAGGAAAAGTCACGGAGGTAGTGAAAGATTAGAGCTGCATCAGCCGGTTTTTCCATAACTTTTCTATTCACGGCTTTGCATGTGTTTACGCTCCTCTTGTTCTCCGCCACCACCGCCAAGTCCTTGGCCGCGTCCTCCCTGGATTCCTGCTGTCTGCATATCCCCAGCAAAGGAGCCCGAGTGAGCCCGCTGCGCTTTTGTCGGGCTGTGTAATCCCCAACACTCCGTCTCCATCACACGTTCGCTAAAGCAATCGAAGCCAAGACGCGCCACGTCGTCACCCGCGCGTCTTGGCCTCGGTAAGCCATTCCAGCAGCCCTTCAACGTTCAACTGGTATTTACTTGGTGTCGGCGGCCGCTCCAACCCGCTACTCGCCACCCCGCCGCTCTTATCTCCGTTCATTTCAGCCGACGCTGGCAAACTCAACCTCTTCGTCATATCTAACCGTGTATTAAAGTAACGCGCTCGATAGAACTCAAATGCTTCATGTGCTCTTCGTTCCTATCTCTCCGTGCCTGACTCGACTGCAATCGTTAATTTTTCAGCACACAAAAAGACCTGCGCCACTTCAATAACCAACCCTGAACGTTGAACCCGAATCGAACGAGTATCTTCGTGGGGCACTCAACCCGGTATAGGTGCAGCCCTTTGCAAGGGTCTTCCTGTGTGGTTGTAGACTTGAGAGGCACAAAAAGCATCTTTTCTTTGGGGCCGCTTAAAAGACCAAGCCCGAATCAAACGAGTCCAGTTAAGGTACAGACCGCCACTCCAAGGTCTTCCCCAATGATATTTGCCCTCTGACGCGCATGAGTCTGACTTGAGCTTGAGCTTCGGTCCTTAATTGATCTTTGCTTCACCTCGTGCGACTGCAGGGAATGAACCAATGTCCGAATGTCCGAATCTCAACAACGTTGGACACAAGGATTTTCATCAAGAAGATGTATGTAAGTCCTTAGCTTCCCTTTCTCCGCAAGAGCTGATACCGAATCTACTAATCCAGGTAACAAGAACCAACGAGAATTGAAGTCGTCAATTCAAGTGCTCAGCAACACGCAAAAAGAAACCAATGGCGCATTTTACGTACAGGACCAAGCCGGAATCGAACGGCAATCTGTGCGGTGTAATCACAGATTATACTAAGTATGTGCAACCCATCGCCAAGGTCCATTGATGTCCCTTCCACCCGTCCACACTGTAGTTGTTTTGGGAATTGAAGGACACTGGACACATGCCGAATCGCATGCCGGTGAAAGAAAAAGTTCTACACTGAATTTAATCCGCCACAACCCCTGACACCGAATCGAACGGTAGTCCATAGGCACCCACAAGAATTCCGTTCAAAGGCCTAGGGAGGTGTAGAGCGTCACGGTCCGCTTCAGGCCTAGGCTGTTCGTAACCTTTGCATTCCAATTAATCGCATCCGCCTCAGAGACCTGGCCATCAACAGCCCTATTTAGAACGCGGCAGTGGGCACAAGCAGAGACCTACGCTCGGTCATGAACGCCCTAGACTCGACGGGAGTCATGAATTTCCCCAAAAGTCGTGTCGTAGACCACCAAGTAGGAGACCAAGCCCGAATCGAACGAGTGTTGCCATTGTGGTGCGATGAAGGTGCATGCAGACCACTGCAGGTCTTCTTTTGAACACGGCAATCCTAGGTGAAGTGTACTCTTGGTGGCGCGCATGAGTCGTGAATTAATACATTTCGCTTCAACTGTGAAAATTGAAACCGCAGATATGTAAGAACTGGCGGAAATGAGCGCCCTGAATCAGTGAATTACAAACTCAGATCGCAGCATTGAAAGATTGGACACAAGAGACACAAGTATTATTTAAATTTGAACAAGAGGGTGTGAATTTATTCACCTGATACCGATTCGAATCGGAGACTAATTATATAAAGCCGTTCAGCACGCAAAGAAAAAACAACTCATTCCCTTTTCACATGAGGCCAAGCCCGGATCGAACGAGTAGTTGTGCTGACCACGGTGTGTCTTCTTGAAAACGGCACCCCAAGAGCAAGTGTCGTTGGCCAAGTTCAACCGTGAATTGAATAGATCTTCTTCATTTCACCCCGTGGAATTGAAAATGAGAACTGGAAGAAATGAACGAAGGACGACGGCTGGATGTCAACGTGTTGAGAGAATGCCAGATGCAAGGGTTTTGATCAAAAGGATTTGCAGCGCTCTTTGCTCACTGAGACAGACTGATATCGATACCGAATCGAGCGGCAGTACTTCCACAGGAACCCACAAGAATTCCGCGGCCGGATACGAATTGAGAACCGTGCACTTCAGGTTGCCCATTCTTCGAACATTAGACGAGGTTTACTAGTCCTTGTGCGCCGCAACTTGAATGTGTGGCAGATGAACAGGACAAAATTGTTCTCGTTGGACACACACGTAAATAAAGGATGAGTCCCACAGGTCCAAGAAAACTCGACTATCACTATGCATATCCCTCCCGCCTTCAGCGCTTCAACCGTGGAACCCACGGCTTCCCCTCCGAATTCGTCAGTTTGATATTCTTCTGCAACAAAGCCTCGGCAACCGGGACAAGTTTACTCTTGGAAATCTCTCGTCTGGGCGTATTTCAAGTCAGTACGCATATCAAAGCGATGGTGGCAATGAAACGCACTCGGTGACAGGCCAAACGAGTCCCTTGGCAGAAATTTGAATCTCACGAAGAGCCGGGAACGTAGCGGAGTCGAGGCCAGGTGCTTTGGTTTTGCTTCTAAGTTTGCGATCGTCAAGGATGGAGGTTTCGCTGTTGTGATGAATTGAGTTGTCGTCGGTCAGGTCATTGTAAAGTTGAACGTACTCTGGAACGGCTTTGGCAAATATTTTCGTCAACGACTGGTGAGGAGTGCTCGAGAAGAGTTGAGTCAAATCCCATTTCTATCTAGTATTAGTAGCGCCCATGAGCGAGCGAATCCAACGAATACGACGCACATGGTCAAGAATCTCCAGTTCGACGAGATTGGGACAGGAACTGAGATCAAAGTGGTCTGGCCTACAGAGTTTTGTATCCAAGGTAAGGTGCCGCAATTTTGGCCCATGTTTCGCCATGAAGTCAGTGAGCAAATTCGAGTGTCTAACATAGAACGGTAATTCAACCGTGTGCAGGGATGCCAAACTGATAACGAGGAAGGGTCAAATGAGGTGAAAATATTGAGGCAGTCACATACTTGATACTGGCGAAGAACTCGAGGAGATCAGCATCGATGTGAAGTGTGTGCACCTGATCCAGCACGTCTGAACGCGTAGATGCCATCTGCACACTGCCATACGCATAGATATGCAAATCCAAAACACGCAGCGCAGTGAAAGGCTCCAGTAGAGCCGTCGAGAATGACGAAGCAGAAGACCGCAGTGTAATGAACAATTCTCGCAAGGAATGGCCGGCGGTCTGTCCCAGGAGAGAGAAAAACTCCCTGGGGACGCTTAGATAACGATGTTTGGCGTGTGGAGCAAAGGTTTGGAGGTGATTTGCGTGGCGGCAGATGCTGAGCGTCGCGTCGGAGGCATTACGATCGTAGTGAGCATCAATATACTCCACATGGGTGTACACGCGAAGGATGAATGAAGCGAGATCTGGGCGTTGCTCCAAACGCGCTCGGATTCCGGCTGCACTGGAATGTGTGAGCTGCAGAGATTCCCAGAGATAGGGGAGCCCGATGCGCTGGTGAGGGTTAGAGGTGAATCGACAAGAAGCAGCTTCGCCTCACATTGAAATATTTCGACACACTGAGTATCGGAAGGCGGGAAGGATGCGTGTCGGTTGGACGGCGCGAAAACTCGGGCGATCGGAGCTCTTCCACGTACATGGCGAAGAAGAGTATGCGCTTCCATACCACGTCTCGGGTCTCCTGCGGCGCAGATTCCATGGGGACGAACCGGGGGTTCAATGACGGGGAAATATCAGGCTCGACAGGAGTGTCTCTAAGCGAGAACGTGAGCTGGGAAGACGAATGGGTAGCGAGCACACTCACTTTGGTCCGCTTCGAGTATACTTGGCCACCTTTTTCAGCTGCGGATCGTTGTTGATCGCTGTGAGAGTGCGACCAGCCCATTTGGAATCTAGGGGTCGTTGAAATTCCAGAACTTTGAGCGAAGGAATGGTACAGAGTTTAGAAATGAATGGCGAAAAGTTATAGCATTGTGAGCTAAGAAGCACCGTATGAACTTGAGAGTCAGCGAGCGCTAGACTTAGTGCGCTCGCATTCTGTTGGAAAGTGGTGTTGAATCCCGCATTGTCTCCGTACGGATAACCGAATATCCTCTGGAGGACATTGAGTATCAATTGAAAAGGAAACAAAAAGAAGAATACCAAATTCTTCCAAGAACGAATGCATGACAAGAAAGTCTTCCTCGCTGCCTCCTCGTGCTTATTCTTCGGTGGGTTACGATTGCAAGGATCGAACAGGATCACGCGATGTGGATCGATGAAAGGGAGGCCCTTGCACAAGCCGGTCGTGCTATCAGGGCTCCAAATCGACAGTGTGAGGAACAGGTCCGTGATATTGGGCGCGGACTTTAGGATGATGTGCATCGCCGCGCCGTACCCTCCTTCGAGCCTCAGCTTCTTAATGAATGGGCCGAGTTCGGGATTGGATTTCAAAGCTGCTTCGAGAGCAGTGGCCTGGGATTTGGATCGGAGAACGACGACGTTGTAGAGAAGAGGGGTGGCGACACGAAGCCAGTCTTTGCAGACCAGCAGATAGGCCGAGGTGGATGGGGTGTAGCTCGAGAACGGAGAGGTCTCAGAAGTATCGCAAAAGAAATAACTACACCGGACTCGAAGTTTGATCCCAGTTCCAGTGCTTCTCCTGTGCTCTGGAAGCTTCAAGTCGAGGCCGTCCTTAACTATCGGAAATTGAAGTCTGGTGGGCTCCCAACTAAATTTCAGTTTTGAACGCATTTCCTCCAAGGTCAATTCAAACGCGTCGTCGCGTTCTTTGTCACTATTTTGACGGTGTTCAATCGCATCACCGATCACCACCTTGTCGTCACCGGGCATGTCCGGCCTGACCTCGGGCTGACCTACCAGACCGACCCTCTTCCAACTCACTCGCAGCACTCAGATGAGCCACAACAACAAGAAACCGGTAGCCCTAGTTGTCGGCGCCTCGCGGGGTATGGGGCGGCAGATTGCCATTGACCTGGCACGGAATGGATATGCTGGTGCGTTAGCAGCCCCCCTTTCTCCCAGTCAGCTCAACAGTCACGTAGTGGTGGTCACCGGTAAGAGCGTCTCGGACGCATCGAAAGTGACCCCCTTCCCACCGAACCCCGACTCGGACGAGTCTACCACCAGCACCGTCGTAAGGGAGATCCGGGAGGCGGGTAGGGAAGCGCATGCCATCGCTGTGGACGTCCGGGATGCAGAGAGCGTGAAGAGGATGGTCGATGGAACTGTTGAGGTGGGTCTGTATTCTCCAATTCAATTTACATCTCACATCCGACAGAAATACGGCTCCCTCGACGTGCTCGTCTACAACTCTGGCGCAATCTGGTGGGCTGCGATTGAAGACACGCCTCTCAAACGGTTTCAGCTGATGCAGAAAGTCAACCCCGAGGGTTTGTACGCCACCATCCAGGCAGCGTTGCCGCACTTTAAAGCTCAGGGCTGGAAAGCTCGGATTATCGTAGTCAGTCCACCCATCTACTCGCGCTTCTTCAGAGGCAAGACGGCGTATGCAATGGGAAAGGTCGGGATGAGTGTCTTGACCAAGGGTATGTCTCCTCCGCCCACAGGATTCTCACGTCTCTGACAACTCCAACCAGGCCTCGCGATGGACTTTGAACGGCAAGGCAGAAAGGATATGGCCATCACAAGCATCTGGCCTGCTGCTGCCCTCGCCTCCGCCGCGACCATCGGACCCTCCGCGAAATCGAAAGCAGACCCCCGCGAGCTCCGCAAAGCGACCGTTTTCTCTGACGCCATCCTCGCGATGCTCGCTGCGCCCACGAGTGTGGTCAACGGACTTCTGGATCTGGACGAAGATTTCTTGAAAAGGCATGCAGGGGTGACGAATTTCGACAAGTATAATCTTGTTGAGGGGGCCAACCCGAGGAGGATTATGCCGGCCGAGTTTCCGGATTTGAGGGTGAAGGAGCAGGATGATGAGGGCAAGAGGATTGATTTGGCAAAGGCCAAGCTGTAGGTTTCGCTCTGTATTTCACACAATTTGGGAAGAGAAATACTGGCCCAAATCGTTCCTGGCTCCATCTCGAATTCAACAAAAATTTCAACACTTGTGGTACGACCTCCCAAAGCCCCGCGCCCGGATTGAACGGGACCTCCACTGTAACCGCCGATTGTCATCGACAAAATTGCATGCGGGTGCGGACTTGGTCACCTTATGTACGCGATGCGGCTTGACAGCAGGACTGAGACGCAGGTGATTTTCTTCCGGGCTGAAACTTGCAAATGCCGACCGGGATATCAACCGCTTTTCAACTGCTTTCCAGAATTCGCTGTGTATTTTCTGTGCAGACACGCCAAATAGGATAACCTTGGTTCAACATCGAAACTCAACCAAAAAAATAACAGAAAAATTGACGCAGTGGAATGGGCACTATTCAATCCCGGGCCCGAATCGAACGGGACCTCCGCCATACCAGAACTTGAAGGGAATGAGTTTGGAATTGCATGCGGGCGCGGACCTTCCGACACGGGTTGGCAATCGAATAGAGAGCACTCGATATCCTTCCAGGCTGCAGGCTGAACACTCTTGAAAATCAAAATGCTCGCAAAATGCCGAGCCGGGATTGATCAACTGCAGCTGTTGTTTCTGTGCGGACACCCCAATGTCGGTTTAAATTTGGTTCAAACTTACATCGAAACTCAACCCAAACAAAAGGAAAAATCTCCGAGGTAGCGTGGGCACAATCCCGTGCCCGAATCGAACGGGACCTCCACATACTGGGTCAAAGAATTCAAACTGAATTGCATGTGGGTGCGGACCTTCCGCCACGGGTTGACATTCTAAGTGAGACACAGTTCATTTTCTTAAACTCCTCCGGGCTGAAAAAGTGCCGTTTTCAGGCGATTGATCAACCGATCGGCTTTCTTGTTCTTGTCTTCAACGGCGGCCTTGACACCGGAATACTGCAGCAGCAAGCAGCCTGCAGCCATCCCTATAATGGGTCACCAGCATCGCTAAATTTGAATGCCGCTGTTCTCTTCGTAAACTACGATATCGGACGAATCTTGAAAGCTGGAACTTGGCTACCGCTCAAAATTTTAGAACGACTCGAAGACGGTCAATTGCAACTTGTCAGACTGCCACAGTGAAAATCAAGTTGAACCAAAGTTGAACTATGCAAATCGTCCAATTACATAAGTAACCATCATGTATCATGTGCAGTTCTTCCTTCAGGGACTCAGAGGTTGCTCAGAGGAAGAGATTGAGTGGCAGAGGTCGGACCTTGTAACCAGCAACTCGTCAACTCTACCGTTCAAAAGAAGTTGGGCCCGTCGCGGAACGCGCGGCGGATCATTGATCGAGCGCCCGCCGGTCGGGTGCAATTGCACTTGCTTCTACGCCACGCCATCGACGCAGGTCTCGGTCAGCTCTTTCGAATACAAAGGACACCACTGATCTCGATCCATTAGACATGTCCGTCTTCGCTCAAGATCTACTCGATTTGATCATCGACATCTGCGACTTTGAGACGCTAAAAGAATGCTCCCTGGCTGCGTCCTGCCTCAGATACAGAAGCCAGCGGAGCCTCTTCCGCTCTCTGAAGCTCCGCGCAAAAAAATTCGGTCTCGTCTCTAGCCGCCTCGCCGACTCACCCCACATCGCCGAGTATTTTACCACCTTGACGCTGATGACTCAAAACAGCGCCGAGATTGAAACCACATTGAACGATATCCTTCTCAGGCTGCGCAATATACGGCGACTGGAACTCGGTGGCCAATGGATCAAGAGCCGCAGCAAGGATCGTGATCCTCTACCCGCTCCCATTCACCCAGTCATCGTCAATTTCATCGAGCGGCAATGCCTGGAGGAACTCAACCTCGAATACAACTACATCTCACCCGCTTTGCTGTCCTATTTCCTGGGATCCATATCCCGCATATCCACTGCGTCGGTTACTGTACGAGACACTGACGACGAGAGGAGACCCACACCAACTCCGTCGCAGAGTCCCGTCCGTTATCTCAAGCTGCAGAGCTCCTTCGAGCACCTATGTCTATGGTTGGGTCGTCCGGAAATCACCCCGCTTCTGGCACATCTACGAACCCTCGCGCTCCCTCTTGTGGATCAGCCCTGGACCACCGCCCTCCTTGCTGCAGCCGCCAACACACTCGAGCGTGTCGACTTTCATTGCGTGTATGGTGCGTGCTACTTTTTATTCCGCCCATTTTCCACTGGCATTCGTATCGCTGCAAAAGGCGAGCTTCCCCGCCTCCCGCTCCCACTGCCCCTTCTACCGGCCCTCCACAGCATCCACTTCCACCTCTTGTTCTCTTCCTTTCACCACCGCCCTATCGATTCCGAGACGATAGCCGCACTCATTGCGCCGGGCACTATGCCAGCGCTCAAGGATATTGTGACGCATTTGTCGTTCGTTTCTTCGAGGACCCCGGAGGAGCTAGCCCGCATTCCTGAGCATGATGGGACACTGTTTTCGGTGTTGGAAGATGCTGTGGGCGGGTCAGAGAGGACTTTGACGGTGGGGTGGATTCTACGAGTGTCAAGGAAAGCGGAGAGCGTTGGGCAGAGCGTGGCTGGGATGATTCGTGAGGGGATGCCCCTGGCTCGGCTGTGCGGACAGCTGGATATCAATGTTGTCGTGAAACCTTCATGGTAGTTTGTCGGCCCTGTGTGAAACGAAGGACTCGGTTGTGAAGGAAACCAAAGATAGTGGTCGCTCGATCCAAAGAAAAAACAATTTTGTCAACCCGCGTCATTGCCACCCTCGGTTCGAACAAGTGCTTTGCTTGGAACCAACCTGAAGGTGAGCAGTTGAACGTCTTGAGGCAAGGAAGGTCCTTGGAAGGGTTGAATTTGTATTTTAGTTGTGTGAGAGCATGATTTCTTTGGGGTCTAGGCAAAAAAAAAAAAAGACCAAGCACTACAGTTGGGCATGCCATTCGTGGAAGGATTCGAAACCCCGCAGCTGGTGACGCTTCTGCAGATACGGACACTAACCTCAAGTGTTTGTATGACATACATGTACAGCAGATATCGATGAGCGAAACAATGCAAAAGAGATCTCCTTCAGAGACGACGCATCTCAACGAACACGCCACCCCGCGACCGAGCCTCGCGATCGCTTCCTCGAACTTCCCAGCCGCGGAACCCACGCCTTCCCCTCGGAATCCGTCAACTTGATGTTCATTTCCAGCAAAGCCTCGGCCAATTTGACGTGCACGCTCTTGGATATCTCCCGCCTATGAGCTCGAATCAACGATATGAAGCGAAAGAAAGCGAAGTAAGCATACTCTGAAGTCGGCCATTTGAGCTCTCGGACTTGCATTTCTCGAAGGGAGGGGAACATGGTCGGGTGAAAGAAGTTTACTCGTTTGACGTCTCTGGTTTGAGAGTGGTTTGAAATTAATCCAACGGAAGGAGGAAGTAATACGAACAAGGGAGCATGCTGAGTGATTATCTTGGTCAACGACCGGTGTGGGTTGACCGGAGTAAAGTCGAGGAGATCCCATGCCGCCTAGAGTAAATTCGAGCAAAATATGAGTCCCCTCGCAAGGAGAACAAACGAGGATCCTCACAGGGTGCGTATCCAGTACTTCGAAATCGACGAGATTCCGGCAGAAGCTAATGACGGGGAGGCTCAACTTGCACCGGTCCATATACATCGTGAGATGCCGCAATTTCCCTCCGTGTTCGACGATGAAATCGGTAAGCGAGGTCTGGTCGGGTAGATGCAGGAATTGTGGGAGGCCAACGGTGCAGAGTGAATCCAGTCTAGGACGAATAGTCAATGGCAATACGTACTATTTTGCGCACAGATACCTCATTTTTGCGAACAACTCGAGAAGAGTATCGTCGCCATGAACGCGGAGAGTATGCACCGTCTCTAAAGCACCCGAACGAGTGTCCATTTGCGCTAAACTCAACTCCATTCCGCCGTGTATCTCTAAGACACGGAGCGCGGTGAACGGCTCAAACAAGGCCGCCGATACCGTCATGCCTCCAAGAGCTACGGAAAGTTCTTGGATCGAGGAACCAGCGGTCTCGGACAAGAGCTTGAAAGCCTCGAGAGTGATATACTGTGCTGAATGGTGCACGATAGGTGCAAAGACTTGCAAGTTGTGTGCGTGCCGGCAGATGCTCATAGTTGCATCGAGGAGTTTGGGTCCAAATCTCGCTTGTTGTGGTACAGGTTGCGTGACGGCGGTGATGACACGGCAGATGAAGGACCCAAGTTGAGGCCGTTGCTCCAACTGTGCTGCTATCGCCGGGGCATTGAGAAACGAGAGCTGGACGGTTTCCCAGAGATAGGGAAGTCCGAGACGCTAACGAGAGACAACATAAGCGGCGAATCCCAAAGCAACAACTACAACTCACATAGAAGTATTTTGACACACACAGAATCGGAAGCCGGGATGGATGTGAGGCCGTCGGACCACGAGGGAAAGTGGAGGATCGGAGCTCTTCCACGTACATGACGAAGAAAAGCACGCGCCGCCAAATAATATCACGAATCTCTTGCGACGCAGACTCCATGGGTATGAACTGAGGATTCAATGACGGAGTGATATCGGGTTCGGTGGACGCGTTGAAGTTGCTACAGGAGCCGGTCAGCTGGGTGAGACAGCAATGCGGCAGCACATACTCTTCGTCTTGAAAATACGTCCCCAATTTCTTGAGCTGATGGTCTGCATCAATACTTGCAAGTATACGGGGGCGGTCTTCTTTGTGGAAAGGTCGTTCAAAATGTAAGACCTTTAGCGAAGGAATCGTGCAGAGAACACGGATGAACGGTGGAATCAAGAAGAAAGATTGACCAAGAATCACGGTGTGCACTTGGGTTTGGGCGAGCACTTGGCTCATCTCCGCGGCCCAGCTCATTATGGCGCTGTTCTGGTCTGAACCGTACGGAAAGCCGAATATTCGCTGCAGCGTATTCAGCAATCCTTCTTTGAATCGGTCAAGAAAATAGTATGTACCAAATTCTTCCATGACTGGATACAAGCTAGGAGGGCGCCGCGCAGTGTGCTCGCCTGCAGATTCGTCGGGGGTTTCGGGTAACAGGGATCGACCACGATTACCCGACGGGGATCAATGAGAGGGAGGCCTTTGCACAGTCCGGTCGTGCTATCAGGGCTCCAAATTGACAGCGTGAGGAATAGGTCCGTGATGTTGGGCGCGAGCTTGAGGATGGTATGCATCGACCCTGCGAACCCCCCCTCGAGCCTCAGTTTCTTGACAAACAGGCCGAGTTCTGGATTGAATTTCAAAGCTGCTTCGAGCGCAGTCGCCTGGGGCTTGGATCGGAGGATGACGACGTTGTAAAGAAGAGGAGTGGCAACGCGAAGCCAATCTTTGCACACCAGCAGATAGGCCGAGGTGGATAGGGAGTAGCTTGAGAACGGAGATGGCCCAACAGTATGGCAGAAGAGCTCGTCGGGCACTTTGAGTGCGGGAGAAAGGATCTCGGAGATGATTTCGTCGGGGAACATGAGAGTTGGGAACAAGGATAACAGCGGAGTTTCAAACTGCTTCCATTGTAGTCGAAAACTCCCGAAACCCGCACTTGACCACGTTTGAAACGTTTCTGTGGTTTTGAACGGAGAAAGAGGAAGAGAGAGAGAAAGAAAAAGCCAGGCGATCATTTCCTCATGTCCTGAGCCCGAATCGAACGGGAGTCGGACCCAGCCGATGAGACGCGCATACATATATTGTGCAGCGGACCATCCCCGCCACAGGTTGCCCTCAGAACAGAACAAGGTCAAATTACTGACGGGCGCCAGACTCGAGTACAAGGATTCCCATATCCTCCTCGGGACCGAACAAATTGTGATGAATGTGACTAGACGAACCAGCAAAGCGACAGCTTGAAAGGGTACTGTACAATGCCGAGGAAGCAAGTCAAGTGCGAAAGGCACCGCGATGAATAGGTATTACTATGTCAATGCTCTAGTGTTAGTACAAACAGACAGGAGGGGCACGCAGTCGGAAGATGGACTATCGCACGCAACGCAACGCAGCTCATTCCCAAGCCTACTTCTTCCCCGCCTCGATAGCATCCCCATTCTTGCACGCAATAATCTTGATCCTGGGCGCCGAAACCATCTCGTTGCCCTCCATCTTGAACGACGCGTTCTTCACGATAAACGTCCACACGTCGTCACATAGACGGTAGGTGTCCAGATGGCCCTGAATAAAAGGGATGAAGTGTATAGGAGGGATGCCACCGGAGTCAGAGGCGAGAACGCACCTTTAGCGTCGTCTTGGCCTTGACCTGCTTCACCATCGTATCGGCTAGCGACTTGTCAAACTGTCCCCGAGGTATCAGGCGTGGCCCACGACGGACGAGGGTCCTACACACCTGCTGGAGGACCTTCATGGCGAGCTGCGGTGTGATAGCCCCACTGGTGATGAGCTCGTCTAGCGAGTCAGTGAGAGCCATGCCGATGCTGCTCGACGGATGCGGGTGAGTGAGTGGCAAGGAATGCAAAGAAAGGCCTACGAGGAGCCGCGGTAGAACTCGTAGTACGCAGTGGCCATGGTGGAGGAGGTGAGGAGACGACACTTCGCTTCGTCAGCACAAATTCCGATCAGTGGCGATGACACGGAGCTGGATTCGGTCACATGATTTCGTCACGTAGATATCTATTCAGACGCGTCCATATAAAGATAAAATAAACAAGTCCAAATCCAATCCTCAGACAAGAACCCGCGGCAGGAAAACCTTACCCGCCTCCTTCAACGCGCTCTCAACAACCTTCATCCCGCCAATGACTTTCTCCTCCTCCATCCGCCGCCCGACAACCTGCACCCCGAGCGGTAGCCCGTGCATCTTTTCCGCGTCGTACACGCTATACACACCCTCGGCAACCGCGTTCATACCGTTGTATTCCACCGACTGCATGAACCCAGCAGGCAGCGCGTCCGTAACCTTGTCGACAAAAGTAACCGGCAGAACCCCAGCAGTATAATCCAGCTACACCATCAGCAATCTCCAAACGAGTCGAAAGGGACTCACAATATTGAACATAAACGTATACCCAGAACTGATCAAACTCGCCTTCTCCCCCGTCCCATTCTCCAACGCAGGCAACGGATGCCCCACTGTCAATACGAAATCCAAGTCCTCCTCACTCCACCTTTCATGCCACCTACCCCGCATTTCATCTTTCTTAGCGCACAGCTCGCGTTCCTCGACTATCGTCTTGGGGTGCATCGACTCGAGGAGCGTCGCGTAGAAGGGGTCTATGGAGCGGTTCCACCATGCGAGCAAGTTTTTGAAAAACCGTGGAAGCGCAAGGAGGGCGATGGTACTTTTAAGTGGCGGGTTGAGCGCCTCTCCTGGGAGTGCCGAGTCCCGCATTTGCACGCCTGGATACGTAAGGTTAGAGCGAGAATCTGAGCATCTCGGGCGGAGTTGCGCTACTCCTTACCTCCATCTGCGAATACCAATTGATATCCTGTCACCAGTAAATCCGGGATCGACGGCGGTGTGCTACATATTATGAGTGAGGTGAGAAAGGATAAAGAACGGACGTGGGCAAACGAACGCACAAGTCAACGACTTGATGACCCTGCAGCTTCAAAGACTCCACGACGAGAGATAGCGCACGTTTGCACGCAGGTGTCGGTGGGCAAACTCCTGTTGCCCTCAAGATATAATTCAAACAAGGGTGAAAGTGCACTCACCGTCCTCCCAAATAACTCCCCACTTCAACTTCCTCTCCCCAAGCTCGAGCTCCTCCGACCTCCACGGCACTGGTACGCACTAGGCCCACGATTTCAGCGGGCCTGGGAGCGCGATTTAAAAAAAAGGAACACCGACCGTAAAATCATACGTCCAAGGTTTCATCCCCACGACTCGCTTCCAAAATTCCTCAAGGTCATCAAGCCGACGCGCCATCGTCCCAGATACGATCTGCACACTCTCCAATCCCGGCATGGAAGACACGCTGCCGTCCATGGGGAATCGACCGATACTGGGCTTGAGTCCGTATACGCCTTTAGTTCAAAACTCAATGAGTTTAAACTCGCCGAGGGTTAAACGCACCACAATAATGTGCCGGAATTCTGGCACTCCCCCCAATATCCGTCGCAATTTCCACCAGACTCCCTCCACACGCCAAAAGCGCTCCGCCGCCCCCCGTGGAAGCGCCCACGCCGTGTTTCGTATTATACGGATTCGTCGTAAGCCCAAAGACATCCGACTCGGTCTCGATACCGATGAGCGCGGCAGGCACGGTGGTCTTGACATGCAAGATGGCACCGGCGTTTTGCAGAAGGCGAACCATAGGCGCTGACGTGGTGACAGGGTGCCCGACGTTGCGAGCAAGGCCGACGGTCGTGTCGTGTCCAGCAATATTGATAGTGTCTTTTATTCAGTTGAGACGCGCGGGCCTTTGCTGAGGAAGGAAAAACCCACCTTTCAAGCTAACAGGCACGCCCAACAGTGGGAACTCGCCCGTTAGCACCGTCTTGGTCGACCCCGTCTTTGACTCCTCGGCCTCAGCCTTGCCAACAGCCTCCTCGAACATGAAATCCGAGATACAATTCGTCAGCCGGTGCGCGCTCAGTGTCTTCTTGCCGTAGGCCCCAAGCACACTTCTCGGCGTGACCCTGCCCGCGGTGCACTCCTCAACAAGGTCCGACAAGGAGAGCCCATGTATCGTTTGTTCCGCAGGCGTGAGCGGGACGTCGTACCCCTCCCCGACGAGTGCGTCAATCTGAGCTTGAAGATATCGACGCTTGGAGTCGCTGAGTGCGTTGTCAACTCGATGCGCGTAATAGAAGAAACGAATGAGAGTCACCAAGCCTGTTGGTGCAGAGAAGGCATTTGGCTGGGCGGTTGACGCGGTGGCCAGGAAGAAAGAGAGGGAGACAGCGGCGCTGGCATAATATTTGGCCGGTGGCGCTTTTCATCTCGGGCAACAAGGACGCGAAAAGAAGCCACGCCATTCCCAACTTGGAAACCTGCTATTTGACACCGGATGAAGCCGAGGCGAGGCCGTCCCGCCCGGTCAACGCCCGGTCTTGCGAGTCAGCGCCCATTCAGGCACCCGACGGTGAAGATATATTCTGGCGTACGCAGACTGAAAATATCAATGTTGAATGCAACGAACCCACAAGGCAACTCACTAGCACTGCTGCAATATTGAACCCGAGAAGGTCCAGCTATCTACTCACAGATTCTAGCACCTCCAGTGGACCTCGGAGTCCCGATGAATGGCAGTCAGCCCTGTACTAGCAGCATCGTTTACCCCGTTTGCAGACCCAAAATCCGTGTGCACCGAAGCTTGGCGGGACTAGACAAGTACTCAGAATAGCTGGATGTATATGGTTCCTCGCTTCGAATTCGTGCCAGCCGTCCGTCACGATAAACTATGGGTCGGAGTTGGGTCGGAGGCGGAGGGGATGTAAGTCGCGGCAGCTTTGCCCACAAGTGCAGGAAGATGGAATGGATGTCTTCGGGCGCAATCGCCAGATTTTAGAACCAAATAATTCAAGCGATGAGAAAATGAGGGCACCGTCATGGAAGGAATTTGAATTGGTGCGTCGTTCGACTGAAGGCGTCGCGTAAGTATAGCAAAGACCGCATGCCAAAGGGCCGAGCAATGATTTTGGAACTGCTTGTTCGGTCATGAATCAACTAGGGGTCTCAGTGTAAGCAAGGAACGCAGGGTGCAGATAGCCAAGTTTAGCGGAGCTAGAAGATGCCTTCAACTTCGACCCTTCTGCCCTAGGACAGGATTACTTCTCTTCTCTTCTGTACAACTTGAAGGATGGCAGCTAGTAGCGATATCGATGCCTGCAGGCTGCTTGCATGCGATGCCGGATTCCAAGGCGACCGTTGAGGACGAGAGCAAGAAAGCCGATCAGTCGATCAATCTCGGGAACGCGGCTTTCCGTCAGTCCGTAAGAAAATCAAGTGCGTCTCAGTTCTAATGTCAACCCGTGGCGGAAGGTCCGCACCCACGTACAATTTGAGTTGCACTTGCACCTGGCCAGTACAGTGGAGGTCCCGTTCGATTCGGGCGCGGGGCTTCACCCAGGCCTGGTCGCATTTTTTTGGTCGAGTTCCAATTTGAACCAAGATTGGAGTACTCATGCACAGAAAATACACAGTGAGTCTTTGAAACAACAATTGAAAAGCAGTTGATCGATCCCAGCTCGACATTTTCATGTGTTCAGCCTGGAAGGATATCAAGTGCATCTCAATTCCATTGCCAACCCGTATTCCAAACTCATTCCCTTCAAATTCTGGTATGGCGGAAGTCCCGTTCGACTCGGGCGCGGGATTTAGAGCCCATTCCACTGCGTCAATTTTTCTGTTATTTTTTTGGTTGAGTTTCGATGTTGAACCAAGGTTATCCTATTTGGCGTGTCTGCACAGAAAATACACAGCGAATTCTGGAAAGCAGTTGAAAAGCGGTTGATATCCCGGTCGGCATTTGCAAGTTTCAGCCCGGAAGAAAATCACCTGCGTCTCAGTTCTGCTGTCAAGCCGCATCGCGTACATAAGGTGACCAAGTCCGCACCCGCATGCAATTTTGTCGATGACAATCGGTTACAGTGGAGGTCCCATTCAATCCGGGCGCGGGGCTTTGGGAGGTCGTACCACAAGTGTTGAAATTTTTGTTGAATTCGAGATGGAGCCAGGAAAGATTTGGGCCAGTATTTCTTCTCCCAAATTGTGTGAAATACACAGCGAAACCTACAGCTTGGCCTTTGCCAAATCAATCCTCTTGCCCTCATCATCCTGCTCCTTCACCCTCAAATCCGGAAACTCGGCCGGCATAATCCTCCTCGGGTTGGCCCCCTCAACAAGATTATACTTGTCGAAATTCGTCACCCCGGCATGCCTTTTCAAGAAATCCTCATCCAGATCCAAAAGCCCGTTGACCACGCTCGTGGGCGCAGCGAGCATCGCGAGGATGGCGTCAGAGAAGACGGTCGCTTTGCGGAGCTCGCGGGGGTCTGCTTTCGATTTCGCGGAGGGTCCGATGGTCGCGGCGGAGGCGAGGGCAGCAGCAGGCCAGATGCTTGTGATGGCCATATCCTTTCTGCCTTGCCGTTCAAAGTCCATCGCGAGGCCTGGTTGGAGTTGTCAGAGACGTGAGAATCCTGTGGGCGGAGGAGACATACCCTTGGTCAAGACACTCATCCCGACCTTTCCCATTGCATACGCCGTCTTGCCTCTGAAGAAGCGCGAGTAGATGGGTGGACTGACTACGATAATCCGAGCTTTCCAGCCCTGAGCTTTAAAGTGCGGCAACGCTGCCTGGATGGTGGCGTACAAACCCTCGGGGTTGACTTTCTGCATCAGCTGAAACCGTTTGAGAGGCGTGTCTTCAATCGCAGCCCACCAGATTGCGCCAGAGTTGTAGACTAGCACGTCGAGGGAGCCGTATTTCTGCGTCCATGTGAGAATGCAAAGTTGGACTGAGATGAAGTCCCACCTCAACAGTTCCGTCGACCATCCTCTTCACGCTCACTGCATCCCTGACGTCCACAGCGATGGCATGCGCCTCCCCACCCGCCTCCAGGATCTCCCTTACGACGGTGCTGGTGGTAGACTCGTCCGAGTCGGGGTTCGGTGGGAATGGCGTCACTTTCGATGCGTCCGAGACGCTCTTACCGGTGACCACCACTACTTGACCGTTGAGCTGACTGGGAGAAAGGGGGGCTGCTAACGCACCAGCATATCCATTCCGTGCCAGGTCAATGGCAATCTGCCGCCCCATGCCCCGCGAGGCGCCGACTACTAGGGCTACTCGTTTCTTGTTGTTGGGGCTCATCTGGGTGCTACGAGTGAGTTGGAAGAGGGTCGGTCTGGGTATAGGTCAGCCCGAGGTCAGGCCGGACATGCCCGGTGACGACAAGTGGTGATCGGTGATGCGATTGAACACCGTCAATAGTGACAAAGAACGCGACGCGACAACGACGCGATGCGGTTGAATTGACCTTTGAGGAAATGCTTTAAAAACTGAAAATTAGGTGGAGCCCACCAGATTTCAATTTCCGATAAGTAGTCAAAGTTGAGTTAAAGAGTGCCTCGACTTGAAGCTTCTTGAGCACGGGAACAGAAGAAGCATGTTCCTCTCAAGTTCTTCTCTTCTGACAAGCTGGCATTTGGCGTATCGCAGACGTGAATTTGAGGCAAATTGGAGGTCTGAGATCAAGCTTGTGTTTATTTATTTGGTGCCACTTGTTCCCAACTTCCATCATGCTTCCCGACGAGATCATCTCCGAGGTCCTTTCTCCAGCGCTCAAGGTTCCCGACGAGCGCTTTTGTGATACGTCTTGGACCTCTCCGTTCTCCAGCTACACTCCATCCACCTCGGCCTATCTGCTCGTCTGCAAAGACTGGCTTCGTGTCGCCACCCCTCTTCTCTACAACGTCGTCGTCCTCCGATCCAAATCCCAGGCCACTGCTCTCGAAGCAGCTTTGAAATCCAATCCAGAACTCGGCCCATTCATTAAGAAGCTGAGGCTCGAGGGAGGGTACGGCGCGGCGATGCACATCATCCTAAAGTCTGCGCCTAACATCACAGACCTGTTCCTCACGCTGCCCATTTGGAGCCCTGATAGCACGACCGGATTGTGCAAAGGTCTCCCTCTTATCGATCCACATCTCGTGATCCTGTTTGACCCTTGCAATCGTACTCCACCGAAAAATAAACAAGAGGAGGCAGTGCGGAAGACTTTCTTGTCATGCATTCGTTCTTGGAAGAATTTGGTATTCTTTTCACGGTCTCTTTGCGAAATGATATTCAATGGCGCTCAGAGGGTATTTGGTTACCCGTACGGAGCAAACGTGGGATTCGACACCACTTCCCAGCAGAATGCGAGCGAACTAAGTCTAGCGCTCGCTGACTCTCAAGTTCATACAGTGCTCCTTAGCAGCTCACAAAACTCCATTTCGCCACTTATTTCTAAACTCTGCACCATTCCTTCGCTCAAAGTTCTGGAATTTCAACGACCTGTAGATCCCAGATGGGCTGGTCGCACTCTCGCAGCGATCAACAACGATCCGCAGTTGAAAAAGGTGGCCAAGTACACTCGAAGCGGACAAAAGTAATTGTCCTCGCTACCCATTCATCTTCCCAGCTTATCTTCTCGATTAGAAATGCTCCTGTCGAGCCTGATATTTCCCCGTCACTGAACCCCCGTTTTGTCCCCATGGAATCTGCGTCCCAGGAGACGCGGGACGTGGTTTGGAAGCGCGTACTCTTCTTCGCCATGTACGTCGAAGAGCTCCGATCGCCCGAGTTTTCCCGCCGTCCCACCGACACGCATCCTTCCCGCCTTCCGATACTAAGCGTGTCGAGATATTTCAACGTGAGGTCAAGTTGCTCCTTGTAGAGCGGCCACTGATCTTTAAAAAGCGCATCGGGCTCCCTTATTTATGGGAATCTGTGCAGCTAACATATTACAATGCACCCGCAATCCGAGCCCGTTTGGAAGAACGCCCCGACCTCGCCTCCTTCATCCTTCGAGTGTACACCCATCTGGAGTATATTGATTCCAGCTACGATCGCATTGAATACCAAGCGACGCTCAGCATCTGCCGCCACGCAAATCGCCTCGAAATCCTTGCTCCGCACACCAAATATCGATATTTGAGCGTCCCCATGCAGTTTTTCTCCGTATTGGGAGAGACCGCTGGCCGTTCCTTGCGAGAATTGTCGATTAGAGTGCGGTATCCGTCATCTTCATTTCCGACGGCTCTGCTGGAGCCTTTCACTGCGCTCCGTGTTCTGGATTTGGACATTTATGCGCATCGTGATATCAATTACAGTGGACATGGGGAGAACGCGTCTACGCGCTCAGACGTGCTGAACAAGGTTCACACTCTCCACATTCATAGTCCTCTCCTCAAGTTCTTCGCCAGTACCAAGTGTGTGACTGCCTCAATATTTTCACGTATTTTTTCCTCTGACCCTTCCTCGTTATCAGTTTGGGATCCCTTCACACCGTTGAATTGCCGTTCGATATTCAAGACTCGACCTTGCTCATCAATTTCATGGCAAAACATGGATCAAAATTGCGGCGTCTCACCTTGTATCTGACAATCTGCAAGCCAGACCGCTTTGACCTCAGTGCCTGTCCCAATCTCGCCGAACTGGATATTCTTGACTATGTCCGTCACATTTGTAGGGTTCTTTCATGGGCTCCACTAATAGTAAGCAGAAATGGGATTTGAACGAACTCTTCTCGAGCACTCCCCACCAGTCGTTGACCAAAATAATTGCCAAAGCCGTTCCCAAGTACGTCTGTCCAAGTTCACAATGAACTTTCGCCAGTCGCTCAATTGATCCACAACAGCGAAACCTCCATACTTAACGATCGCAAACTTAGAAGCAAAACCAATGCGCCTGGCTTTGACTCCGCTACGTTCCCGGCTCTTCGTGAGATTCAAGTTTCTGGCAAGGGACTCGAGTGGCCTGTATCCGAGTGCGTTTCATTTTCACCGTCACTTTTATATGCGTACTGACTTAGAATACGCCCAGACGAGAGATTTCCAAGAGCAAACTTGTCCCAGTTACCGAGGCTTTGTTGCAGAAGAATATCAAACTGACGAATTCCGAGGGCAAAGCGTGGGTTCCACGATTGAGGCGCTGAAGGCGGGAGGGGTGTAAAAAGGGATATTCGAATTTTCTTGGACCTTGAGAGCTCAATCCTATTCTTCTGCGACGCATTCAAGTTGCGGTAGTAAGAATCTACTGAACCTTGTCTAATTTCCGAAGAACGGACACCTTGAAGCGCACCGTCCGCAACACCTCGTGTCCGGAATTCTTGTGGGTTCCTGTGGATTACCGTTCAATTCGGTATCAGGTCCTTGGCGGGAGCCGCTATATCTCTTTTAGTTCAAAATCCTTGCATCTCGCAGCCTTCCAACACTTTTGAGATTCAGCTGTTGTCATCGATCGTTCACTTCATCCAGTTCTCATTTTCAATTCCACTGGGTGAGATGAAGCGAATCAATTTACTCCTGAAGTCAAACCCATACACGCCACCAAAAAGAGCACGCCTCACCTGGCATCGTCGCTTTCACGAACCTATACTGGGGGTAATTGGCATACTTGTACGTTCGATTCCGGGTGGCTCTGATCCAAGTGACGCAAGCCAAGTGTACTTTTTGTGCGCTGGAAGATTAAAGACTGCGTCGAGCCTAGTACGGCGTGTTCAAAATTCACGACCAAACTTACACTACCGTGTTATGACTGGTGAGCATGTTGATGGAGGAGAGGGACGCGACGGAAATGCATTCCAACATCCGGGGAATGCGACCAGTGATGTCAAGCTTGTATGTCCTGTCGTTATGTGCGCGTGCGAGGGGCACACCAGCTGTGTCTGTGGCATTACCATGGATGCGATTGGAATGCCAACAACGGACAGCCTGTCCGTACCTCCTTTCGCAAAGTTCCAGCTTTCAAGATTCATTCAATATCTTAGTGGACACAGTACAACATACAATCCAGAGAGAACACTGGCATTCGAATTTGGCGAGACTGCCAGCGCCGTTAAGTATAGTGGCGTCCGAACTGGATAGAATCTCACCATAAGTACACCACCCCATAGGATTCACTGATCCGGCGGGCTGTCGACCCCTTTGAAGTTTTCGACAGCCGCGATGTTGGGAAGAGTGCCATCGAATCTGGCCGGTTGGGCTTTAGCACCAATGCTGGCGAAGAGCACGAGAGCGAGGCCGACGAAGGAAAGACGGGGTTGCATTGGGGTGAAGTCGGGTATGGGTATATTCGCACGTCTCTGCTCCAGTGCTCCTTTAAAAGTACCTGTGTGCAGCCGTGGGTCGAGATTAATTCATGTTTCAAGTCTATGGGTTGAGATAAGGTTGACATTAATTCGCGCCTAAAAATGAGCACCGCGGCATTCAATGTGAACAAACAGGGAAAAACCAGCCCCGCAGGCCCCATCGGCCATCTGAGGATGCTGGGCTGAAAGCGCGGATTACACAGAAGGAAAAAGAATACAACCTGTCGGACTATTCAGGCTCGAGCTCTACTTCGAGTCGAACGAAGCACCTGACGGCAGCTGGACGGACGAACGTTAGAGAACAGTAGCTGGTTGGGGCTCCAACATCTCTCCACCGGCTATCTAGACCCTTCAGAAGACTGGAAAGAATGGATTAAAGTGGAGAGGAAAAAAGATTCAAATCACCCACCGCTCGACTTCGATTTGAACGAAGCGCCTGATGGCAAGTGGAAGAGCGTCAGAGAAGACTGCCTCGAGGCTGGTGTGGATGCCCCACTCTGTGTATTCAAACCTGGGTGCACTGGGGTTGAAAATGGATCGCACCTCAGAAAATGATCAGCACTCCCAAACCGAACCCGGGAAAAAACAGAGCTATTGAAGGATCGAAAACGTGCTTCAGCTCGGATCGAACGAGTCATTGAACCCTCGACACATCTTTGTGTGTCGTGACGGCCATGTACCCTTCACCGCACAAAGGGCTCCAAGAAGGACCCTGCGAGCAAGCCATAATGCCACTCTCAAACCGGACCTGCAATGGTTTTTTTTCGCCTGGACGGGCATCAGTGGTACACGTCGATAGTGGAGGACAATACCAACCCAGGGCACAGGATGCTCTGCATCGAAGGTCGCAGATCCTGGTCGTTCCGAGGCCTGAGGAATGGCCAGCGCACAGTCGTTCACTGCTTGGTATTCAGGTGGAATTCGACCGTTGAGGAAAAGAAAGGGTCAGCCTTGGACGGGTCATGAAATCAGCCCGAATCGAACGAACCATCTATTCCGGGCAAATTCAGTCAGAAGACGTGTTAACCACGCGCAACGTGGGTGCTTCTGCTTGCAAAGAAACGAAGAGATAGAAATGGTTCAACCAACACGGGAATGAACTGAGTCAAAGGTACGCATCGGGGTCCAGCCATGGCACCTTGAAGCTCCGGGCTGCAGCATAACTTCATTGGCTAATTAATATCTTGACTCTTGAGAAGGCCGGAAGGACTGGATTAAAGTAGCACGTAAAAAAGGTTACACCAACGTGTGTTCTGCCCGACAGCTCCACCTCGAATCGAACGATGCGCCTAATGGCCAGTGAAAGAGCGTCAGAGAAGAGTACCTGGAAGCTGGTGTGGATGCTCACCCTCTGTCTCTGTGCATTCAAACCTGGGTGCAGTGGGAGTGGTTTCGAGACAATGGATGTACATAGCCAAAGAAAAAAGAAAGGAAAAAGAAAAACAGACCTTGCGACTGCCTGAGCAGCATCAGCTCGAGTCGAACGAGTCGTTGGTCCCTCCAAACGTCTATCGCCGTGGCAGTCAAGAAACGTGCGACTTGACCGCACAGGCAATGCGTACAAACCCAGGCCCCTGGGCGGTGGATGAGCGTTTTGGAGGTCGAGGATTTTTTTTGGCACAGGACCGATCCCGAACTTGGTAGGGAGTCAGAATTAGACAACAGTCGGGAAAATAAAAGGAACATGCCCGGAAACACAAACACGGAATCAGCGCGAATGGAACGGGCAATCCATACCGGGTTCTTTGCCAGAACATTGAACGGTCAGTACACCGCCCATGAGGGTAACCAAGCACTGCCCATTGAAACAAGAACGCTTGAAGAAGAGAGTATTTCGTACGAAAAAAAAAGAAGCCGCCGTGTTAGTGTATAGCCCAGCTCGATTCGAGCGAGTCAAGTGGTTTGTGTGGGACAAGAACCAGTGTGGCAGTGGGCGCACTTAGCCGCGGTCTTCGTAGGTTGCATTCCGTCTCAGAGGAGCCAAAGCGCATACAATATAAGCAAATGCTTTCTAGGAAGATACAGCAATAATGGTACATACACCTCTTATATGCAGCAATTTACCGGAACGCGACGCCGGGTTAGCTCATATCCACGTCCTCGGCATTTGAACCAGACAACACGTCGTCTTCAAAGTCACTCAAACCACCAAAGAGCTCTTCCGGAGCCAGGTCTGCAAAGTCGGCGAGCGCAGCTGCGGCCTCCTGTTCGTCAGCGGCCGCTTGTTCTTCGAGAAGAGCCTGTAGAACAGCGTCGTCCTCCAACTCCTCCTCAGCGGTGGGTGCGGGAGGGTCCACGGCTATCAAGAGCTTAGAGACAGCAACGAGAAGCAAAAGGGCACGCACTGAGCTCCGCCTCCCAAGCCTCCTCGTTGATAGGATCGGACCCGAATTCACGGTCGTACGAGTACATGTATGCGTGGTGTAGCTTGCGTGTCGTATTTTGCATGATACGTGTGAAGAGCTACGGGGTGTCAGCGCGGCGGCAAGGCGGGTACGGTTACGCACCACGTCAAATTCACCGTCGCCGGTGTCCTCGCCATCCATATCCATATCAACGTCGTCGCTCCCAAACTCGCTGCTGTTCATGAACCGCTTCTTCTGCACGGCCCTCTCGCGCGCCTTGTTGGCTCGTTCAATGCATCGGAGTTTGAGCCGCGTACGCAGGAAGGCTTTTTGGGCGTCGTCACCCTGGTCGGGGCCCGCGGAAAAGTCGAGCGGATCAAGTCGGGTGGCAGCAGTGGATGAGGAGGAACGCGACGACGAGCCGAGGGAAAGGCTGGCGCTGGCGCGAGGGGCCTTGTATTGAGAACGACGGCGGGCCTGGACGGCAGCGATGGGGGAGGAGCCGGGGCTGCTGCTGGAGCCAGCGAGAGGGGACGAGTTGATTGGTTTGTGGGAGTAGGAGCGGGAGTGCGAGTAGGCTGAGACAGGCGTCGTCGGCGTTTGTATCCGTGACATGGAGGAACAGGACAAGAGTAGAGATCACAATATAAACAAACAACGCGTCGCGTCAACATCGCGTCCGACTGTTTGCCGATGCGAGTTTGAGAACGACGCCGTCAGATGAGGCATGCGCCTGGGAATCAAAAGGGCTCAGGATATCTCCCTACAACCCGGATAACTAGCCGGAATTTGGAAGCTCGTGGCGCGCCGCGTGTAATCACAATTCAATTGCTGAGCCTCGGTAGTCTTTCCGATACGATGTTTCTCCTGGGTCGTAATATGTATAGTGTAACTCTCCCAGGGCTCACTTCCATAAGACTCAGAGCTTGTGATTTGGTTCACCCCCACAAAGACATCAATGGCCTCGCCCCCTCCGATTCCATACCCGACACGCAGACTTGGCCGTCACGGTCCTGCTGTAAGTGCGATTGGCTTGGGCGCTGGAAGTAAGCGCGGCATTTTCTATCCAAGAATCGAGTGCTTATATCGAATGCAGGCATCTCCGGCTCATTCTATGGCCCCGCAGATGCCGACACAGTCTTCCAGATGCTCACCACCGCTGCTGATACTGGTGTGACCTTCTGGGATACCTCCGACTTCTATGACAAGTCTGAGGCGATCCTCGGGGACTGGTACGTTGTCAGGCTTTCCATTTCATTTGGATTGACTCATTGAGTCGGATAGGTTCGTAAAAACAGGCCGTCGCTCCGAAATCTTCCTCGCCACGAAATTCGGTCTCGCAGTCTCCCGAGAGGAAGGTGCTGCGCCAGTGGCCAAGCTGTGCAGCGAGCCCGCCCATATCAGGGGCTCCGTGGCCAAGTCGCTCGAGACGCTCAAGACGGACTATATCGATCTGTATTACCAGGTGAGTTCTTTCCAACTAGGAGCTGATTAACGCTGACCGAATCCCTTTCAGCACAAAGTCGACCCCGACACCCCCATCGAAGTGGTTCTCTCCACTTTACTCCCGTTCCTCGAGTCTGGCGTCATCAAATATCTGGCCCTAAGCGACTGCAGCCCCGCCACCCTTCGGCGCGCCAAAGACTATGGAGGGCTTGCAAGCGAAAGGCTCGTTGCGATTCAGAGGGAGTACAGCCCCTTCGAGACTGTCATCGAGCGAAACGGGGTGCTTGATGCTGCCAAGGAGCTGGGTGTGGCCGTGGTTGCATATTCGCCGCTGGGCAAGGGAATGCTCACAGGAAGGTGTGTGTTTCTTCCGGACCTGCTGAAAGCTTTCTGAGTCTTATGCGGCACGCTAGATATAGCTCACCCGCTGATCTCACCCCGGCCGACGCCCGGCGTAACATGCCCCGCTTTTCGGCTGAGAACTTTGCCCACAACATCACCCTTCTTCCCGTATTCGAAGATATCGCCGCCAAACACGGAGTAACGTCGGGCCAGGTGGCTTTGGCTTGGATACTCGCACAGGGGGACTACTGTGCGTTTTCAACATTGACTTCATGATCAATAACACTCACCTCAACTCCTGCTGTGCAGTCATCCCCATTCCGGGAACGACCAACCCCGCACGCCTTCTCTCCAACTCCGCCGCCGCACACCTAGTCCTATCGCCCGACGAAGTGAAACGAATTCGTACGCACGTGGAGGAAAGTGGTGTACACGGGGAGCGGTCAGTGTTTCTTTCCCCGGGGGACTGTGTGGGTCTGGATGAGTGGGAGTCGGTCAAAGAGGGGTCGAGCTGAATGCCTGTAAACCAGCATTCAGCTGACAGAATTGCGGGATTCCATAATAACATCGCGACCAACTGCGAGTTTGAGACACATTCTTACATTCAAACGAATAACATAAGCACTAATTATTCAAGAAGAAAAAGCAGCAATTGCCGCGTTAAAAATAGGGGTGTTGTTCCGCTCGATGGCAATTATCGCCGGTTGCAGGTCGGGCTACAATTCTGAGCTTCAAATTCTGTAAGTATGAACACACGGCACTCACCGGTAAAATTGCGATCAGCGCATCCAGAAAAGCGCCATTGCTAGCGTTGATAGCTTGAAGATCTGCAAGTATCAGAGCAGGAATTCCGGCGATGGGCAAGGCTGCCTGTGAAATCAAGTCAGATTATGCCTGCGACTCGTTGAATGCAGTGAAAAAATTACGAAAGACGGTTTCTCCTTTACAAGGGTTGTAGCTGCCGTTAGAATCAGAGGCTCCATGGCCTCGACTTCCTGGACGATGGTAGTTCCAACGGATTCACTGAGAGGACCAGGGGTGGCCTGTGAAAAGTTACTAATAATCGGCAGGAAAGAAAGAAGATGCAACCTTGATATCAGTTGTACCCTTGTTCAAGGCCGATACCAAATTCCCTGCGTCAGTGTTAATGGCCTGCGGCATGAGAATCAATACAGGCATTGAATTGAATTTGGACGGCGACCCACCAAAGCACCGGCGAGACCCGAGGCTGGAAAGCCGTTGACTTGAGTATCAAGAATGCTAGCCACCATCGAGATGTTGGCAATGTCATTTTCAATTGTGATCACCCCGCCCTGACGTTTGGTCAGAGTCGCGAGGTTTGTGGCGAGCAGGGAGGCGACAAAGAGGAGTCGGGTGAGTTGGACCATTGTATGACAAGTGGTGGGTAATTTCTCCGACGTTTTATACTCGCCTCAGGCACAAAGAAGTTTACGAAAGAGAATGATCAGATAGATGTCCTCCCGAGTTTGTATTGCCCCTAAACGCTCGGATGCTACGCTGAAGATGTGGCCAAGAGTGGCATCGAAGTTGTCGATGCAATTGGAACAGCAAGAAGATCATCCAACTAGAATCCAGCAAGGGGCAAAGATCTAGAGGGCGAGACTTGGCGTGGTAGACGTGCGGTCGAGTCACAAGCGGCAAGAGAGACCGGATGCAAAGGAAGAAGGACGCGAGACGATTAGAACAATATATCTTCCGGACGGACGTGTGGAGGATGTGTTGAGCCCGCCGGGTGCGGTGGTGGTAGTGGTGTAAAAGCAAAAAGCCGGAGCTATCAATCTGGACTTGACATTCGCAAAGTGTCCGTTGTTCCGGTGCAGTTTTGGACAAATCGGATCACGGCCATCAACCACTCTTGAGTGGGATTTCTCCACAACGACTAGAGACATTCACGTGCTGGTACGCCTCAATCACAGTCTCGAACGCAAGCCCGATAGTCTGGCCGGTGTCCATCGATGTGGATTGCATACTGAAGAATTTTTCCCAATTGTCCGGTTCCTGGTTGAACTTTTCCAACAACGTTAACTTGCTAGCCAGCAAGCCGATAGCCGCATGTGATGGCGTCGCCCTCCTTGATCAGGATGATGAGTTTAGAAAGTAAGCAATGAGAACTAAAGTTCATTTTACACCTTGAACGAAGCAAGAGCGAAGCGGGATAAGTCCTGAATTTGATCATAAGCGGGCGTAGTTTGGAACACACAGTCGCACAGCATAATCGTAAGAGCCGGGGTCGAATCCTGGCGTCCGCATGGGCCGTGCTTCACGAAGGTCTTTCCCTTCTTTTTGGCCAATGTTGAATGCGAGTCTTGGATATGCAATCGAAAGCAGCTTGAGAAGATGCAACCGACGGAGACGAAGCGCGGGTCTGCGCCTTCGCGGCAAGGTCGATTTTCCGTGGTGGGCAAAAGGAATTTCAAACACTGGTATTTTGTTCACTCAAAATTTACAATTTCAACGTGTATGCCATAATCTCGAAACCCAGGTATGCAACCAGAAATCCGAGGCACACAGCCAAATTACTCGTACGCAGCGATGGCCGTGGCGAACGCACTGACGATCGCGCTCTCAATAGCCGTTGCCTTGGCTTTGAGGTCCGCCTAGATGCCGATAAATTAGCTCAAATTCTGGGTGGCGACCAACTGAGTTGACTTACCGGGGCAGCGGCGATCAGCGAGGCCGCAAAGGCGACGGTACTGGTGTTGAGGGCTTGAAGGTCCTGAAGAACGAGGGCAGGAATACCGGCAATCGGGAGCGCGGCCTGGGTTGAATCGTTCGGTCAGAGATCTCTCCAAAGAATAGAACAAAAACTGACGAAAGCGGCCTTTTTCGTAGCAATGGCCGTCAACGCTTGGAGAATGGTGGGCTGCACTGCCTGGACAGAGTTCAGGATGGTGGTTCCATCGGCCTCGCTAACGGGCTGAGGGGTGGTGCCCTTTCGAGCGATAACATCAGCCGTCGTTGACAAATGGACGGGGCAGGTAGTCACCTTGACATCAGTCGTACCCTGCTGGACGGCGGTGTTCAGGTTCCCTGATGCAGTGTTGATGCCCTGGGCGAGTTCAGTTGGAGTACAACTTGAGAGAAATGAACGCACCAAGGCACCGACGAGACCCGAGGCTGGGAAAGCGTTGATGGAGCTGTTGAGCGAGTTGACCTGCGTCGTGATGGTGGCAATATCAGCTTCGACTTGGGCGACAGTACGTTTGGTCGGCGTCGCAAAGCTGGCCAAGACGAGGGAGGCGGCGAAGAAGAAGCGGGAGAGCTGAACCATTGTAGCGGATGGGTTTCGTGAGGTCTCCCTTCGCATATTTATACTCCCAGAGGAAACATTTGCATTGTTGAGAACATTATTGCGAAATGTGGAAAATGGCCCGATGGGTGGAGCACCAACTCTTGGGCAGGCACGGAAGCAAGATTTTGAAATGGTGGTCCTTCGTTCTGAATTGATACCTATCAACGTGCCAATTAGCCCAGTGTCAGCAGGGCATAGTTCACGAGGTGCTTACACTTTTAGAGGGCGGAGGTAGAGCGCAAGTTCGCACCGGGTGATTTGGCTGGGAAGAATACGAAATATCCAGGAAATCGGCAACACAGGGACAAAGCACCGTCCCAGAACGTTTGTGAACTCGTGCGACTTACTTGGATCGCATCCGTCTGGTCAAAAATGGCCGACTACGAAGAGAACGGGACGGTTCCAATACTTGTTTATGGCTCGGGAAAAAGAACACATACATAACGTTGATGCGGAAACGCACATGTTGAGGTCAGAACATGGCTGCTGTCAATGGCGAAGACCCCTAAGAATAAAGAAGCATTGGAGAAGCATGGGTTAAAGTGAACCAAAGAGCTCGAGAAGTTCACGGCGACCATTCAGCCCGGATTCAAAATTAACGCCTAAGATGCATGTGATGATGTAGAAGATGTAGAACATACGGAGCGTCTGAATCTCTCCCAGGATTCAATGTACCACAAAAGGCCGCAATTCATCGAAACAGTCTTCGGGCCGCGATCTTTAACCTCGGCGCCCCGTGTGTGAACCAGCTGATGTGACTCGCGCTAGGAGAACAGGAGAACAGTGAGCGCAGCCGCTGAAAGTAACAAGAGAATACGTGCCGTGTATTGACGTTACTAACGGCCCACGGGTCCCGATTGACTGCAAGTCATCCCTTGAATCTAGATGCTCGGATTTGACTCGGTACTAGCGAACCCAACGTCGATCAATATCTGAGACTGAGAGGGAGAAAGAGTTTAGTCAATCCTTTCTGAAATCGAAGTGGTCGCCTCCAGACCCGGCAGGAGAGACATCACGGCGTCGTCGAGCGGCAAGAGTCGTTGTACACAGAAAATTCCGCTTCGAGTCAGGAGATCGGGACGCCTTATGAATGCCAAAGGTCCGGGGATGCGATTCTGCCACAAGACCGAGAGAACAGCTGCGCGAGTAACTGCAGGAGAAGAGAGAGAGATCAAGTGACCATGGGCAAACTAGCTCAACTCTCACTGTCACTGGTCAGGAGTGTTCTCGAGTTGGATCTTCGGTCCTTTCCAGTTCACCAGGAGGACAAGAGCATAGACGTCAAGAAGTCATGGTAGGGCCCAGGGCGGCACAAAAAGAGTCTAGGAGCTCGGGACTTGGGACGCCCACGATGAAGCAAGAAAGTTGGGGATGCGATTGTGCCACAAGACCGAGACGGGACAGCTGAGCGAGGCCTGCCAAAACCGCAGGAGGAAAGAGCGGAACTTGGAGTTGATTACTACCGTGCAACAAAGACAAACTGCAAGCTCACTGGAATCTGATACTTACATAGTAGTTGTTGAAGCAATGTTGAAGTTGAACTTTCCAGCTGTCGGTATGCCCTGGGGACTGCCTTGAACGCGGTCTTCAAGTTTATCTGAAGATTCCAGATTGAAAACACGTGAAGAGTGTGCCGTGCCGGTGGCCTTGGAAACCGACCGACAATCTATCCAATTGTCAAGCCCGATGATACTGATGGCGTTCCGACGATTCCGACGATTCCGAGGCGCTCTGTTGGCGTACTTTCGAATTTGCATCAGTAACGTTTGCGGCCCTGTAGCGACATCCTGCTGGCAGCTGAAGAATCGGTGCTCTTCGGTGCCTGACAATTGTGCCAAGACCAAGTCGGCATGATGTCGGACATGCATCACAACATTCAAGCCGTAACTTCGCGGGCCCATACCGTGAGGCCTTGAGGGTCGACGGCCGTAAACCAGGAGATAGCGATGGCGAAAAGAACACCTTTTCCAGCGCACAGCTGCGCTGGCTAGCTATGCACGTGAAGGTGGATCAACTATGGCATTTCCATACGGGGAAATCATTGCTTATCAGGCATTCGGTTTTTCTGCCGAGCGCGCCCTTTCTCTCTACCCTCATCCCCGCCCTCCTTCCTCGGTTGAGGATCTTGTGCACCTCGTTGGGTCGAATGGTGAATGTCCGATAATATCTCGGACTCTCTCATCGAGTACGAACTTCTCGTCTCCCGCGCCTTCATCTATGGACCATTCAGTACGTTTTTTCTGCTGTCTGTCGTCTGCCACGGGCTTACGAGGCCTTCCAGCGCTTGTAGTTTATGACTATCTCCTGACGATTGACGATGAGATCGATCGCTTCTGGCGACACGGCGGCTTCTTCACATTCGGGACCGCGCTGTTTATTCTCAATCGCTACATGACGCTGCTCGGCACGGTCCCCATCGTGGCCGAGTTTACGCTCACGACGACAAACCCTATGAACTTCCAGGTACGTGTCTTGCTGGAATCTGCCTATGAAATGTCGTGTTTATCTCTGCCCTTCAGTTGTGCGTGTATTCTTATCGTCCAGCATCTAGACTCTGATGGCACGCCACCGCAGGTGCTCAGACTTGCACCAATACCATCAGTATTTCGCTGTAGCTTCCCAACTACTCGTGGCCGGTGCGTTCCAGTGTCCTCTCCTGTAACAAGCTAACAGGCCAGCTAGTCATGCTCGTGACGCGCACATACGCGCTGTACCAAAGAAACAACAAGGTCCTGGCGTTCATGGTCTTTGTCACCGTTGCCGCGCTCGCCTTCAGTCTCGTGATGCTACTCACTGGGCCCGACGACACGAGTACGCTTTCGGATCATCTCAAAGCGCTCCACTGTCCCGTGGTCACCGGTCAGGCTACGTGCGTGTCTTGATCCCTTTGCTGACCCGACATCCGTGCTCACTTTCTGTTGCAGTAACATCGGTACGTCGTCATTTCCGCGTTTGTGAACGGCGCATTCTCACATGCGGTTTTCCAGGAACGGGGGCGGCATGGTCTGGCATGGTGGGTACCTCATGCCCCAAGGCGTGCATCTGGATGCTAAGAACTCGCAGCTTGCTTTCGATATCATGATCTTCGCTCTCACCGTATACAAGGCGCTGAGGTGTGGATCTCGCGCTGGATTGTTTGCGGTTTTGCTACGCGACGGTGCGATGCTTTGTCACTGCCCCCCTCGACGCCCAGACTGACCTCCCTTCTCCAGGCTCCATCTATTTCGCGTTCGTCCCCCATGTTTTGCGTCACTCCCGACGGTGTCTGACTTGTCGCAGTGTGATGATAGTGTGTAACGTGGGCAATATCGCGTCGTACCTGGTCGGCGGGGTGAGTCCTCCCGCATCTGCCGTCAAGGCCATGTAACGTTAACTGCCCCATGCAGCCCCTTCTGAGCGGGTTTCTCACCACTGTTACGAACGTGTGCGTGTCCCCTCACACGCGCACCCTCCACTCGAAGCTGACCTACCGCAGACTATCGTCCATCCTCATCTCGCGGCTGATGCTCAATCTGCGCGACCCCGCCATCCGACACCGCACGAGCCGGCACTCGGGGCCCCTAACCACGACAAGAGGGGACTTGTCAGCCCCGGAGAATTCCAGCGGGTCGCGGACGGGGGAGTTGACTGAGGATATTGCGCTGGATACGGTGTGGGTGACGTCTAATTGGAGGGAGGGCGAAGACTTGGAGTATAGTGAGGATGCTTATGCTGTGCGGTGCGTTTTTCGTTTTGGCGTTTTCCGTTTGGGGGAGGGGCTGACGTCTTTTTGCGGGGTGTAGGTAGCGTCGATGTGTGGGCTGCTCTTCTCATTCGTATCGCCCACTGCGCCCACCTCTGGTCGCTGCCATGCGGTGATCTGACCCTTCGACGTGTGGACTTCCTTTTTGGGAATCGAGTCGGCGTCAACTTTCATGCCACGGGAAGGCGCATAGCGTGGTTGTCAGCTGTCGCGCGTGTTTCGCAGGGCCTAGCGATGAAGGAGCGCCCTCTCGGCGCAGCGTAAGGATGAATCTTCGCCTCTGGAGATTCGGTACGCAGAGGAGGCGTAGGACATCTAGAACTACATTTTTATGGTTTATCTTTATTCGCACTTACATGGGATTACTTCGTCGTCGTACAGACTCGTACTTGCTCGAGACTCAGTTGTGGTCACGCGTCAATCTAGGGCTTGTCCAGAGCCACCACCATTCCACCCCTTTGCACAACTTTGCCCGGGCTTCACGTATCTGAGCTAGTACTCGCTGCTCCACCGTTTATCTCGAGCCCGCGGAGTTCTAAGGCTACCCGAGGACGGACACTGCAATGGAGCTGCCTTGGAGCATCTTCGCATGCCTCCTCTGGATACCCGCGGCCGCACGCATGTGCTTTCGAAGGCCATAGCATAGATAGTCGTGAACTTGAAGCCCATCCCACTTCCACTCTTTCTCCTCCCACTCTCCTTCAAGATCTAATGCTCTCATTCCTTGTCCTCTCGTTTTTATCTGCGTATGCTGTGCGCGCTGTGGTGATTGACACGGAGGGTCTTCCTGACACGGGGCTTGACACGTCGACTTGGACGGCGGGGACCCTGCCCCCGCTCGAGGACCTCTGGGATGCGAATGATTTTCAGATCGCAGCGAAGAATGTGCTCAAGCCGAAATATTATGGTGTGTACTTTCGTGCCATCTTGTAAGTGAGCTCATGGGTTGCAGCGAGTTATCGCACGGGCGCGTTAAATGAATACAGTCCGTCGGATTCGGTTCTGCTATATTCGATGGGGTTGATGCGTTCTTTTCGCAGCATACCAAGCCAACTTGGGAATTTACAGCAAAGTGCGGCTGAATGGGTTTTCGTTCAGGGACGTGAGCAACCCGCAAACTTCGTTCGTCGTCCCCTGTCTGTTTATCCCCGACCCCTGTTAACTTAAGGCGAAAGAGTCTCGATCCTCGGGCACAATTTTACGCAACCGTTCTTTATCGCGCCCGCGGCGAATGCTGGGCACGCGAATAAGTCGGCGGAGGCGTCGCTTGCGCGGGCTGCGGGCAGGGCTGGGATTCTTTACGTCGTACGTTTATCTCTTCGGGTTATTGGGCTCGTTCTCAAAGAGGCATTGATGTAGCCTAGCATATCGTCGACCTTGTCCATTGAGCAGATTGCCGCGGCTGGGTTCGAGAACCAGACGATGTTCCATCAGGAATATATTTGGTCCAATACCAGTGGGTTTTTCTTCTCGCGATCGGGAGAAGATTCGAATTTATTCATTCGTCTAGGCCAAGTGAGCGACGAACTCGCTCGTATGGAGGCAGCCGGGTTCAAAGCCATCTTTTTGACGGTGGACAACAGTGGTATCAACGGAGTGAGGGTCCGTTCGATGAGATACACCGACGAATCCGAGTACGTTCGACGCTGTAAGCCCGTTCATCTTCTAACCCCTTTGATAGCACCGGCCATTCGACGTCCTTCTCTGTACGTCTGAGTCAGGACCGCATTGACTACCCCTCTAACCGCCTTGTAGCTCTCCGCCCTGGCCGGATTCCGCAACCTCACCACCCTCCCTGTCGTCCCAAAGGGCATCAAAACCTGGCAAGACGCCCTCACATGTCTCGAGCTCGGTTTTCCCGCGATATACGTGTCGAACCATGGCGGACGAGTCGTCGATGGGGCTCCCACTGCTGTCGAGGTGCTCATGGACATCCGGAAGAATGCGCCGCAGGTGTTTGAGCGGATGGAGGTTTATGCGGATGGTGGAGTGAGGACGGGGGCTGATGCGTTGATTTTGTTGGCGCTCGGGGCGAGGGCGGTGGGGCTTGGGAGGCCGTGAGTCTCTTCTTTCCCTCTTTTCTCTTGACAGTCTTGAAACTTCGGATGCAGAGCCATGTTTGCCAATATCTGGGGCGACGCAGGCGTTGATAAGCTCATATCGTTGTTTGCGGCCGAATTGCAGACGACCATGCAGCTTATGGGCGTGCAGAATGTGAATCAGCTGAATACCTCTTATGTGCGTGTTGAATTTCTTTGATGAGGCTGATTCTGACGTACGGTGGGTTGGTTGTAGGTGAACACTGGCAATATTGTGCCTTTATCATAGATTTTCTTAGAAAGTTATATACCTGGAAGAGGTCAAGCATTCAAACCTGCGGAAGAGAGAGTATATTGTCAAAAAGAATCGGGAAGACAACAAGATCTATTATAACCCATTCTCGATTCGAACGAGGAGAGAAGGCAGGTGAGGTGTTCAACACGGGTTGGCTATCTCAATCCAAGACGTGGTATCTTGAGCAATATCTCTGCAATGCAAGTTCGACGGTGGCTTCAACACAAAAAATTGGCTGCACCGAGAGGTCTCATTGCGCGCCCTCGGTTCGAACGAGTGGGTATCCTCTGGGAGCCAATCTGGGCTGTTACGAATAAGGTGGTATCCGCTTGCTGCCAGTTGCGCGCTTAGCAGGTCTTGGAATTGCTGTTGAATCACCCAGTAGGAACGACGTTTCTGCAAGGTCTTTAGCCGTTTCTCTCGGTGGAACTTTTAACGGGGTTTATGAACACCACAAAAAACCAAATGGTGTTCCAGTTATTACCAACCTCGGTTCGAACGAGTGCTCTTGAACCAAACTTCTGCTCTCTTACAGACCATGGACGCTCCGCAAGCATCGGCTGTGTGAGTAAGGTCTTTTCCTGATTCCGGTAAGGATATCGATTAATCGAAGCTGACTGTACTGGTAGAAGAAAAACAAAAAGACTACAGAGTTGTGGGGTAATGTGCCGATCCCGAGTTGAACGAGGACCGAGACGTCAAGCGCGCAGGACGACCATATATGGCGCGCCGGAGGTCCATAGTCCTTTGCATGCATGGGTCAGATATTGAGCTGCTCTGCGAATCACTGAGTAAGTAGGAGCCGCGTTTCTGCGATAGTCAACCAAAACTGGGTGTACGTGGGAGAAAAAAGGTGAGCTCCCCCGGTTTGATCCATGTATCGATCCCGAATCGAACGACGATCAAGACACCAAACTGGCGAGCCATTGAAAGAACGTACTTACTCTTGATAAGTACATGGCACTTGCTCGAATGTCTCATGTAAGGGCGGAGAGAGCGAAAAAATGAAGGTGAGTAAATAACTCTGTTAGATCTGTTCCTATACAAATGCTTCTAAATTCCATCTGAGATACCGTGATGCTTATACCGCCGAAGAGACCACCGCTTTCAAACTTGCGAAAGGGATGAGTCAAAAGAATATTCAATCTCGGGAAGAAACGCAGAACACGACTCTCGGTTGGAACGAGAGCAGGCTTAAAGTGAGAGGTTTACTGGTGCAATCTCAGCACGCAGTGCCTTTAGTAGCATCCTTTCCAGTTCGAGTTTGACGGTCGTTTTGAACCAAAAAAAAAAAACATGACATTCCAAATGAAATTACGAACCTCGGTTCGAACGAGTTGAGCCAATACTTCTCGGCTCTCAAGTGTCTCACAGGCCCTAGAGGATCCGCAAGTAAGTATCGCTGCTGTGACCCTTCAGTTGGATCATGAACACAAAAAATTGATGGCACGCCCCCCCAAGTATCGGCTCTGTGAGCCTGGGTGTTTCTGCAAGAATTAATCGAAGCTGAGCGTACTTGTACTGGAGAGAGAGAAAAAAACACCCTACAGCTCGCTCTGGGCATGTGCCGATCCCGAGTCGAACGAGGATCAAGACGCAAACAGTACTGTTGTGAGGTTCATGAGCCGGCTGGATTCATGGAATTTCTTCTTTTGATACGAGGCGGTATCTGTACTGCGCTTTCAAACTGGCGAAAGAGATGAGTCAAAAGAATATGTGCAGGTCAACGAAGAACACGACCCTCGGTTCGAACGAGCTTGAATGTAAGAGCCTTTCACTGATGCAATCTCAGGAGTCAGGACGCAATGTCTTTAGTACTACATATCCCAGCCCAATCCCAGCCAGTTTGAGTTTGATGGTGATTTTGCTCATCCTGCATCATTGCCAGTGAGTCTTGCCAAGTGCGAAGAGGCGGCACGCCTTTGAGCATGGAGAGATATTTGCAACAAACTAATCTGGGCCTAGGAGGAAAAACTCACCGCAAATGTGGCTCATGTGTCGATCCCGAGTCGAACGAGGATCAGCGTTGAGCGTTGGACGTTCAACGTTCAACTGTAACACATCTAGTGGATAACTCAGTGCTTTGGAACCGTGCTCTTTCCAAGTGTCATGCGCGTGCTGGAATTTCTTATGAGTGGGACTAGCATGCTTGAGGGCGACTCAAAAACAACGCGAAAAACAAGACAGTCAAGCAGACAGCAGGACCGGGGAGAAAAAAGTCCAAGGACCAGTCTGGGACATTGGGTTGTATCATTGCACATCTGTACTTGAGTTCCTCCTCATCTCTGCAGGCGGCATGTCGGCAGACCTCCCGAGTGAGGAGAAGGAGGACTCGGGCCGTAAAGAGTTCGAAAAAAAGGGAACAACCATCTCCGCCCAATACCAAGGGTAGTACCCGAATCGAACGAGTACATAACTGAGATGGTTTGAAGTTGAAGCTTTGAAGTCTGCTGCATGCTTCCTCCACAGGGGAGAGATGAATTGGCCTACAGTGAGTAAGTTTCGCAGCTCGCTGTTCAAAAAAGCTGGGTCACGTACCAGCGGGGTTCGGGAGCTCCAAGCCTTGTTTACGAATTTGGCGTGTTCTGTTTCTACGCATTCTTGAGAGCGACTCAAGAGCGACAAGAGAAACAAGGCAGTCAAGCAGACAGCGAAAAAAGGGGGTCCACTTGGTGGATATGTTCCGCCTCGAATCGAAGGAGAACGTTACACTTGCCGCGAGGTGACAGGTCCGCTGGCAGCGCACCTATATCTCGATGGCTGTGTAGCAGTGAGGGGGTTTCATTTGGACGTTGGTTTCACATCTGTACTTGAGTTCCTCCTCAACTCTGCATGCGGCATGTCGGCAGACCTCCGCCGAGTGAGGAGCAGGAGGACGCCACAAAGTTCGGGAGTTGAGATAACAGCACCACCGGACTTTTGATGGCTGTGTCACGGTGATGTGCCGCTTCGGCTGTCATAGCGGCCAACATCCCTGCCAGATATCGCCATTCACGACTCACTCAAGTCTCAGAGCACCAATGAAATAGATAGCATTATTGCAAATGTGTTACAACAGTAAATGGTAGGTAAGGCGTGGAAAAGAAGACGAGGGCAAGGCGGTGGAGTGCACGTCGCTGCGCACATCAATGTAAGCACGCGGCGGGTGAGGGACGAGGGGGTTGGATGCTACAAGGCACTCAGGCGGCTGTGTGCGGCGGCATGTGAGCGGGTGTGATGAGGCGGCTGCGTCGTGCGATGGGGCGCACGCTGCGAGGTCGGGAAGCGGAAAAAGGCTGCGAAGTGGGAGACGGCGTGGTCAAGACTTCGAGCGTGACGACTGGCGAGAAGGGCGAGGTCAGTTGATGAGTGAAGAAGGGGCACGCGCGATCTCAGGCTCATCGAGCAGCCTCGTACGTGGGCCGTGATAACTCGGTGCTGGTGGCGTCAAGGGCGACGGCAGGGCCGCTGCGCGCAGGGGGTATTGGACTCTACGGTGGTCGGGCTGCTCCAAGCTTGTCGGTTTATGTACGCAAGGGAGAGGAGGGCAGAGACAGGCAAAAGAGAGTCAGACAGGAGCAGGAGCGTGATCATTTGATGCGTATGACGACATCGCTGACATGCCGATCGGCACATCACCGCCATCACGAGAAATCCCGGTGGTCCTGTTATCCGGTGGTCCTGTTATCTCAACTCCCGGACGCACTCGAGGACGCGGACCACACGCGGACCGTGAAAAATTCGAAAAAAAGGGAACAACAATTTTCCGTCGCACTGCCAAGGGTAGCACCCGAATCGAACGAGTACACAACTCAGACGGTTTGAAGTTGAACGTTAGAAGTCCGCTGCACACTTCCTTTCACAGTGCACACATGAATTGGGCTACATACTGGAGCCGGGGTGAAGTAACAAAGCTGGATCCCGTACCAGAGTGGTAGAAATAAAATGGTTGCATGTCCATGACCAGTCTCGAAGAGGAACTCGGCGTGAAATCATAGACTTGGGGGCACACTCCATGCATCAACAGCTAAGAGAGAGAGAGAGAGTGTGTGTGTGGATTATCTAAGAAACAACTCCGTTTGTTGTGCAAAAATATGGCCTTACACCTTCCTTTGCATACCGGGGAGTCTCGAATCGAACGAATGACCTGCGGGAACTTGAAAGTATGTACACAGACCAGCGTGTCCATCGGTGTCCTTATTATCCTGTAAAAGAAGGGCATCAGAGCCTCAAGATGAATCGAGTCGCGGATTGGTTCCACAAAAGAACGGCAATTGCCTCCGCGTATGGTCTCGATCCCGAAGCGAACAGGAACGAGCCGAAAGTGAATGCACTGACTCGGCGGGACTCTGAGCCTCTCAGACTGAAGTTTATACATAGCTCCAGAACCTTACGAAAAATCAGCCTCCACCCAAAAGCCGAAGACTGGCACCTACTTCATTTTACATACTTGGTATGGCTGCCCGTCGCAACGAGCGCCCTCCCTCCGTTCTGCGTCTCCTTCTCAATCCGCACACGTGTGTACGCCAAAGTCGCCCCCACGCGCTCCGCAAAGCCGTCGATCCAGAGAGTGTCACCCTCCTTTGCGGCGCCGGCAAAGGAGACATGTAGATCTGTGGAGAGGCCGGTCTTTGGGCTTCCGGCGGCGGTGATGGCGAGTCCTGCGACGAGGTCGACGAGGGAGGCTGAGAGGGAGCCGTGGAGGACTTGCGTTTGTTTGTTTAAAGTTATACCGCAGTTGATTGGTATGTGCGTGTTCATTTACCTGCTTTGGAGTTGACGTGGACAGGGAGGACGAGGAGCTTGAGGGTGACGCGGTCGGGGGATGCGGATACGAGCTCTAGCGTAGACAGGAGGAGGTCGTAGAGCGGGGAGGAGGTCAGGTATCGGGTAAGGGTGGTTTGCACGGTGTTTAGCAGGTCGTCGGTCTTGAGTTCAGCTGCTTCAGACATGATTCAGGACGTCTAGCAAGAATTTAATGCACATCTTGCTACGAATTTGACACGCACTCGTCGAATGTGAAATGGGAGACAGCAACCTCGGGTGGCACATGACGCCTCGGCCGGCAAACTAAGCCCGAACGGCCTTGTCGTCTTCTTTTTCCTCGTCTCCCCAATCCCCTCCCTCTCCTCCTCAAAAATGCTATCCTACACCTTCGCTACCCTCGCCGTCGCTCTCACCTCCCTCGTTGGCTCCGCCTCTGCCGACTTCTCCGCCCACGGCCTCAAGATCCTCGTCCCCGGTGGTGACAACCTGTGGTGGCGTGAGTCCCCCCATTCTACCTCTTTCTGCCCTCCTGTTGCCTTCTCTGCGACGGGCGGGGCTCGCAGACGTCGTGGCATGGCTCTCCTGGCTGTCACACTGCGAATGTCTTGCGGCCGCTCTTCGTAGACGGCCTTACTCCGGAGCTCGACGTGGACAGTCTTCGTCCCCGAGTGGTCGTCATCCTTGTACTTTCTCGAGGGCGCCTAGCGAGAAAATTTTCTTCTCGTGGCGTCAGTGGCTATACGATGCCCTCCCGCCCTCGTGGCTGCATTTCGGGCGCTTATGCTATCTTTGCATGCTCCGTCCTCGCAGCTCCCCGACGATGTCTTCCCCATGGCTGGCAAAGCGCAGTAGCTGCGCGTATGCTCCGGCCGGCGCCCCTACCTCCCTTTTTGTCCTCCTTTCCGATCTCTCGCTAACTCTCTCTTGCAGTCCAGGGCCAGCCCAACAACCTCATCTGGACCTGTGGCGAGGCTGACTCGACGGCTGCTCAATTCACCGTGTGGATCAACAACACGAACGTCGCGCTCGAGACCGCCATCACCCCGTTGTGCGTCTATTGCCTCCCTCCTTTTTACCGTTTCTCACGAGCATGTCATAGGATCGCAGTCGAGCAGAACTTCAACTGCGCTCAGGGTATCGGTGCCAACCTCCAGACGCAACCCGTCGGCACTGGCTACACCATCGTCTTGACCAATATCAACAATGCGTCTGATGTGCGTCTGCTTCTCTTGCTTATCTTTCCCTTCGAGTCGTCACTACCCCGCCGTCGCCCCCCTTCACGCTCCCATATGCCCTCCGCCTCGGTTTACTGTGACATTTGACTCACCAATTACCCATAGATCTTCGCCGTGTCGGACCCATTCGAGATCAAGCCCCTGGCATCCGGCTACCCGCTTGCTGCTGCAACGCCGACGGACACCGGTAGTGCAACTGTTTCGAAGGTGAGTTGGCTAGTTTTCTTTCGTCATCCATGTGCCGTCGGGAGACACGGGGAGATGATGGGCGTGGCTCTAGGGATGAGGTGACAAAGCCAGTCGATCTCGACCTTGTCCTGACCTCCCTGTGGTGCTCCTTGTCCTTGCGCGTTGGCGCGTGAGGGAGATATCCCCGCTCCAGTGATCGTCAAGACCCGCGATGCGAGGGCCAGGTGACAGTCACTCGAGACGCGTAGGGGGTGCCTTGTCGGGGAAGAGCACTGCACACAGCCGGTCTTGCGCTGGCGGGATTATGTGTGGGCGCTGCCAGCGTGTCTTCGTGATGACAAAGATGTCTAGCATCGTTAACGTCGGCTGGGATATGTCGAGGGTTCCCCATGCGTGTCTCGTCTGAGATGGAGACACGAGCGTTCTCTTCCAGCCCACGAGCTGCTCTTAGGGCTTGCGCACCGAGGCTCTGTCAGACCTTCGACCCCTGTGTAGCGGCATCTCTTCTTTCTTTCCACCCTCTCTCTTATCATCCTCGCGCCCTTCTCCCCATCATACTAACCCGTTTCCTTTCTTCAAGGGTACCGCCTCCAATTCCATCGGCGCCCCGACAAGCTCAGGTTCTTCCTCTGCCAACGCCCCGGCCAAGACTGGCGCCGCCTCGCGCGTCCAGGTCGGTAGCGCCGCTGCCCTCGCTGCCTTTGGCGCCATCGCAGCCTTTGTACTCTGAACACTGCCTTGCCTCGGCTTTTGTGCACTGTTTTGTAGTATGATCAAGCTGTTGTGTGTATGGGGATGAGTACTTTTCTAATATGCTGCCTGCGTTATGACGATGGACCACTGGCGGATATCTATCCTGCCTACCTACCCCCACCCACCTACCGAGACGTACATTTGCTACGCCTACCTGCCCTATTTACAGTACATTCTCTACTTTCCTGTCTTTACGTGTTACAATCGCTTTTTTATGACGTCGACTTGTGATTGTGGGCTTGTTTCTTGCCTTGAAGCTTCGCACCTTGGGAGCGGATGTCGATACTTCCCAGCGTTTACACTTCCGAGGCGGATGCTTGTGCGTCCTTGTCTCCCCAGAGTCGTCATCATGGGCCCGGCCGGCGGCGTCTTCTTGTGCTCCATGCTTGCTCCATACCCCAGGCCTCTGTCCTTCGGCTGTTCCTCAGCGCCTCGAACGGGCATCCTCTGACGGCAATGAGCGGTCGTATACTATATGGCATCCTAGCGCCGCAGCACCTTGAAATAACTTTGAAGTCTGTTCTCCCGATGTGCTGGGCTGTTCTGTAATTCTCTGGACAGGCTTTGAATCCATGGAGCTACCTCTTTTTCTTCTACTCAGTGGCAAGTCAGGGCAGGTACTATTGCAAATCGTAACGGTACTCGACTCGGACTCTCGGGGCGTGCTCGCTGGCATATACCGCAATTGCAAGGGATGCTTGTACCCCGGCACCCTCCGCCGCGACCAATTGATTCACCCACCCCGAGGCCCGCTTCCACGCCGAGGAGGTGAGTAGCTCAAGAAGCATTTGCTGCGCCGCCCGAGGACCTGTTCTGACTTGTTGCATCCTTGCAGGTCTACCCGCGGACCATCGGCCAGCTTGAGTTACTGGGCATCGGTACCATGGCTTGACCGTGGACGGAGTGTGGCTGAAGTTTTTTTATCTCCCGGTGGCTCTTTCCAGCGGAAAGTCTGGCAATGAGGTGCTGTGCGGCGTGGGTGTCTTCTCCAAGGTATTCTCACAAGCCGTTCGTATTGCTAGCAGCTCAAATCATTCCAGGTCGTAGTGGTTGGTCGGAGGTCCGTGCCTCTGCGCTGCGTTTCGTCCAAAGCTCCTCGTTCGAATCGAGCATGGACAATGGACAGTCTGAACTCCAACACTTTTTTACGATCCCGAGCCTACTGATTGCCTGCATCTTAATCTTACAGCCTTTTACGACTCTGGCTCTCGTTTTGGATGGTCCACATGGGGGACTCTGAGGCTTCGACACCGGGTATCATGTATCTGAATGGGCCAGTGCTTCCAGGCTTTCTGGGTGTTGGTCATATGCAGGAGCCTACTTATTCTAGGTGGTGAGAGCGAGGCTTTCCATAATTCTCTCGTCTTGCTGCTTCTTGCTCAAATAATTCTAGCCCGTACCCTGGAAGCTCCTCGTTCGAATCGAGGATGGGTAATATCAGGACAAGACGATAGTTTTTTTTTTTGGCAACTCGCACAGTGAAATGCTTGCCGGCCTTCTGGGCGTTGCATCTGCAGGAGCCTATTCTGGGAGGTGAGAGCGAGGCTTTCCGCAAGTCTCACGTCTTGCTCAAATAATTCCAGGTCGTATCCTGGGAGCTATGTATGTAATACTGAAGCTGGCTGCTACCGCTCAGTTCCGTGTATCCGAGTCTTGACTGTGTCTAGTTCAAAGCTCCTCGTTCGAATCGAGGATGGGTAATATGAGGACAAACCGATTTTTTTTGGCAACTCGCACAGTGAAATAATGCTTGCTGGCGTTCTGGGCGGTGTGCATCTGCAGGAGCCTATTCAGGGAGGTGAGAGCGAGGCTTTCCGCAAGTCTCACGTCTTGCTCAAATAATTCCAGGTCGTATCCTGGGAGCTATGTAATACTGAAGCTGGCTGCTACCGCTCAGTTCCGTGTATCCGAGTCTTGACTGTATCTAGTTCAAAGCTCCTCGTTCGAATCGAGGATGGGTAATAAGAGGGTACTAATCCACTCCTTTTTTGTGGCAATTCGCACAGTGAAATGCTTGCCGGCGTTCTGGGCGTTGTGCATCTGCAGGAGCCTATTCTGGGAGGTGAGAGCGAGGCTTTTCGCAAGTCTCTCGTCTTGCTCAAATAATTCTAGGCCGTACCCTGGGAGCTAATACGGAAGCTGGCTGCTACCGCTCAGTGCCGTGTATCCGAGTCTTGACTGTGTCTAGTTCAAAGCTCCTCGTTCGAATCGAGGATGGGTAATATGAGGACAAACCGACAGTTTTTTTGGCAACCCGCACAGTGAAATGCTTGCTGGCGTTCTGGGCGTTGCATCTTCAGGAGCCTATTCAGAGGTGAGAGCGAGGCTTTTCAGAAGTCTCCCGTCTTGCTCAAATAATTCTAGGCCGTACCCTGGCAGTTAATACTGAAGCTGGCTGCAAGCGCTCAGTTCCGTGTATCCGAGTCTGAACTGTCTAGTTCAAAGCTCTTCGTTCGAATCGAGGATGGGTAATTCGCAGATACAAACCGGCAATTTTTTTTCGATCTCGAGCCTGCTGATTGCCTGCATCTTACAGGCATTTTTACAACTCTGCCTCTTGCTTCAACTTTAGGCGCTTTCGACACCGGGTATCTTCCGCTACGAACGGCGAGCACAAGCGAGCACATCGGCCATGAGGGCATCCCGACTCTCTGGCCATCATGATTTGGACTAACTCTGGTCCACGGCTGTATTGGTTAATAACAGGTTCCCTGACTCGCCGGCGGGATTTCAATACCTTTCATTCCGAGAATATCTCCTTATCTCTACAGTCTGACGGAAATTGAATGAGAAATTTGATGCCCGTCAAGATTCGGGATCGTCTGCCCGCGTTTTCCTGACATTTGCAGGGCCTTCTTAAAGCCATCGACCTCCCTCTCCCGCTGGCGATGTTCAGCCTTCTGAGACTCGCGGTGCCACTACTGCTACTTGCCTCCGCAGCGGTTACGGCGCTTCCCAAGGTCTCGCGCACCGGCAAGTACCTGTATACGGAGGACGGCGATAGGTTCTTCATCAAGGGGGTCGCTTACCAGACTCAGCATCCCGTCGTCCCAGGGACCAGTTGTAAGGGTTTAATCCTCTGGCACTGGTCTAGTTCTCATTTTCTCATTTCTCAGTCGTGGACAACCTCGCGGATGGGCCTTCATGCACGCGAGACGTCGAGTTCTTCCAAAAGCTGGGAATCAACGCCATTCGGTCGTACTTTGCCAACTCATCGCTGGATCATGACTCGTGTATGAGCACTTTGAGCGATGCTGGGATCTATGTCATGTTTGTTTCCTCTCACTCTGCTCAAACGACTGAACTTCAATGTCGAGATATAGCCTTGACTTGACCCTACCACTCAATGGCTCGATTGATACAACCCAGCCTGCCTGGGGAACAAACGTTCTTGACCAGGTTTGCTTTCACATTCATTTTGCGAACGGCTTGTGACCCGTCTTTATTCAAGTATCTCAGAACCATCGACACCTTTGAAAAATACGACAACGTTCTGGCGTACAACATTGGCAACGAAGTTATCAAGTCGGATGCAACACAGTCTGCACCCTTTATTATGGCGGCCGCTAGAGATATCAGGGCCTACTTGTGAGTTTCTTGTCTTATGTGAAGAGATTGATTTCAAGTGTCCAGGAACTCGATATCGTCCTCCTCTCTGGTGGCCTATGCTGCCATTGACGGTGGTGCCGATTTTGTCGACAATACTGCGGATTATCTGGCTTGCGATCGTTCGGCAGACTCTGCGACTGCTTCACTCGACCTGTATGGGCTCAACAATTAGTGCGTGCTTGTATATCTCTCTAATACTGCGCAACTAATCCCTCCGACAGCGAGTGGTGTGGCAACGACACAGTCACAACATTCAATAACCTCAACGCCCGATTTGCCAACTATGACATTGCTGCATATTTCTCAGAATTCGGCAGCGAAAACTGCAATCCCAATCCACGTGTGTGGACAGAAGTGCCCGTCATGTTCGAGTGCGTCCAACTTGACTTGACATCATTGTCCTGTTTCAAACCAACCCCCAGTTCTAATATGACCGACGTCTGGTCAGGCGGCCTTGCCTTCAGCTACTTCCCGGACACAAGCAAAGGCAAGAACTTTGGACTCATGACGCCCTCTTCCGATAGCTCGAGCTTTGTCACCACACCCGAGTTTGACAACCTCGCGGCACAGTACAACGCGGTCACGTTTGTCAAGACGCCAACCAAGACTTCTGTGAGCAATGTCCAACCCTCTGCGTGCCCACAAGCGACGCCCTCATCGTGGCCCGTGTCCAACACACTCCCACCGACGGCTGACGACGCGGCATGTGGCTGTCTCGCGAACGCGCTGAGCTGTGTGTTTACACCCTCGACGCCGGATTATACGGACATCGTCGGAGACCTTACGGGGATTGCGTGTGGGTTGCTTATCCAGAACGGCGGGTCGTGCGCTGATATCTCGGCCGACGGGGCGGCGGGTGTGTACGGAGATATCGGGATGTGTGATCCCAGTGCGTTGCCTGCCTGCCCATTCTAAGTCAAACCAACCCGTTTACAGCAATCAAGCTCTCCTACGTATTCACCCAATATTACGAGCAAAGCCAACGCATTCCCGCCGCCTGCGGGTTCAACGGCAACGCGACTGTCAACACGAACGCAGGGTACAACGGCGTGGCTGCTGCTGTCAAATCTTGTATACCCAGTCCGTCGGCCGTCTTCACGCCTAGAGCACCGCCGGTGTTGGTACCCGTTCAGCCGACGGGAAGTTCAGGGGCGGGGAAGAGTGCCGGTGGAAACAGTAATACCAATACCAATTCCGGGCGTGGGGCGAGGGATTTATTGGTTGGGGCCAGTGCGGTGCTGGGGAGTATGATTGTAGGGATGCTTTGGACTTTGGCGTGAACAGTGGATACTCCTCAATGATATTATTACAATACAAGTCCCAGTATGTTGATGGTGAGTCCCTGCGGCAAGGCTCCTCTCGTTCGAATCGAGGATGGGTAATGGCTATCTGGGTCATCAGGAAGTGTTTTTTTTCTCGATACCGACCCTATAAATACAGATTGCATGTTCTCACAGAGATCTTTTATACAAACACTGGTTTTTCCGTTCGCTCGCCTAGGCTTCCCATCCCCTTGAGAGCCGGATTCTTTTGGTTGAGACGCTGGGGTAGGGATGATATGGACTTTGGCGTGAACAGTCGATACCCGTATAAATGATTATTATACAAGTCCACGAGCATATGAATGAGATAAGAGCAGTAAATAGTAATAGATAGGCGGATAATTCTGGCCATGGATTAGACGAATAGGTCTCTGGGTATATCTACACAGAAAGATGAGGAATGAGGACTCGAAACAAGTTGATAGCGTACCTTGCTCCTTCTAGTATTAAACAACGCTCCCTCTCGTCTTCTTCAACCACCGTAACAACCGCTTAATCGGATTCTTCGTCTTCACTTTGGTTGGCACCGTCAGCGCCGGCGTGCACACGTGCGGAACGCAGGGCTCGCTCGCTCGTAGACGCGCAATGGTATCCTGCCAACGAGGGGCCGGGAGCGGAAGGCCACTGTATCGGGGCGAGGATACCAACGTCGGCCGCGAATGAAATTGACTTTCGCCCTGGAACATGCTCGGTTCAAAGGACAGCGACGTCGCGAGGGTGGAGGGCCGTGACGACGACGATGACGAGGGTGCATAATCGGTAAAGTTGAACGAGACACAAGACGATAATGGCGTCGAGTGGCACGCAGCCAGGAGCAGTGGTTGGGGTATAATCGGCACTGCGTCGTCCGTGGTGGCGAACAGCTTCTCAAGCGCAACGAATTCAGTACGTAGTTGGAGGAGGGTGGGACGCGTGCGAGGGACGGGACGAAAACAACGCTCGAGGAGCTCGTTGAGTTGGTCGGAGATGGGAAAGGTACTCCGCAAATAATCTGCATCAGTGAGGAACGCGTTGAACCCCGCGTCGGAATCGTGGGCCCTGCGCCAGGGGTACAGGCCCGACATCATATTCAGGAGGATGACGCAGAGCGCCCAGACGTCACTCTGCTTTGGGTCGTACGATTCGCTTTCGGAGCCGAGGGTGACGGACTCGGGGGACATGTAGGAGGGACTGCCGCCGGCGGACTTTGGGGGTGGGGAGGAGCAGGAGGAGTCGATAGCCAGACCGAAGTCGGCGACGCGGAGGTCGGTTCCCTGTGCGTTGCAGAGGATGTTTTCGGGTTTCAGATCGCGGTGGGAGATGCCGCTTTCGTGAAAAAATCGGACGACGTCAATCAGCTGAAGAAAAACGCTGCGGACGAGGGTATCGTTTTGGTGAAAGGCGCCGGCCGACACGGCTTCAAAAAGGTGGCCGCCGGCGGAGAGCTCGAGAACGACGAAAAGGTGGTTTTGGTAGGTGAAACGGTGGTATAGGGTGATAACACCTGGATGAGCACTGCAGCGGGAGTGAAGGGCGATTTCGCGCTCGTCGTGTGGGCACCCCTGAGCGGTATGTGGTGAGACAGGTCCTAAACATTTAATGGCATAAAAAGCGGGGGAGTTGGGCGGGGAGGAGAGGTCGAGGGCTTTATAAACAACTCCATAATTTCCGGCACCGAGGATTTCTGTAAGATGGAACCTGCCATCGTCGACGATTTGGTTTGTAAAGTCGGGGAGGGTGAAGCTAGACATGGGGTAGGGAAAGCGGGTAAGAAAAGCAAGTTGAGAGCAGGAGCAGAAAGCGGTTGAAGATGTTAAAGCAGAAGAGCAAGTCAATGCGGGGTGGTGGAGAAGAACAAAAAGTGTGTTGATGAGACAAATGCCCCTGATGTCAACAAGAGCAAAGCTTCTACCTCTTCGATCGGCTGCTCGGAGCGCCTCTTCATGCGCGCCAAGTTTTGCCCGGAGACTTCTCCACGTCACCATTTCGCAGCGGTCGAGTTTAATGTGGTGGGTCATCTTGATTGTCCGTCAAAATGAACCAGTTCGCACTGTCATTTGGCTTACTATCACTGAAGGTACAGTTCCCATACCTACAGGGACGATTTTAGGATCTCATGACAGCGAACTGGTTCGATTGCGTTATTATTCCATGTTTGTGTTGGGCGGAACCGAGTCGTACATGGGCATTGCAATGGCGGCTGGAGGCAAACAGATGTAAAGGGTCTGTGCGCGTCCCATCTTTCTGTTCCCCACCATTCACCACCGAGAACGATCCCATTCAAGTACCGTGTCCCATACTAGTCGGCGTGCTATGCCTATGAACGGTGAGGACCAGTCATTTCGGGTAGCAGAGCAGGTACTTACGGTGGTCGGCGTCGGCAGAGAACGAATTTGTGGGATGGAGGACGTACAGTGCACCCTGCAAAGTGGAGACGGACACCCGACTCCCAATCCGACCCGCAGCCTCGGGCGCTTTCGAGGCCCTATCACGCTCTTCGAGTCTACCGTGCCAGCGACGAGCACCGATGCCAAAGGGTGGTCCGTGCACACTCTCGTACAGCACCAGCAGATCAGATCGGTCGTACAATCAGGACCACACGGAGGCATCACACACGACACGAGCTGTAGACGCACCGACACCGCCACATTTGCTCCCATGCCCGCCAGAACGAGCGCTTAAATGCATACCCCTGCCACCGCAGGTCCCCGGAATAACGACCGTCTTGCTGCACCCTGCACTCGCAGCGAGTGGGGCCCATCTTCGCGGTGTGGACTTTGCGTCTTCGGCGGCCCAAATCCAGCGGGCTGTTGGACGACGAGTGTCAGATGAGCTCGCAACGCAGCCGGCACTCCCGTCACTCACCGTACTATTCCCACGACTGCCCTGGGCGATAACCGTCCACGGCCAATGGAGCTCATCGGGCAGAGTACTCCGCTGTGTGACTGTGTCGGACGTCTTGAGTGCTATTCATCGGGCGCTACTTCTCCTTGTCGACGAGGGACAGCTTGATACGGAGGTCGCTGGCCTTGGGATGACGCAGAGCGGGGCCCAGTGCCCGAGAGGTGGCCATGGACGGGCTGGGCTCCCGTTGACGTCAGGGGATGGCCAAGGGATGACAAGGCTGGATTTGCTGCAGGGTAAGACCAGCTTTCGGGGCCTTTCGCCGAGCGAGATGGGTTGCGATGTCTGGATTCTCGAAGTGGCATAGTGACTGACTGTGCTGTCTTTTTGTGGGTACGGGACCGGTAAAGATCGGACGGACAGCGTTGATAACTTGACTGTATTTGGATTGTATCGTGTATTCTTGGATAATAGGAATCGTTATGTAGCGGATCGGTGTCTTGAAGGCTTTTTGGGGGACGATGCTGTTGCGGTGACACCGTGGCATCCAAGGCAGATCCAGAGGTGGCCAGAGAGGGGATGGTTCTAGCAGAGAGCAGGGCAAGTGTCCAAGGTATTCCCAAGCACAGACGGTTCAGACGGCGAGAGATTGGAGAGAGAAAGCAATTGGAAAGCAACCTGCCAAATTTGGATGGGCACAGCACGAACAAACACCCACCCTGTTACCGCGCGTCATCGCGGCTCTCTGCTTCGGTCTGAACTGAAAACATTGTCTATCGCGTCCTCGATGCACCATGGCCTCTCAGACTTCTGTTGGCGCCTGCCGCGCCCGTCTCGCACTTGACATCAAAATCGCTCCTTGCTCTAGAAGAAGATACTCTTCAATTATCAATATCCCGCGCGCGGACGTCTATCGTTTTGGTGCAGCAACCCAGCGCTCCACGCCTGTTTTCCGTGATCTCGAATGGACTATCAAGGCCAATGAAAGCTGGGCTGTCGTGGGCACTGGCTCGGGAGAAAAGTCCACCGTATTCGATGTGCGTGTTATGTGCGTCTATCCTCATCTAGCTTCCTGCATCCCACTAAACTGATTCGCGTCTGGTACAGATGCTAATGGGTCACCTCCGTATTCATCCAGCACCTCCGCCTCCCGGGGGCCTGTACCCCTTCCTCTCCACGCCTGGAACGGACCCACAAAAATCGGTATCCATTGTCTCCTTTGCACATACCCGCGCCGTGGGTGGTGCTTTCTACGACTACACGGCACGCTATGGCGCCGTGCGAGAGGAGGATCGCATTACACTTAGGGAAAGCATGTTTCCTGAGATGGTGCAAGACCTCAAATCGCAGACGCGCGTGAAGATTGAGGAAGAGAGGGAGGTGGACTACAAGCTCTTCGAGTATTTGGTGGATAAGATGGGGCTGGCGCATCTCTTGGACTTGCCACGGATCGCGTTGAGTAACGGGCAGACGAGGAGAGCGAGGATACTCAAGGCGCTACTTGCCAAGCCGAGGTTGCTTCTCCTCGACGAGCCACTGAGTGCGTCCTACTTTTCGTCCGCGAAGCATTGCTCATTGTCTGTTTCAGCCGGCCTGGATGTACAGAATCGAGCTACTGCTCTCGACGTGCTGCACGAGCTTCATAGCGCCAACGACCCGCATATCATCCTTGGGCTGCGGATGCATGACCCCGTTCCGCAATGGATCACGCATCTTGTGATCGTCAATGAGGGAATCGTCAAGACAGGCCCAAAGGACTCGCTGAGGGAGTACCAGGCGCGCATTAACGAGCAGGCCAAGGCAGCGCGGGATGAGCAACTCGTTTTGCGGCAACAGGGCAAGCCGCTTGTGGAGCTGAAGAATGTCAGTGTCACGTACGGGCCTAGGAAGGTGCGGATTCACGCTCTCTGTCCTTTCTCGCATCTAACGTCCTTCTGCAGGTACTGAAGAATATCACATGGACAATCGTTCAAGGAGGGAGGTACCATCTCCAGGGATCTAACGGTCTGCCTCTTGCCCTTCCCTCGCTCGCCCCCCTCTGACGTTACACCCGCAGGTTCTGGCAAAACGACCCTCCTTTCCCTCCTCACTGGCGACCATCCGCAATCATACACACAGCTCGGACCAGAGCGGCACCTCCTCCTCTTTGGCAGTCCGCGATCCAAGATCGCTACCCCGACGCTGCACAAGAAGGTTGGAGTCGTGACCCCCGAGCTTTTCGATGCCTTCCCGAGAAGGGCGCCAGGAATGACGGTATGGGAGGTTGTAGGAACGGGCTGGGAGGGAGGGTTCGTCAGTAAGGGAGTACATGGGCTTGGGGCTGATACGGAGATGAGTGGAGAAGAGGAGGTGCAAAGACGCGCTGCCAGGGTCAGGGAGGTCGTCGCTGCCCTGGGGCCTACGGCGTGGGATTCAGACGCTCTTGTTTCCCCGCCCGCCTCTCCTGCGTCCTCGCCAGCAGCCTTCCTCGCCCCGCTCGACTCTCTTTCAGCCTCCTTTGCGCAGCAGCGGTTCCGTGACCTCCCCGTAGGCGCGCAGCGTATGGTTCTTCTCATGCGTGCTGTGGTAGCGTACCCGCCCGTGGTACTGCTGGATGAAGTCTGGAGCGGGATGGACGGGAGGATGGTTCGTGCTGCGAGGAGGTACTTGAGGAACGGTGGAGGTGTCAAGGCAGAGCAGGCGGTAGTGGTCATCACACATTTGGAGGATGAGGTGCCGTGGGGAGAGGCTGACGGTGTTGAGAGGGTTCGGCTAGATGAGGGGGTGTTAAGGAGCGTGGTATAAACGTGAAGCTAGACTTCTGTATCGAGGCGTAGAGACCATTCCAGATTTGGAAAGACGCGTCAACAAATGACAACAAGCCCAGCCTCAAAAGCGCGTTGTTTGTTGATTGCTTCTCTCACTCAAACCACCACCACCTCGCAGTCCACTCAAGCGGACTCGTCAACACCTTCAACAAACCAATAACCCACCAACTCTCATCGCATAAATGTCTGGCCGTGGAAAAGGTGGCAAGGTGTGTCTCCTCGTCGCCGTCTTTTCTTTTCAAGTGCTCATCTTCGTCGCAGGGACTCGGAAAGGGCGGAGCCAAGCGCCACCGCAAGATTCTTCGTGACAACATCCAGGGTGCGCCTCCTCCTCACCTCGTTCAGCGTCCTCGATCTTACCCAACCCTCAGGTATCACCAAGCCCGCCATTCGTCGTCTCGCCCGTCGTGGAGGTGTGAAGCGTATCTCGGGCCTCATCTACGAGGAGACCCGTGGCGTCCTCAAGATCTTCCTCGAGAACGTCATCCGTGACTCGGTCACCTACACTGAGCATGCTAAGCGGTGAGTGGCCTATTCTCCTTCCCCTCCTCTCCTCTCCTTATGCGCTCCTCACAGCAAAACTGTCACCGCGCTCGATGTCGTCTACGCTCTCAAGCGATCCGGTCGCACGTTGTACGGATTTGGAGCCTAGACTCGCAGACAGTCTCTTGGTCTGGGAGAGGGTGAGTCGAATCAGTCCCTCATTGGAACCTCCCTGACCCCCAACGCGCACAGACCACCTCACCCCTCTCCCCGCCGATGTATTCTTTCTTTCTCTGTATTCGCATTGTATGATACGCGCCTCGACGATGGCAATGTCCACTTCTATCCCTACGCAATACATGCATTAATCCTGCTGATGTCCTGCTCGTCATCTCCACCCTCCCCGCCGTCGGCTCCGCTTGTCCAATGACTCGTTTGTTACTCGCTGCCGTGGCAGTGCCCAGCCCCTTCTCGAGCTCGTCCCCGTCGTTCTTCTCAGATATCCAAGGGTCGTGCTCGCTGGCAACGCGGCGTACGGACCACCCCTATCCCTGCTCTCGTCGCCGTGAGATATACTATTGACGGTGGCAGGTGCGATGCCACCATTTCTCTCATCCCCCGCATGAGGTATCTTTGAGCTGTCGGCGCTGCCCTCCTCCTCGTTCCCTGTCCTTATATCCCCGCGCAGCTGCCCCATTCAACTCCATGCCGTCCGGGGCAGTGGCTGCGAGTGCGCCAGTCGACGCCGGGGCGCATCAAACGTATATAAGCCCGCCGCCTAAATATGGTAAGATCAATTGATATGTTTGTAGGACAAACACAGGCTTCTTCTCCACCCAAAACATTTTGTTCGAGCGCCTGGCCAGGGATCCACAGCAATAGGCACGTCAACTTCCAAACACATTCAACACCTTCGGGAGGGGGATTGCGAAGTCCCGACTCCCGACTAAGATCCGTGACGCCGTTGCGCACGGCTCCGACTGACCCGGACCACGTCGGTGCGTCAATGTGTCGGTCCCAGGTTGCTGCAGATCCGTTATCTCCCGTTGTATGGACGGGAACGGGAACGGGACGGATGGGAAATCCCTACTTTCGGTCTCGCTGATCGTTGAGTCGTTCCTGAGTCCAGAGTCCGTAATCCCATGCTATTCAATGTAGTGTGGTAGACTGAGGGGGGAACGCCGCCCACGTCCGGGAATCGCCAGTAACACAAGTGCTCATTTCATTTGCAGATTGGATTGATTCTTTAAATCGTGGTACATTTTCAGTTTCAGTTCGATCGACGTTCATATACTCCAGATCTCCTGTAGACAAGTGACAAAGCAGGCACTGGTTTAATGTAAGTAAATCGGCGCCGCCATTTTCTGTTCATACGTTCATTTCTGGTTTCAGATCGACGGCGAGGCCGGTCGGCGACTCTCAAAAGGTTTTTGCTTGTCAGTCATTTGGTGAAAATAATCATGGACTTCTGGTTGACTGTCTCTCGTTTCTGAATTGAACAATGACAGGCCCAGTACTCGGTGTTCGAAACACCTTCTTCGGTGCCGGTGAGCTCTCGCCGTGGATTAACAGCGGGAACCCGACATGTTGGTTGGTTGGTGATTTTCAGGTCAATGTGCAGTCCCGTCTTGGACGCCACAAACTAAACACAACTATTTGATGCAGGGCGGCATATCCAAGTTCGTCCTAGCGGCATGTCGAATTTCCTCTCTGTCGGTGAGTTCCCATCGCAAATGAATGCCAAGACATGCAAGTTCAGGTTTCATCCCGACGTCTCTTCCCGCCCAATGCGCCGGAAAACAGCGGGGCTTGTGCGACGCTGTCGTGATTCGACTCTGGACCCTGCCCAGCGCCCTTGTACGTATTATCAGGTCCATACATAGCGCCTCTCATATTTTTATGACTGTCAAGCACTGGCAGCCACCGATGGTTCCGGCCGCTGATCTGTTGCGCCGAAGATTCAAGCAAGGGTTCAGTTCCTGCGCAATGGAAGTGAAAGCTGATACGCTGACGCGCCTCGACCTACCGTTTTCAAGCTCGCTGAAAGGATGTCGACTGAGCTGGAGACATCCATCTCCTAGCGATACGGTGATCCTTACAAAGATCCTATGCAGTGCATTCCCGCCGTTTACGCAGTGAACCGCCTCGATGGAGTTGCAGCAACGAACAAGACACGGGAAGGAGCGATTGACGGGCTGGACCCAGGTCCCAGTTACCCAAAGTAAGCAAAATGGGGCGTCCGGCGGCGCAGACGGTCACTACTCCGATTGAACAAATCAACAGCCTCCATCCGGTTTCTGCGGCTGCCCTGGAACATTTTGACACAGACTATTACCGACAACATCGATGTCAATGCGTCGAATCTTGGTGCCACGGCCCGTTTTTCTATTGTACGTTTCAGGATATGGATTTACGGTGTACTCTGACCTGAGTCGGGGGCCCGGGGCATTTGCATCTGCTGTGTTGCTGTTTCATCGATTCATTTGCGGCCTGACCAAGCCGTCCTGACTCGACTTGAAGCCTCTATAAAAGCCATGCTTAGGATGCCAAAGGACAATAGATCCCACCCTTTCCACCTATGAAGATCAGCTCTACCTTCGCAAATCTTGTCCTCTGCGCTGTGGGGCTCCTGTCGGTTGCCCATACCCAAGAGGCGCGTTCTCTACAGAAGAGGTCGACGTCACTCCTGATCAGTGAATATCTCTCTCGTTGTTCAACCTTGCATGGCGACTGAGCGCGTTCAATCAGATCCTCCGGGGCTGCCGCAGCTGCCCACTGCCAATGCAGCGAAGGCCGCTTCTGCGTCGGCCGGTTTGAACCTGACCGACATCCAGGGTGATATCGTGTAAGCTCCAGTTCCCCTTCACTCTGCTGGGCGAGTCCTGAATGTCAACAACAGAGTCGGGATGACCAAGAAGCAGGAGACGTTCACATTCTTCACCATCGTCGACGCACCGACATTCAAATCCAAACTGCGCTCCGAAATCCTGCCGCTCATTACCAACGCGCGCCAGATGCTCAAGAACGAGACACAGCCTGATACGCTCGTCAATATCGCGTTCTCGCAGAATGGCCTGACCACGTTGGGCATCACCGACAACCTGAATGACACTGCCTTCAAGAATGGTCAACTCAACAATTCTCAGGCTCTCGGTGACCCCGTCGGAACTCCTGACTGGCTCCCCGAATTTACTGCGGGGAATATTCACGGGGTGTTCCTATTTGCGTCGGATACGGTGGACAATGTCAATGCGACACTGGAGACTGTTACTTCCGCACTCGGGGCTAGCATCACACAAGTTTATTCTCTGCAGGCTGCCGTCCGCCCGGGCAACGAGGCGGGTCACGAGCGTGAGTCCTTTGGTATTTCCCACACTGGGTGGTACTTATACCTGACTCGCAGATTTCGGATTCTTGGACGGTATTTCCAACCCGGCGATTCAAGGATTCGACGACACTCCTCTTCCCGGCCAGGCATCTGTCCCAGCGGGGGAGATTCTCCTCGGTGAACAGAACGATAATGTGATTCGCCCAGACTGGGCCAAGGACGGCTCGTTCCTTGTCTTCCGCCAGCTTCAGCAGCTCGTGCCCGAGTTCAACAAGTATCTGACGGACAACCCGATTCGCGAGCCCGCCCTGACGCCTGAGCAAGGCTCTGAGCTCCTTGGTGCGCGGATGGTGGGGCGCTGGAAGAGTGTGAGTGTGAATCCCAGTCATCTCTTCGTCGCTCACGAGTCTATAGGGAGCACCGGTCTTCTTGTCCCCGCTCGTCGACAATCCCGCCCTCGGAGCCAACAGCAGCGCCAATAACGATTTCACATATGCCGCACCCAACAATGCGAGCCTGTAAGGGCAATACTTTCATTTCAAACACACATGATTCACCAGAATTCTAGATGCCCCTTCTCTGCGCACATCCGGAAGACCCGTCCTCGTGCTGACTTGGGTGCAGAGTCGAAGAACACCCATCACATCCTCCGGGGTGGCATCCCGTATGGACCGGAGGGTCAGTTTTGTCTTGATCCCAGTACTAGGAGGTCAATTGAACTGATCCATTTTTTCGTCAGTCACGACTGCTGAAGCATCGTCCAACACTTCTACGATCGAGCGTGGTCTTGCGTTTGGTTCGTTTTCGCTCAACTGTGCTTCAGCTTACACACTAATGACATTATCTATCTATTTAGTCGCATACCAGTCGAACATTGGGGCCGGCTTCCAGTTCTTGCAGCAGACTTGGGCCAATAACCCAAACTTGTAAGCTGATTCCCCGTTCATTTCACTTCTTCCCAGTCTAATTTATCACCCAATAGCTTCGTCAAGGGTACGACCGGATTTGACCCCATCATCGGTGAGCTTTTCTCTTCCGATCGAAAATCGAATGGTTTCTCATGCGATTTTCTTCCAGGTGCCAATCACGGCAATCCGCGTTGGACCGAGGGTAACCTCGACCCCACCATTCCTACGAGGAACTTCACTATTATAACTGGTCAGCTACTTGATACCTTGGAGCCTGTTATGAGTACTGACGTGTTGGATAGATTTCATCGTCTCGAGGGGAGGAGAGTACTTCTTCTCGCCGTCGCTCTCGGCGATTGCTAACAAGATCTCTGTTTGAGTTGGTTCTTTCCTTTGGCTCATAATAATCAATAATGAGGACTGGGTATTTAAGTACTTGATCTCTACGTACTCTCTGTAGTTGGATAGGCTAATAGCTAGAGCTAGGCGGCTAGATTAATCCATTATCTATTTCCTTCATGGAACTTCACGAGGCTGAGATGGATCCGAGCCATATTTCCCTTCATTGGTTGTTGAACGGGACGGTTAAGTATCGCCTCCGCTCCACTCCGGGTTGAAATATGTGATTTGATCACATGACCGCCGAAGATGCCGCGTATTTCGATCACCGCCAACTCGATACATGACGGAGCGAACTTTTCTCAAGTGTTAGCGTCTCCTTCTTGGCTTGGTGACGCGTCCTCGACTGGCTGGGTGACGCGTCGCACCCTCTTCGGGGCTAGTCGAAAAGTCGAGTCAGACGGTTTGATAGCCGTCCGGGACTCCGGGTGTCCATACATTCTTTTCTCCGTCAGTACCTCGGCCAGGACCGTCGGCCTCACCAGTTTCCACCAACCGTCTCCATCGACTCTCATTGAGCATCTTCGTGCAACCTCACTCATGGACCAAGTGCACGCCCTAGGTCCCTCTGCCCACGTCTTTCCGGAGGGAGTTCGGCACAGGTGCAGTCACCGTTGTCCTCCTCCCCTCGGACGATGACGCGTCCCTTAGCTTCAGTGTCCCCGACGTTCCATACTCCGAGAAACTCACCACTCTAGCCTTCCTCCTCCTCCTCAGTCTACTCTTATCGCGTTCAATTGCAAACCGCAAGACTCCAAAATGCGTCGCTCCAAGTCTGGACGTCTTGCTCGTGCTCAAGATCTTCTTCGGCGTTGTCTACGCTGCCGCCGTCACGTGTACCAGTCTTGCTCTGCCGCACACCGAGGTGATAGAATGGATCGGTGCCGGAACTCAAATTGCGGCCTCGGTGAGTACCTGCATCTTGTCAATGTGCCAGCGAATCCGACTCCGTCTGCTCTAGATGACTTTTGTCGCGGCCTCTATATCCGAGCATCACCATTCGATTGCGCCTAGCACCCTGACCACCCTCTACGCCGTCTTGGCTGCGGCGTTTTACGCCTACACAGCCGGGAGACTCGGTCCAGACGCCCCTTCCGCAGCTGCGGCATCCTTGCTCTGCCTTGTCTTCTTGGAGAGTAAGAACAAGCGCACCCTGTTAATCCCCATGGACCCAGTCAGTCTCCGCCTGTTTGCCGCAACTAATCTCATGCCATTCCCCAGGCCCCAGCATACGAGTCGACGCTATCCTTCCTTATCAGGCCATTCTTTCCACACATCGCCCCTCTCCTCTATGCTGGTTCCCAGCGCCGACTCAAACTCGATGAGCTTCGGGAAATTCCGTTGGATCTCCAAGCGGACCCTGCAACTCAGAAGCTCATGTCAGCGTTGGCCAAGGGCGACAAGAAGAGCGAGAAGTATCTCTTTAACAGCGCATTCCAGGCGTTCGGCGGCCAGTTTCTCGCTCCCGTTGTTCCTAGGCTGATAGTTGTCGTTGCAACATTTGGTGTGTCGTCCTTGCCTGCTGTTTTGATTTGTGCTTACCGTTTTACAAAGCCCAAGTCACTCTCGTTGAGCAACTCATTTCGTACGTATCGGACAGCTCGATATCCAACGAACGTGGGCCCATCCTCATCCTGGCGTATTTCCTGGTCTATGGTAACACTTTTCGGCTAGTCCTCCCACCTCTTTCTGACGCATGTAATAGTCTCACTGACAATCTCCAACTACGTCTACACGGAGAAAATCAATGCCTTCATAGTCCAATGCGGTTCCGCGCTCACAGGCTCCATTTACGGCAAAACGTTGCGCCTGACGTCGATGGCGGCGCGCGAGGTCGGACAGGGCGCGGCCACGACGTACATGTCTATCGATGTCGAAAAGGTCACGGCGGGGTTTTCGATCTTCCACGAGGTCTGGGCTTCGGTTATCATCATCCTCGTCGCATGCGCTATGCTGTGGATCAAGGCCGGGCTTTTGGTCATGCTGGCCCCGCTCCTTTTCATCATTTCCCTTCTTGGGGCCACTAGTGAGTACAGCCCTTTGTCTTTCTCGACCTGGTTTGACGGTGGATATACTAGGTGTCCTCAGCGGGCATGTCGGTGCTTCGCAAAAACGGGTCATGGACGCCATCGATGCCCGGGTCAAGGTTCTCGTACGTTTTGCACTCCGCTATCCCGATACGGAATACCCACACCACACATAGTCCTCGGTCCTCAATCAACTCCGCCCGATAAAGTTGAATGCATACGAACCATTCCTGGAGAGCAAAATCTCCGACCTACGAAAAATCGAAACAAATGCACTGAAGCAGTTTATGGATTTCATTGCGGCTGCAGCGACCCTCGGCAACATGGGATCATACGGCGCCTTCATGGTCACTCTAGCTGCGTACTACGCTCTGCCGGTCATTGGATGGGGAGATTTGCCGCCGTTAACGGTGACCAGCGTCTTCACTCTCTACACCATCGTGAGCCTGCTCATTCGTAAGTCTCTTCCCCGGCGTTCACTGCTGTTTCTGAAACTGGAGAGCGCAGATCCACTCAATGTAATCGGGCAGACGCTCCCGCTGTTATTTGCTTCCCTCGCCTCCATCACCCGCATCCAGGGGTTCTTGCAGCTGCCGGAGAAGGCCGAGACGCCGGCTCCGTTGGTCGACCTCGATGATCGAACTTTCATCAAGGGATGCACCTTCGGTTGGGATGATAGCACGCCGGTTTTGCATGGTATTGACTTGGAGCTCTCGCCGAGGGAGCTGCATATGGTCGTCGGGTCTGTCGCAAGCGTGAGTCTATTAGACCTGGACTCCGTGCCTGTTCAGGTGCTGATGCCTCGATTGGTAGGGCAAGTCCAGTCTTATCATGTCTTTGTTGGGAGAGACGAAGCTATTTGAGGGCGTTATGAAGGTCAACGCGCCCAAGGTAGCGTTGGCGAGTCAAACGGCGTTTATTTACCCCGGAACACTTCGCTCCAGTTGAGTTGATATATCAACTCACGTTGATACCGCCGCCTTTACTCCTTGCCAATAACCTCGTGCCACCAGATATCCTGCTCGACAATCCGTTCGACGAGGCTTTCTATGACAAGGTGATCCATGCGTGTGGTCTGCGTCAAGATATCGAGGCGCTTCCCTACCGGGATTTGACCATGCTCGGGGAGAAAGGTTCGTTGAGTGCTTGATTTTACTGTGCGTCGCTGACGAGGGACCATTTCAGGAGCGACTTTATCTGGAGGCCAGCGCCAGCGCGTCGTGAGTCGTTCAAGGGATTTGCTTGTATTTATGTAACTCTTTGCAGGCTTTAGCACGCGCCGTATATGCTCAGGCGGATCTCGTTTTGCTGGACGATGTTTTTTCGGCATTGGATGGCGAGACCGAGGCACACGGTACATGTTTCCTAAAGATGGTCCTCCCCTTGCTCAGCTCTCCGTAGTGTTCGCGTCCTTGTTCGGCGGCGAGGGCATGCTCAAAGATCGGGTGTGTGACTGACCATCCCATCCTTGATTTCCCCACTAATGTATCGCAAGACCGTCGTTCTGGTAACTCACGCCATTCACCATCTCTCCAAAGCCGACAAGGTGATTGTCATGGAATCCGGCCGGGTCGCGCACTTTGGTTCATTTGAACAAGTGCGCGCCGCTGGTGCGACTTTTGCCTTGGCTTCCTTGGCAGTCGAAGCCAAAGCGCAAGTCATGGCCGAGCAAAATTCGACCGAAGCCACTATCGTCGACGAGGAGAAGGAAGAGGAGGAGGCGTGGAGTGCGGAGCAAATCTCCAGGCGAGGTGCCTACCTTTTTTACGCCAAGTGTGCGGGGTATGTCCAGATTGCGATCTTGGGCGGGTTCATTCTGGGTTGGGGACTGGCTAATGTGTCTGCGGTGGTTTATCTTTCGTGTGAGTGGTGTCGTTTTTTCGGATCAATTGGTTGTTGACCGTGCTAGTCCTTCCATCATCCCCTGGTCGTTTGGGTCTCTGGGTGGCTGGATACGCGGGAGTCGTGGCAATCAAGTGCGTTTTTGACTCAATACTTTTTTTAGCTGCTCTTACAGCACCTCAGTCTTTTGTTTGTTGCGATGACCCTCCTCGTGTTTGCTCGTGTGCTGTCTGGTAGCACGGCGTCCAATGTTCACAAAGTATGTGGCTATTGTTGAGTCTACGTTGCATTCTGAGTTGACTTTCAGGCGGAACTCGTGGGTGTCATGGAATCTCCGATTTCTTGGATCACCAAGAATCCTGTCGGGAAAATCTTAAACCGGTGCGCCTTGTTCGTTCTTCTTGTTTTGGCATCTTATCCGTGTCCAAAGATTCTCTCAAGACATCCAGGTCGCCGATCGCGAGTTCCCTTTTGCTTGCATGAATTGTTCTGTAAACATTCTGGGCACTTTGGCGACCTTTTTGTTTATCGCGCTTGCGACGCCGTTGATGGGGCTAGCCCTGCCGATTCTCGGTGTTTTCGGCTTTTACGCTTTGCGATTTTATCTAAAGACGAGCAAGGTGAGCGAGCCCTGAGTCTCGTAACAACATGATCTCACGTGAGCATCGTAGCAATTCCGTCGGCTCGAGCTGGGATCCAAGTCTCCGGTTCGATCCTATTGCGCTTCTTCTACTACATCTAACATCTATCCCAGCTCTATACGTTATTCGGAACTACTATTTCCGGGCTAATCACCGTGCGAGCCTACGGTGCTCAGGACTACTTCCGTTCACAAAACGCCTCGTTCGTCAACAAATCACAAGGCGCCCTCCACCATCGTCTCGCCGGTCAACTTTTCCTGCGTATCTTCCTATTTTGGTTCCAGACAATCCTCAGCTGCAGCGTGGCAATCTTGACCGTGTCGCTGAGAAGTTCGACGTCTGCGCCTATCCTCGGTGTCGCTCTTTCGGCGTCAGTTTTCTGTTCTTATATCCCTCTGTTTTTGTTGAATCGTTTTCAGTCTGGTGTCTCTCGGAGGCACCATGTCCTTCATGCTTACATCTTATGCCACAGTTGAAAATGGGAGTATTGCGATTGAGCGGATTCAGGAGTTTGCCAACTTGCCCAAGGAGGAGACACTGATCGGCACGGATGAGACGAAAGACGCTGAAGAGTGGCCTTGCGCCGGCAGTCTGGCGTTTTCCGACTTTTCGATGCGATATCGGTTGGGCTCTTTCTGCTCGAGTTGGAAAGTCGGTCTCACGCTTGTGTTTTACAGGGAAGACCTGCCGCCGGCGCTCAAAATATATCGTTCGCACTGGAAGGTGGGTCGAAGATAGGTATTTGTGGTCGGTGTGTGATGACCACTCGGTTCCGAACTCACAAGTTGATCAATTGACAACACAGCACCGGTTCTGGCAAATCGTCCACAGTGCTCTCGCTTTTCCGAGGGATCGACCAGCATCTGGTCACCGGGAGTATTGTCATTGACGGTGTCGACATCTCCACCGTTTCTCTCAAAAAGCTTCGTGAATCGATGAGGTGCGTTTGTTCTACTTACCTGATTCATCCCTTGCTCATACTTTTTCGATGAAGTATCGTCACCCAAGATCCCTTCCTTTGGCATGGATCAATTCGCGAAAATATTGACGTCGGGGGCGAGCACAATGATGCCGAAATATGGGAAGTTTTGAAGCACGTGGAGATGTTTGACGCCGTGTCTGCATTGGTCGGTGCTAGATTTTATTCTTTATTCCGTCGCTAACGCTAAAGTAGGATGATAAACTGGACCACCTCGTCGTGGACGAGGAGAGTTTCTCGAAAGGTCAACGGCAACTGCTCTGCCTCGCCAGAGCCTTGCTGAGGAACAAGAAAATTATGGTTCTCGACGAGTCCACCTCAAGGCATGTTTCTTGCTACTGTCCCAGGATCCGTAATGAGCTTTGAACGAGCAGCATGGACCACGTTACGGACGAAAAGATCCGTCATGTAGTCGATTCCCAGATGAAATCGTTCACCGTGATAGCGATCGCCCACCGCATTTGTATGTTCTCCTGGCCACACGCATTTCGTGGGATTGACCATCCGTCTTTCTAGCAACCATCGTCAACTTTGACAAAGTACGTGCTGTGTCCCATAGTCTCTCCCACTCTTACCACTCCCTTCAGATCCTGGTTTTAGACAATGGTTTTATCGCCGAATTCGAAGAGCCTCAAGTGTTGCTGTCTAACCCCGAGTCGCGGTTCGCGCGGCTCGCAGCTTCCCAGGGTATCTATCACCCCGACCTTGCGCCCAGTGGTGTGGCGGTCAAGGGAATCGATGATGGAACGGTCGTCGTCGTCACAGAAGACCTGGTGAATGTGTAGCTACTATAGGTTAGTTATTATTTGAACTACCTCCCAAGGCTCCCACGAGTATTCACTCGGCGGTGTTCAAAATACAGGGCGTGACGTGACGCGGGAACAATGCAGGGTTTAGGCGCTGCTCTTGCCATTTTAGGATTTCGGATGCATCGTAAAGCCCTTGTTGTGATTGGCAGATGCCGTCGCCGCGGCGATCAGCAAGTAAATGCCTCGCCCGCCGTTCTGATTTCAAACACTTGTGAGCATTCCATTTTTACTGCGTGCCCAGGCACGCTGTATTTCCAATTGCTTTCCTGTGATCTTGCACTCGAGTGTGTCTGATCTGTCCCCCACTTTCAACTTGAACACACGCCCGTTCTATTTCCATCGGTTTCGGCACCGTTCGCCTTGTAGAAAGAATGTGAGCACATATTGCCCGCATGGACTCTACTCCACAGAATTATGGCAACGCATCAGCTGTTAGGAAGGCCGCGACTCTTCGCGTGAATGTACCTTGACGGCAACTCCGACTTCCTGCTGGGATCAACGCAGTCTGATTCGGCCGTCGCTTGTTCTCTGCACTACCCACCGCAATGCTCGAGTCTGTTCATCGACGACTTCACTAGACATCTCCTGCAACGCCGTCCATTGAAAAATGACGCTATGAACACCCGCGCCGCACTAAGAATACAGCGCGGCCAAGAATCCAATCTGTCTCATTGGCTTCTTTATTCTAATTCCAGTTCGTATTTCATTGGATTAGGCAATTATCTCTACCAACATATACCGCCCGTGTAACTGCCATCTCTCATGCACTGCCCTAGCTCTCATAGTGTACTGCGTCGCGGCCACTTTTCTTTTCAACATGACGAGAATGCTCCAAACGCGCCAAGCCTATTGGTTTCGGCTCCGACACTTGTCTTTAGTGGCTTCGCACAGGGAACGTATAAAAGAGAGACCCGGGGCGAACTAATGGCAAGCAACCCGACAAAATGCAGTTACTTGCATCCCTGGTGCTCTTGGCTATCCTCAAAGCGCGCTCTGCGTCTGCGGCGGTGAGGGAATACACCCTCGACGTCGTCAACGCCCCCGTCGCTCCCGATGGCTTTACTCGAAGTGCGTTTGGACTGGCTTGAAAGAACGTTTGACTGACTGATGACCTGTGTAGTTGGCATCCTGGCTAATGGAACGTAAGCGCTAGGTTGACTTGTAGGCCAACGTTGGTGCTGACTCCAATGCCCAGCTTCCCCGGTCCAGTCCTCACCGCTAACAAGGGCGACACGTTCAAGGTGACCTTCAACAATAAGCTCGTGAGTGGACTTGACTGCCGCTGCTTGAATTGAACTGACTTGCAACGCAGACGGATGGTTCGATGCGCCTGTCGACTGCCATCGTACGTTAGCTTCGCCTTGCTTTCCGTGCTGCAGTTGATGAATTTGAGCTCAGGACTTTGACGGTCTCCTGTCCGAAACTTCCTCCATCTACGACGAGGGATCGCCTTTTGTCACGTATGTATCCTCCGTATCGCGCCGCTCGGGGCTTACACAACTTGCAGCCAATGCCCCTTCGGTCCCGGCACGTCTTACACATACGGTCAGTGGGCTAGCTATGTTCACTTCATCATGAACTCATTTCTATCATAGAGCTCCCGCTGTACGTCGACGACCAGGCATAGTTGAATCTGCGCTAACTCTCTTGAAGCGGCGACCAAACTGGGACCTCTTGGTATCACAGTTCTCTCAGTCTCCAGTACGCTGACGGGCTCCGGGGTGCGGTCGTCATCTATGGTTTGTGACTCTTTCGCTTGATCTCCCAGATGGACTGAACGAAATATAGACCCGGAGGACCCACTCGCGCATTTGTATGATGTGGACAACGAGAGCACGGTGCGTGGCCTTCTTCTCTTCAAGCCAGATATATATTCAACCCGATCATGTAGATCATAACCGTGGGCGACTGGTGGCACAACACCTCCGTCTCGGGCTTGATTTCCTACAACGCGACCCAGATCATTCCGTGCTTTTCCCCCCTTCCCTTCCTCATACCAATACTGATCCCGAGAAAAGCGTTCAAGACAGCGGTCTCGTCAACGGCAAGGGCCGCTTCGTCAACGGACCCGAAGTTCCGTACGCGGTGACAACCGTCAAGACGGGGACCCGTTACCGGTTCCGTGTGATCAACAGTGAGTTTTCTGCGTCTCCTGGTTCGTCTTGATGGACTAAATCAATGGCAGTTTCGGCCCGCTCGGACATCGCCTTCTCCATCGACAACCGTGCGTTTTTTCTTCTCTATCCACCGAGCAGATTGAATTGATGGGTGTGGCAGATACCATGACCGTGAGCTCGAGTGCCTCTCTCTCCTAATCTATAAATGTACCGACCCCGAACCCAGATTATCGAAGCCGACGGCACTGAAACCGTACCCATGGAAGTCAATCTCATTGATATCATGCCCGGACAACGATACTCCGTCATCGTGCGTCTCGTCTCTCTCTTCCTTCCTCTCTCTCAGTGACTCACATGCGACACCAGGTCACCGCGAATCAAGCCGTGGGCAACTATTGGATCAGTGAGTTGCCTTGCCTGGGACTGTCTGAAGAGGGCTGACAGTGGATGAAGACGCCTTCCCCGATGGTGGTAACCTGGCTTTCAACCTCGGGTTCAACGTGCGTCTTCCTCTGGATTTCTGTCCTTATATTGATCAAGCGATCCACAGCCGCTTCTCAGTCGCGGCATCCTGCGCTACGTGGGTGCCCCCGCCGTGGAACCTACGGCCCCGATGACAGGAGGCCCCACGGGTGCAGCTGCGAATGAGTTGCAGGAGCACTTGTTGACGCCCTTGATCGCTATGGCGGTGGGTGTTGCCGCGGCTCCTCTCATCTGATTCTGACTTGCTCGACCTTGCAGGCCCCCGAGCCCGATTTCATCCTCAGCTTCCAGACCTCCATGCCTGTCGGCGAAACTATCTGGCTCCTCAACGGAACGCAGTACCAGCCCCCGGTGGTTCCCACTCTGGTCAAAATCTTGGATGGAGCGAGCCAGCCCATCGATTTCAACAAGACCGAGAACACGTTCATATTTCCGCAGAATAAAGAAAGTTTTTCTATTTTGTACTTTTAATATTCCAACTTACATTTATTTCAAGACCGTGGAAATCAACTTCTTGCCCGAGTGAGTCTTTGGTTCTTTTTGGGAGATTTCCTTGTGCTGACGAGAGGTAGCCCGACCAACGAATTGCATCGTACGTCTCGAGTTTTCTTCCTCCGCTGATACTTGACTGACGCAAACGCGCAGCCTTCCATTTGCACGGAAACAGGTTCTTCGTGGTGAAATCGAACGAGTCGGACATCATCAACACCGTCAACCCGATTAGGCGCGATGTCCGTACCCCATCCTTTCTTCCCTGTAACGTTAACTGAAATTGCGTCTAGGTCTCAGCCAAGGGCAACGGTGGGACCATCCTTCGGTTCACGACGGAGAAGCCCGGTCCCTGGTTCTTCCACTGTGAGCAACTAAACTGGCCTACCTAATCGAATCTCACCCAACCTAGGTCACATTTTCTGGCACTTCTGGGCCGGCCTGGGATCTGTTATGGTCGCGTCCCCCGAGGGTACCCGTCAGCAAGTCCACCCCGACAAGGCGTGGGATGATTTGTGCCCGGCGTACAATGCCTTGCCCGTGGACCAGCAGTGATTTGCATCAATATGTTTTTGAGGACCATGTACTTATTGTTGAGGATTGTGAAATTCAACCATATGTTTGAACTGTGACCATGTGACCGCCGAACTTGTCCCGCGGTTGAGTTTCTGTTCCTTATCAACCCGATCAGTGATCTCGCTTCCTCGAACAATGGGCCACTTCTTTGTCTGAACTCCAGCTTTGTCCTCACCGAACGTATAAAAAGACATGCAGTCGTGCCACCACCATTCATGCCCGCTACCACTCGCTCCGTCCCCATCTCATACACCGTCCCTCGCCGTGGAGCGTTGGCGGTGATGACCCTCGACCCGGTCGCGTCACTAAGTTACCTGCCCGACGACCCTATGATTGCAGAGATGTGCGCAAAGCTGGTGAACAAAGACTATGTCGTCTACGTCACCGACGGGGTGCGTCCTACACCTGTCACTCACAAACTCACTTTGACTTGCTCGTTCAGTACAATCAACCGTTCAATCCAAACCTCCCCGACCAGCTCCACATCGTCGAGTTCCTTGTTCACGGCCGCCCACCCGCCGTCGATGCGCTGTGCATCACCTCCTCGATGAACATTCCTATGTACAACGCCCACACGGACCCTCCATCGTGGTGGTCACACCCCAACTCCGAGCCGAGGCTGCCGCTCCAGTGCGCCTCGGTCCGCTCACCTGGAATCCCCTGGCCCGAGTGCTACCTCTCGCCATTCATTGCCACGCACGTCCGGTGCCCCACGCTTATAAGCAACGACGTGGAAGACCCAATCACCCACTTTCTCGATATACCCGAGCAGCTGAGACACGACGAGTGTATGCGCGAGGATGTCGCTTCGTGGAGGAGGAACCTGAGTCGGCGGGAGAACGAGCGGGAGGTTGAGGAGGATATCCGGCAGCGGCACCTTCCCGAGCCCCTGTCCGACGTCGACCCGTGGGAGGAGGAGGAGGAGGAGGAGGATGAGAATTTTGCTTTGCCACGCGTCGGCTTGACTGAAGAAGATTTCGACTGGGGGTATCAAGGCCCGGTGCCGGTCTTCATGACTCTATACCGCAACGCCGATTCTCTGTACCACCCCGAGGCTATCCCACCCCTCCCCGCTTCACCCACACTGGCAGTCACATTCCACCACGATCTCTCGCGCGTTCAGATGCTTCACAACCCACTCGAGTTTTTTGAGGAGGAGGACAAGATCAGAGAGTGCGTGCTTTTACTTTTTGCCTTCTCTGTCTTGTGGCTGACGTACGAATAGGATCGCGTCGGTCTGCCGTTTGCGCCAACAACATTGTGTGATTGAGAATGCGTACGATGTGCCGGAGCCCGAGCAGTCAGGTGAACCACGGCTGGACCTCCTTCTTCGTTGTTCCTAATGATTTTGATGCAGATCCCCGCAAACCTCCGAGTCTGTATTTCGACGAAACCATTGGACGACTCAGGAAGAACGTGTTGCGGAATTTGAATTTGAATCTCCCGACTCTGCCCAAGATGTCGATGTTCTCGGCCCGGGGGAAGAGTGGGAGGAAAGACTAGGCTCGTCGAGCCATGGTCGTTTTGTGAACATTGCAAGGGTTTTATGGGATCTAGATTACTTAGTATGTAGGGATAATGAATTGCGATTTCTGGTGTTGATCCTGCGTTCGCTAATTGTGAACAAACATCGACTGCCACCATTTTTGTGACCTAGATTAAGATTAAGATTAAGATAAGGCCCTAGGTCCCGCGCGGGGTACGACCTACCCTGTGTACATCTCGGTCATCATGTCTGGGCGGAAATCCGGAAGCTGGACAGTGAACCTGGCTTACATAAGTTATCTGGGCGATCGTAGATTCAAACCGTGTGAATTTGATGATCGGCGATCAAATGTCAAGCTGTCACCAAAATATTCGCAGGCTCGGCTCGTATTTCAGCGATCACGTCGGGTTGTGAGAACCACTGAAAATTTAAATATACGCCTCCACCAGACCGCACGAGTATCAGTCAACCCTCGTTTCACTGTGAGCGTTCGGAACACCGACATCCTCCTGGAGAGATCGGAACAAAGGACAAATATTGAACCAGAAGAATGGACACGGAGAACGGAAGCGTGTGCGTCACGCCTGCGTGATACATCATACTAGTGGTTGAAATTTGAATCCTGATACAAGTGTTGAAGTCTGAAATAAGAACCTGCCACCAAAGAATAGAACTGTGAATCTGAATTCGACTGAAATGCATTAAAAAGTGAGCCACGAGCGTCCCACAGCCGGAGTAAAAGTTGTATCAAGCACAGCAGGTCAAGTCGTTAGGCACAACCGCGAGTATACATATAGCTGAGCAATTTGAAGATTCGAACAGTCCGACAGATGAGCGGGATGGAGCGCATAGCCATAGAAATATTGCATGCATTACAATTGTTCTATTTTCAGTATCTATCTATGTAAAATGTCCGATATTCATTCCCTTGAAACCTCAAAAGAAAGTCCGAGCAACTACGTTCTTCAAACAGTGAACGTATTGGCGAGCGCAGAGAGCGACGGGGAGAAGAAGTACTCTCCGCCCCGGGATACCACGAAATCAGTGATGAGTGTGATGGTACGCGAAGGATCCGTCGGGTCGAGACCGCCTACGGTACGATTCGCTCCCTTGTTGGCGCCGATGATGGGATCAAAGCCAGTATTCTGCTCGACGAATCTATGGAGATGGATGTTAGCTGACATTCCACGTGTGAGCCAGGTTGGTAACTCACCCGGTATTATCGGCCCAGAATCTCTGCAGGAACTGGAATCCGTTTCCGATGCTCGATTGGTAGGACACGAATGCAAGACCACGCTCTGTGGAGGTCGTGTTGGAGGCCGCTTCGCTGTCGGAAACTGTTCCACAAGTTATCATCCAAAGTTCAACCATGCAAACTCGAATGGACGTACCTTCAGGGCCGTACGGAATCCCACCGCGCAAGATATGACGGCCAGTGTTCTCCGGCAGTCCAAGATCAGCACGAGGACGTGTCTTGCGGATGTGAGCCGAGAAGGGGCACCGGCTCTGATCCGTGCTGCTCGAGGTACTTGATCCGTTCAGCGCGTAGGTAAAGTTGTTGTTCCGCGTCGGGTCCGCGCCGAGTGCCGGGTCGTCGGCAAGAGGACTCAAGAATACCGGGGCGCCCTAAAAAGAAAATAATTGAACTCGGAGCTCAAATCGAACCTTGATAAACTCACGCTCTTCCATCGACCGACCATCCGCGCACCGAGCAAATCCGAGCCCTGCTGGTCCGTAAACCCTGGTGCACGAATCGGGTTGTCTGTCAAGAACTTGTTGAACTCGGGCACGAGCTGTTCCAGCTGGCGGAATGCCAAAAATGAGCCACCGATAGCCCACGGGGGGCGCTGGGAGATGAACGGATCGCCCGTCTCGCCGACGATAATCTCGCCCGGGGGGACCGAGGCTTGACCTGGGAGCGGCGAATCGTCGAAACCTTGGATCGCAGGGTTTGAAATGCCGTCGAGGAAACCAAAGTCTGTTGGTTGCATCAATATCAGTATTCAACCAAATAGCATGCGACTCACGCTCGTGCCCCTGCTCGGCACCCGGCCGCGCCGCCGCCTGCAGAGTATATATCTGCGTGATACTATCCCCCAGCGCGGTCGTTACTGCAGTCACCGTGCTCGCCACATTAGCATCCGTGTCCGATGCCAGCAAGAAAACGCCGTGGATGTTGGTTCCAACGAACTGAGAAACCCAGTGGGAAGTGCCGGGGTCGCCGAGGTTGCCGGCATCAGCCAACTGCCCGCCGGTAAACGCGCCGTCGCCGAGCGTATCGCTAACGTTGAGCGCACCGAGCCCAGTGTGCGAGAACGCTACATTGACGAGGGTGGTGGGCTGCGTCGAGTTTTTGGTCATTTGCATCGCTGTGGTGATCAGGGGCAGAACGCCAGAGCGGAGTTTGGATTTGAATGATGGCGCATCCGCGATGCCGAAGAAGAGGAACGTCTCTCGATTCTTCGTCATGCCCGTTCTTTTTGAGATTCAGGACTTGGCAGTAAGGCAGAGTGAAGGGAACTTACACGATATCACCCTGGATGTCGGTCAGGTTCAACCCGACAGTGGCGGCGGCGGCTGTGGCGGCGCTTGCTGTGGGTAGCTTGGGCAGCCCAGGGGGACTGATGAGGAGCGACGACGTCCTCCGGGCCTCCAAATGCGCGTCATGAGCAGAGGCTAGCGTCACGGCGCAAACGATGAGACTGGCAAAGGAGGAAGTGAGCTTCATGGGGAGGTAGTGGGACGTTGGTAATAAATTTCTGTCTGGGGCGCCCAGCTTTTATCTGCCCTGCTGTGGTTACGGCGGCTTGGAAACTCCGCCTCTTACGAGAGCCAGTCAAAACCCGGGGTCCCCTGTGGTTGTTTGAACTCTACAAACAATGAATATATTCGCGTAAATGTGCCTTGCTATCTACCTCTCACACGGCCAACCTGACCCCGACGTACGTCGAGGCAGTTCACTTCAAACTCATGACAGAACGCCCGCTTGACCTCTTTGATTTATATCCATGGAATAATCCGAGTCAGCCACAGGCACATTATCTTCGTTCAATTCAATTTTGAAGAGCCTAGAGGATGCAAAGTTCATACATAGCTTCAAACTTCAAGTTCAAAGTAGATAGCCTTGAACTTATTTTGAGAATTTTTGACTGATCGGCGATGTTGCAATCTTCGGGACCGACACCCCTGAGAACTGAAATCATAGAAATTACTTACGTCTGCTGTCTGGGACGCCGACATGAAACTTCCAAGCAACTGCTTGGCTCTTGACACGAGGCTGCATATGCTTGTTGCCTTGCGGGAGAAATTCGCCGTGGCACAGAAACAATAGGGTGCGCCAAGCGGTCGTCCAAACTGCGCCGGGCTCGGTACCGCAGTTGATTGTTAATCAGCTCAGGGCAGGAGCGGCCATCAGCGGAGTGATCAATGACCAGATTTTAAGCTACCCGTTCAATTGAATTGCGGTAAGCTCACGCGAGTTCACGCCATGAGGGCGGCGTTCTGTTCCCGTCTCTCTAAAGAACACGCACACAAATTTCCGCAGTAACCTCTCGGTTCTGGTCGCTCAGAAGGGATTCAGTAACTTCGTTAATGCATCTGCCAACTTGCACGCGACGGACGTGACCGTGTGGACATTATGCGGGACCCTGAGCAAGCCCTGAGTCCAGGAAATGAATGATTCAAATCTGCGGTTGACTTCGGCGGAGTCTCGCACATGAACCCAGTCAATCAAATCCCTAGTCGGCACGCTCATCCAACTCGATACGGATACCAGTCATAGACTTGAAGCTCGAAACGCAGTGGATGGAGTGGGCTGCCGGAGGTTGAACTCAGGCGCAGAAACACCAGAGAATATAATAGCATATGCGCCACCAGCTTATACTGGCATGGCCGATACTGGATAGCTGCAGTGAATCTTGGTCGACATTGTATGTGCATGGTCGGTCGTAAACTTGTCTTAGACGGTGTAAAAACAGGCAGGTTAAATTCATGAGCGCCATTGCTCTGCATCATCGCAGTTAGTACCCCATTGTTGAAATCAAAACGAGACCAGCGGATTTTACGGCGCCTGAATCTGACAACAGTGAAGTAATCCCGTGAGCCGTTCAGATCGAATCACTCCAGAGTACATACACTATTGGCAGGTTGTTCCACATCAAAGTTCTCCAATCCCTCCGCCGAGTTATGAGTGATTTATAGCTCAGTACAACAAAGATGGAGGGCTTCCCAAGGAACGGCTTGATCCAAAACCCGCTTCAAGAATGTATGCACCCATTCGAGCAACTTACACATATGGCTGCATGAACGAGAGTCGGAAGCAAAGACCCAAAGGAGTCAAACAGCTCCCAAATGCTGGGAAACAGCGATGGGGCATCCGACGACGTGTGGTTCTGTAACACTGCCCTTCCCGATTGTGAGCCACTGGAGCATACAGTTGATGACGACGGAGAAAGAACGCAAACACGAGACGGCCAGCAGATCCGCTCCAATAGCCAGCACGATGATATATACGGTGGCGTCCGTTCATCGGGCCCGTACAGCGCACAGAGTCGTATCGTTGAAAGCACTAATTAAGACGACATCTTGTCAATCCGTCGTTCTGAGTAGTGAGTGCCTGGCGAGACCTGAACCGACTCCGAGATGTGGTTGCTGTCAGAAGTTGTCCAGGTGGGCTGCCACCCTAGCTAGCCTACCCTAGCATCGACCTCCCAGACTCAGAGACAGGCACCACAAGAGAGAAATGACCCGAGATGATGACAAGATGATGAGGAGAAGAGCTGAGAGAGGCGGCCTTTGGTGATGGCGATGCTGTCACAGTGACACACGCACCGCCTTCTAAGTCCTCATCCCGTACTTACCACCTCTTCGACGTTGCTTCGGCGTATGCCACTGAAGCATTCCAATGAAAGACTCAAGGACCGGTCATCTTGTAACGACTGGCTTTCAAATCTACAACTTCTGGTGGCGGCATTCAAATCTGCAAGCAGCTGCATTCCCGTCCCGTGTCTCCCCGCGATCTTTGAGGCCGTCTCTGCGGTCCTAGATGTCGTCGAGGTGTGCAATCCTCTCGCTTCTCTCATAATGCAAAGTCAAGACACCTAATCTGGCAGAAAGTCGGCAAAAACGACACGGATCTCAAATATCTCGCAGAATCGGCTGTTAACATAGCCAAATTACTGTCGGAGGAGCTTCAAGCGTACTCGGATACCCCGGATTTCCGGCTTTTGGCTCTTTGCAATGAGTTTATAAGGTAAATCATCCCGTCTTCAAGCCACCGGAATGTGTACTCCATTGCCTTATAGCTATCTGGAGAAAGTGCAAATAGAGCTCCCAAAACGCAAATCGAAGCTCTGGTTCAAGAAATATCTCAAGGCAAAGAGCACGCGCGACGTCGTGGACGATTTTATTCGCCGCCTCTCCGATTTGAGATCGGACTTGACGGTGAGCGGAGGTTTGTCTCTGCGTTTCTCCTTTTGAAGATGATCAGCTGGTAGCCGCGGTGGGGTCTCGTTTTCAGCTCGTTTCGACGGATAGGCGCGTCCAAGAGATTCAGGCCAGACTTGCAGAAAAAGAGTCCGTTTCGCATCTCGAAGACATCGAGGAAGATGTCAGTCCGAGTGGTTCCAAGAGACAACTCGAAACTAAATATCTCCAGATCCTCTCGTTCAAACCTAGCGAACTTTATCTGGACTTTGCGTCGGCGCACACCAGCATTGTGACACTTGGCAAATCGACGGAGCCCGTTGTGAAGGTCCGGATGTATGCGACCAAAGTTGGGGCCGCGAAGGGATTCACGGCACGGGTGTACCACGGGGAGCACGCTTCTCAGGTGGGAGCTTTGCTCCCTTTGCTCCGGGACGCCTTTTCATCCTATCGTTCCAGATGTGGAGACGCGACCTAGAGATGTTTTCCGCACATTTTCGGTGGGAAGGTTTCATTGCACGAGTAATCATGTCCTGATTCGTGTCCAGAATGCAAGGCATCGCCCAGATCTATGGCATGTGCAAATCCCCTCGTCTTCAGGCCCTCATCTTCCACGATGGTGATCGACCCTCTTGAATCTTACTAATTCGGAGATTCATCTCACCTATCAGAGCTCGTTCCCATCGACATGTACGCATCTTCCCTCACGTCGCCGGCGAGGAATGTGAATTTCGAACTTGAATTGGTTTGTTATTCTTGTACAGTATTCCAAGGCTCACGTGCACCTAGATCCTTCACTTCACGGTATGCGCCCATCCTTGATCCTTTCGACATCATATTGACCCGCACAAGTCCGTCTTTTCCCATATTTCTGCGACCCTTGCAGTGGCCGACACGGACTATCGGGAGACCGTCGCCGATCTAGCCCTAATTTCACGATCTAATGGTTCCCTCGTTATTTCGCATCTGCCTTACCCCACCGACACCGGTGATGCAGATGCATGTACGGTATGGCATTCAACTCAAAATGCAATGAAAGCCGCCCTGAATAAAGAACATCAGGAGAAGCAGTTTGGGGGCCCTGTGCACACTTGGTTCAGCTCCTGCGGGTGTCTAGCCAACGTGGGCCCAGGTTGGCAAAAAATAAAAGGTGCTGAGCACCTGCTCTCCTCAACGACGCCGGTATTCGCATTTTGTGAAACAATGGGAATCCTCTCACGTTACCGTTCCCTCTCGTTCAAAGACGAATTCCCGCGAGGGTTCAAACTCGGCTCCATATATCTGCGACGACAAGACGAGCGTGAGGTCGTCGCTACTATTGCTGAAATACCCATATTTGATCCGGAAATCATCGTCGAGGACTGGGCGACGTTTGCTGGCGCCTCAGCAGAGGAATTAAACGAAGGGATCACGCGGTATGCTGCTTTTTTATTCGCTCCCCACTCACTGAAATCGTCCGGTGTTGAATCCAGATTTACTGTCGCTCTGAAATCAGACTCCACGGAGCCCGGATATTTCCTCTCGATCTATAGCAGCGTCTACACTTCTGTCTTGGAACGAGAGACTCGCCGCGCCGGTTGGCTGGCTCAAGCTCATTCGGTGCTCAGCCATTCAGATGTATTTGAGAAGGGGTGGGGGTATCAAGACATGCTAATAGGTACTTTCTTTGACCCAGTGGGATTTTTCCTGACATCCATCCCCAGCGGAGCTTTTCTTCGTCAACCTCGATTGTGAGCTTGCTCCAGCCGACCTCAACTCGGATGAAATCGATCTCGACAAATTACCTCATGAAATCTACATATTCGTGGAGAATCTTCCGGTGGACAACCAAGGTCGCATCTCACAGCCCACTGTATTCTGGTCCACCGATCCCGATAGGATTGCCACGGATGGAATCCCGGGGCAGTTTAGATGGGAGGCGTCTTTTAGCGCGCATGGATCTGGTCGCGCGTGGGAGAGGCATCATTACGACGCGGTGCGGGCTGTTCAAGAAAAGGCCAGCGTGGAACCATCGACGCTTTCTGGTTTCACCCTGCCCAGATATGAAGTTTCCTCATTTGATACACCGACAAAGTAAATTTAGTTTGTTTCCAGTGAAACTTTGTGATTCAGCGGAGTGTAGATGATGCCAGGGTATCCGGTTGAGAAGCCGGACAGAACTGTATAATTCATATGGGTAAGGCCGTCGCCGGCATTCAGGCAATCGATGATACCCTCCACCACTGATTGACCCACTTGCCCGAGAGCCACAATTCTGACTGAGTCCTCCCGTCATGCATATTTTTTTTTCTGCAAAAGCCTTCACGGTTGAGTGTTTCGATCCCGGAAAATGAACCTCGATCATGGGCGCATACCTCAAGTAATTACTGAGCGAGGAGGGAATTAATATTGATCAATGAACAGTGTTTGCTTTCAAGACAGGGCGGCTTCACCTCGCGGTCGTCCTGGTAACTTTGTAAGGACACCTTCCCATTCCATCCGGGAGTCTAGACCAGGAGCTAATCTGAACTAATGCTCTCGTCTCAGCTCCCGCGCACCAACGGGTCCAACGTGCTAAATCCAATTCAAAGCACGAACCTTACAGGCGGGTGTTGATGCGCCACAGGGCGCGTGAATCGATCAGTGAAACTGGCTCCAGTCGCCGAAACTCCTCCTAGCCAGGTGTAAAACTGGAGCGTTTGAAATTCATGTACATAATTGAATCGCAATTCAGAACGGGTGTCAAATTTGACTCCAATTTCCAATGCACCAATCACATTCATGGGCCAGCTTCGGCATCATGCATGCAATGGTCGTTGGACACACCGCCCTCGCCAGGTTCATGAGTTTCCGGGTGGTTTGATCGCCTCGGTTTAGTGGGATCTAAATACAACAACCCATGCGAAAGCGACGGGCAATAGTCGCGTCCGATCCACCATCAACATCCCGACAATGGCAATCGTTGATCCGCTTCGAGTATCAGTCTTGCAGAGTCGGGAGTGAAAAGGACCGGTGATTATTGCATGTGAACTTAGATCCCGAATTTAGGGGTCTCGAAAATTTTGTCGGGACTTTGGTCCCCACCGCCGACAGAAATCTTGTCGGGATTCTGGCTCTGAGTTCAACCTAAATCTCTCGATGTCGGGACCCCGGATCAGAGTTCAATATGTCAAAATCAAGCCAAAATCACCAAAAAATCACCAAAAAAATCCCTGAGCGCTCTTCCGGCCGGTTTCAACACGAAATTCTTTGATAGCCTCCGAGCCGTGGCGTGGGAGCTGGAGCCACAGGCTCGAATCTCGATGATGGACGATTGATGGACGAACAATGGGCTAATGGTTACTGTGCAGTCGTGCCGCTGCAGTGCCGATGTCGGGACTTTGCATTAGACTGGAGTGTCAAGCAACTGACCATTGTCGGGACTTTGGATCAGGGTTCACCGGCCGCCGGACCCCCTTTGTCGGGACTCTGGCCCATAGTTCGACGGGCCATCCGGGCAATTTTGTCGGGACTCAGGATCTAAGTTCACACAGCATAATCACCGGTCCTGAGTGAAATCAGACTCCGTCACGGTGTCTTGCGACGCATGGGTACCCCGATTGACATTGAATTGTCGGGATGGCGGGATGAGCTCGGACGACAGATGCACAATGCAATGCACATGGCCTGTCTGTTAGAATCCGGGGTACAGATACCCGGAATGAATAGTATCAGGGTATCATATTTATATGTGTGGCTTGTCAGGATCTTCAGTAGTCCAGCGATGGAGGGTGCGGATTATGTATTCAACTTTGATGAGGCCTCAGGTTTCGCAGCAAGCTCCCAAAACGAACTTCCTCCACTGACGGGACGCTGCCTGAGACATCAATGTAGCAAGTAGCATATTAGATATCTGTCTCAGTCGGCGTAGGTGTCAGTACTTACTATCACGATTACCAGTCGGGCGGACATATGCATCCGAGGTCCAAGACAGGGCCAACTTTCCTGGCGTTCCCCCCTCGTAATAATTATCATGCATCGACCGACGTACACGCCGTAGAATGTGTAAGATGGCGATTGCAATAGACGCCGCAGGTTGTCGACTGTCGACTGTCGAGCGCCGCGATCCAGTAATTGATAAATTATAGCCCGAGAACGCCGTGGCTCGAGTTGGAGCTAGTTAGGCATTCAGGCGGCTGGCCTGGTCGGAGTTGGAGTTGGACCCAATGCCGGAGAGTTCACACAAGCAGTTTGAGCGAAACCTTGACCCCGAATTATCCGACGTCCGTGAGGCTTTGAACAATTGAACGATATCCCGGGGGTACCGTACGACCTACTTAGATATTCGTGTCAAAGCTGACATTCCAAGAGGAGTTCGAGCTGCGTTTCATTTTCGTATCGTATCGACAGACAGACAGACAGTCAGAAGCAGATGATGGTCGATGAGTGGATGCACATCTGACGTCGACAAACCACTGACGGATCCTGCCCAGGGTCGTCTTCCCCTGTCTTCGCGTAGTGTACGCCACGGCGGTGTCAGCACTGGTGATCATGAAACTCGAAATCCCACAACACCCTCGCAAGGTACAAGAAAAGAGATTTCAGTGTTTTACTAAATACAATACAACAAAAAATATACAACGATCGTTTGGTTTGGTTTTCGCGGCGAGCAAGCAAGCAGTCTAGGTAGGTAGTCCGTCCGTCGTGGGTGGTGAGGGCGCCCCTCCCTTTTGAGGCGAGATTAAAAGGAATTCTAGTATACGGATTGTATGGTAGATATTAGAAAATAAAATGTGGCGGCGGGAAGAAAAATGTATGTGCAAGTCCCAAGAGAGAAGCCCAAAGAAACCACAGCTCCTAACACGCGACGACGCACTCGCTCAATCGTGAGGGGACACGACATGAGGAACGGGACGATGAGGAGGGCATGGTCGATCGCGGCCGCCCAACGACGTGGATGCGGTTGAGCAGCGTGCGTGCGAGGAGACGTGCTCGGGCGTCAGATGTGGGGTAGTGCCTCGCGTGAAATGGCGTGGGGGCCTGTGCTACTACAGGAGCAGGAGCAAGCTCCTGGGTGGTGATTCGCTGGGCTGCGAGAACACGGGACGCAGACGGCCCGGGTGCTGATGACGAGCCCGAGGCAGGGCCCGAGCAGTACGAGTAAGAGGTATATGAAGAGAGGGTGGATGATGGCGATACTGATGCGTTCGCCAGAGCTGCGAGAGACGCAGTGGGGCGTGGTGTACCCGCTGAGAATGAGGGTGCTCGCCTGCGACCTGTTGGTCGCTCATGCGTTGTGGACGAGATGGTGAGGGGCGTCAAGGGCCGACCACGGGGTGGTGGCGGGGTGTTCTGGGGCTCGTCATCGTCTGCAAAGGGGTCGAAGCGGCGTGAGGGAAGAGGCAGCTCGCTGGGAGCGGGCAAAGGGAGGCGCAGACGGGGCTTGGCCGACGGGGTAGGCACTGTGTACGTATTCCACGACGACGAGGCGCGCAACGGGGCGGCCGAGTAGAGGGCGGCGGGCCAGGCGGGCTGGGTTTGGGTAAGGCAGGCCATTGGAGATGGGAGTGGGAGGATGGCAGGCAATGGCTATTTATTGTGGAGTTAGCGTTTCCGATCAACAGCCACATGCTAAACCTCAGCCACAGCCCCAAATGGAAACAGATCTTACTTGCCGTCAAAACACTTTCGGATGAAATTGCGTTATGCCCACTGCCCAGCCCACATTTCACTCCGCCTATTGTCCCCTCTCCGCTCAGCCCCGTCCCATCCACCTGCGAATCCTCAAGTTCTCCGGAGACTGGGCAGTGCGTCGGACAGCGACGGCGGGCATGGTGATCTCCGCTATCTGCTAGTCAGTGGTCGCCATCACACCGTCCCGCCGCGATTGGCCAGATGTTCTATTGTCCATTTCATTCCCCCCGCCCAAAATAGTGTTAATACTATCTGCCTGGATTTGTGTACGGCCTTACTAGACCCGACCACGCCGATGCACTGCAGCTGCCTTCACGGATGGACCTAGCCCCAGCGAAGAATCATCCGGATCTTGCTACTGAGTCTTCCCCCCGAGGCCTTGCTGGCCGGCCAACAATAGCTGGCTTCGTCCGGTTCCTTTGGACCCCGGTGTCATTGTTTCTGTCCTGTCCCTTGTTCTCCCAACGACTCCCGCGCTCTGTGCATTACTCTTTGTATTCCGCCCATTGTAATCTTATCCCCCACAACCAGCCATTGTTATCTAAATCGTCGACTCCTTGTTGTCCGACATTGTCCGCCCAATGAAACTGGACCACTTTAACTCCCCTGGATGGCTCGCACGTCGAAGCGTCAGGTCAAAGATCCGATTCCTTGTGCCGCGGCGCACCGGTGCCGGACGGACTGGAATGGAATTAGAAATGCACACCTTATTGATCATCGCGCTTCACTAAGTACGAGGTACCGTTCTATCTCTCAGTCGAGCCACTAATCGACGAACGCCAGTGTTGTCGGACTCGAGGACGTCACTCCGCCATAATCAAAACCCGGATTTCTTCCTTCACACACTGGTGGAGAGCGCGACGTCGTCGTGTGCGGGTGGAGCCCTCCTCCTCCTTCGCGAGTGTTTGATTTGATGCGCACTCAATCAACTCCAAGGCACGAAGTGGCTCGAAAATCAGGCCAAGCACGACGTCATTTCCCTTTCCACCGATCGTCCGCGCAGGTCGCGACATTGCGCACGCTCAGGGCCCAGACTCGTCCATGCATGCCGGTTGTCTGCAGTCTGCAGAGCACTGCCCGTCGGCGCGCCCTGTCGCGCTCAGGGTCTTGCCGCGGGAAAGCAAACATACAGAAAGAAAGAAAGCTGTAAAAATGAATTCAAACGCTGGAATCAATGGCAGCACTTGGGAGGAGGCCCATCCATCTATCTGCGCCCGTACAATTCATCATTGAATAAAATCTGCATGATACTTATGATGAAGAAGACCCCACGATGATAATCTCAGACTGAGACTGAGGCTGAGACATCAGAGGAGTCATAGCTGTACTGCTGCGAGATTGAGACTTACATTTCACATCTATCGCAAAGAATATATTGTCTCACCCTGGCGAGGCGAACTCCTATGTAGGTGGCGGATCCCACACCGCATTTCCTTTCCTTTCCTTTCAAATGCCCGCCCCTAAGAAAAGAAAGATGGAAAGTCAAATTGCGATCGGTTCGACCTTGATTCAGATTCCACAGCCCAGCAGTCAGGTCATATCCACGGCCACCCACAGCCTCGCTCCCATACCCTCCGCCGGAAAACCTCCTCCTGCAACAGAAGCCAGAACCCGATCGTCGACCTGCACCGCACTGCGGGGTTTAACACACTAAAGTCTCACCGAAGGTCCGAATCCGGATGCCCGACAGACAGGATGCCGGCAGGGCGGGAGGATCGGGAATCTGACGTCGGGAAGATAAGAAAAAGATAAGATGGAAGCGTAGATTAGATCCCGGGAAACGGAACGGAAAGACGGACCCGGGACTCATGACGAAAATGGAAACAAGGAAATGGACCGAATCGTGAATAAGGATTGGATCGCCTTGGATCGCATGTGAATTCCCGGGTACAGGTTCAGATGGAGTACAAGAAATTAGAATGAATCGAACAAGCAACGAACAAGACACAAAGTCGAGGTCAATTGTGTGACAGTGTCGAGGTCAATTGTGTCAACAAGGGCCAAGGCAACCCCTGTTTATACATGTTCAGTTGGTGTTCGAGCGGCGCACGGAAAGAAGGGGCTTGAAATGCGAGAAAAAGAGACAAGTACCCGCCGCGGCTCAGATGAATGTATCTGGTCATTTGATGAAGACCGAGACAGCGAGCGGGATGAAGATGTACTCTGATAACATTGAAATGCAGGGCAGAGAAATGGAGTGCATGAGAAAACGGTGCTCACCCCATCCAGAACAAGGTGACATAGCACTTTTATTGTTCTGATCCACGAGGACGCCGTAAGCGCAAAGCGCATATGTCTTGGAACTTTATCCTGTGAAGTGCACCAAGATGAAAGCCACGAGTGCGAAAGCAGAACAAGGATTCGCACCTCGTGCACGCAGCATTGACAACCGCGCCCCGACACTTGTGCGGAATTCAGCCGAAACTGGCGTCCGCGTTGTATTTCACTTCGAGATACGCATCGAGCAGGCAGTTCCAATTGACTTCGAACATCTTGTCGTACAGGGCACGAACCAAAAAAAAAATTCACCAGATTCCACGCCAATGCCGGTGAGGAATCGAACCCCGGGCTGTGGTGATTCACCGCCGCTTGCTACAGACCCAGGAGGCTAAAAGCAACATACCTTTTATTTTCATCCAATTGCAGGCTCCGTCGTGTCTTGTTACCATTCAGTCAGTCCTTGTATTTCGTAGGATACAAGGACTCATTCCGGCGGAGATTCAGGGTTCATGGTTGCTGAGCGCTTGTTGCACGAAAAAATCCAAAACGAAGCAATAGAACGGACGGTTGACGCACGGCCACATTTGAAAAAGAGAAATCCTTGAATGGCGCAACATGGGTTCGAGGGGACTCGAATCCGCGCGGAACTTCAAGGGCACTATAGGGTCTTGTTCTATGGCCGCCCTCAGTCCTTGTATTATTTCGCGCTTGCGAAAGTATGCCGCGTATAGGGAGGTAAACCCATTTGTGTGACGTGGTTCCAGGTGGAACAAAAACCGAGAAAGAAAATCAGACATAGCGATGCTTTGAGGGGGGATCGAAGCTCGGCGGGTCGAAATGAACGACTATAGGGAGACTATGGCAACAACCCAGGTTACCGCAACCCCACCAAAGTAACAAGAATGACTGATTTCAGAACACCAACCCACTGGAGACTCAGTGGCGGAACCGATAAGGCGAGTTGTTGAGTAGGCGAGCTGAGTATACCGAATTCCAATGACACTTCCGCTCCTTGACTGAGAATATCATCAATACAAAGCCTTTGACCTCAGATGAGAATTTTACATTCTGAATCCTGATGATACGCCGGCACCGCAAGTACTTGACTACGAGAAAAAGATATACATTAGCTCGGTGAGACCGTATCAAGATGCGGTTGGTTTCAACTCACCGTTACAAGCGACCCTCGCAATTCCCATTGTCGATGCTTCCGCCCGAAACCCGCGGCAGCCCGACGGCAAGACAACCAATAGGGATTTACATTGTGCGGTACTTGAACGAATGAATGAGTATCTACCTAGACTGGGGCGCAATCGGTTGCGCAGTCCATTCAATTTATTTGGTATGCATTAATTTAGCGCCCGGTTTGCCCGTTAGATGAATGCAGTTGGTTGTCGTTATGTAGGCAGCTGCGCAGCTAGCGATAGCGGGATGCGGAGTACTGTTAGCCAGTAGCGGGAATTCAATCTCTGAGACTGTGGAAAAGAGGTTACGCATGTTGAATGCTTGGTTTCGGATGGCATATTTAGTATACGCGGCCGAGTAATCCGAAATACAGCATGTAGTGACAGGTGAGGAGGTGAGGAGGATGAGCTGATTTCTCGGCTTCGCTGCTGAAAAAGGCGGCAGAAGATAGAGCATTCCAGATTAGCAGAGTAACGAGTCCCGATTTGATCATGGTGCAGTTCGAATTCGACTTCTAGTGGAACACAAGCAAGACAAGTTGTAAATTTTCAAATGCGGCGGGCCGGCATGGTGGCACGCCCGAGCCGACGACAGAAGTACGGCCCAGATTGGATGTCCCAGAGCAGGTAAGTGGCATCAGAACCAAAAAAAAGTATCAGAGCGACCGAGACTGATGTGGCAGAAGACAAGCCGGGTTTGTTTGTTCATGTGTCCAACAGCGCTTGCTATCCGCCACCATGATCGAGTTCCAGTCGGCACGCTCTTCGAAAATTCTGGACAACGGACTACTTATCATACCATCCGGAGTCAAAATGTCTGCAATCAACTCCGAATCATCGACGGTATTTCCCTGAAATATGGTTTCCGCCTTGTCGAAAGTCTCGAAACTACTGTATTGAAGCTGTGTGGGCGAAGATCAATCAAACTCGCTCGACCTTATTGTGCAAATCCACCTCGCTTGGATCCCCACCTGGAAACGAAATCCGAAACGCAAACTTGAAGACTCCAGTCTACTCCAGTCTGTCAAGATCTGCATACTGTGTCTCACGCGCCGTCACAACAGAGTCGACGGTATCTGGAATTGACAAATGCCAGTGTGGGCGAAGACAGTCACATGCAAGTACATCCATGATGTTTGATGCCTGCATATGACCCATAAGACAAGTATGGGGTCTCCCAGATATCGGACGTCCGCCGTGCGTCCCGTCGACGGTGCTTCTATCTGTACCTACGCCGACTGACTTTGGCCTTGACTGAGACACTGGAGACAGGCAACGCCGTGGCACTCGGGCCCGACTAGGTTTTGTTTCATTTGGGTTGACGCGTTTCGTTAGCTTGCCGCGAAACAACGCGGATCTCCTCATTATTTGTTGCCCGAAGGCCGACTCGGGCTTCATCCTACCATCCCGACAACGCGTCGCTGATCCGGACGCGCCACCTCACGGCTACATGCGCACCCATGACCTGACACCTCGCTTCCCCGGCCCTCGTCGACGCGGATCAAAGATTGTCAGGATGGTGAACGCAGATCGTCACCAGTCGCTGCCGCATGGTATTTGGTCCGTAGCAGGGAATACGCTGGAATACGTCGGAATTGGCACGGTCAACGGATCTGTGGGGTATCAAGCACGCAGCCAGAGACAACCAGATAATCAAGCACGGAGCGCCATCAAGATTATCCTCCCCGCGGGGCCCGACACCAACATGCATTATCTGACGACGGTAAAAACGGTACCACTGATGCGCCACAGGGCGCTACATATCGTTGATGCGGGTTGAAATTTAATTAAGATTAAAACCGTCTCAATCCCCACCACAGATCCCAATCCGTTGAGCCCTCGTGCGGCCGTGACATATGCATCTTGCTCCTCGCTGGTACCCGACGGTGCGATACTTCTGTGGACACTCTGGCGACGAGCTTGAAGCGGGCCAAATTCCGGTTGGGAGCCGCGGCGTTCTTGAGTTCAAGCTGTCCATTACTGTCGTCGACTCGTTATAATTACCACTCGCCGTCACGACGCGGCGTTCGACATAACCTGCGGCGTCTTGAGTTTAATTGATCCCGATACAGCTGTTTTCAAAACTGTATACGGGTTTGGAGCCTCGCTCCACGTTCGTCTTTGATGACCTTTGTTTGACGGAGAGTCGAGCTTCCGCTCCACTCAACTCCACAACTCAATTCAAGAGCTGTGCCGTGGCTAGACGGGATTGCCCTTTCCGGGCAGGCGAGTGGAGTCAAAGCAGACTCACCGGCACACAGAGGTCAACACAAATGAAGGTGGAGCACTGTATCAAACCCGTATACAGTTTTGAAAACCGCTGTATGATTGCCGCGGATGGACTACCGGGGCAGTTGAAATGGGAGGTGTCGAACCAGCGACGCTTTCTGGTTTCAATCCCGGCACCCTACCCAATGCGAGGTGTCCTCATTATTTAGCTTGTTTGCAGTTCAACGTTCAACCTTGAAAACCTTCTAATTTAGCGGAACCTATACGACGACAGACAATTGTGGGATTAATCCAGGTGCCTAGCCTATTCAACCTCAGGGAATACGTAGTCCTTGTTGCTCATTCTAAACCAAAGGGACGGTGGCACCTCAAGTGGAGAGCGTAGTAGCAATCGCCGAAAGCGGAGGCGAGAAAAAGTACTCTCCACCCCTCGAGATGACGAAATCTATGTGTTACCATCGTCAGTAAACATAATGGGAAGGATTCAAAGACACAGCTTACCGTTCACGAGGGTGAAGTTCCTCGTAGGGTTGATGGGATCGAGGTTACCCTCAGTCCAACGCGCAGCACCGTGGTTGGCACCTGGAAGCGATGAGATGCCATTTAATTCTCGTTGGAAAAGAAGGCTAACCGACGACGGGATCGAATCCGGTGTTATTCTTGACGAAGCTGTTTACGATGAATATGGAGGAAACGAAACGAAGGGGACGACTTACAAGTTGGGGTTATTCATCCAGGTCTGCTGCAAGAACTGGAAGCCAGTCACAATGTTCGACTGGTATGCGGCTTTATAGATGCATCAGCTGACAGGTGGAGAGAACAAGCTTAAAAGCGAAAACGAACTAAACGCCATGCCACGCTCGATGGTAGTTTTATTTGACGCTGCCTCGGCAGCCGTGACTGGCGAAAGAATGGATCAGTTTGACTGGTCTTCGCTGCGCGATGAGAACCCACCCTCTGGGCCATAGGGAATGCTACCACGAAGGATGTGATGGGTGTTCTTCGATTCGGCGCCCAGGTCGGCACGAGGACGGTTCTTGCGGATGTGTGCAGAGAAGGGGCATCTAATCGCGGTGAATCACGTGTGCTGGGGGTTGAAACTATCGCGCTTACAGGGTCGCATTGTTGGGTGCGGTATATGTGAAATCGTTGTTCGCACTGCTGTTGGCTCCGAGCGCCGGATCGTCGGCGAGCGGGGAAAGGAAGACTGGTGCGCCCTAGAGGAAGTTGATTCGTGAGCAACTAATAAATGGCTGGGATCAACACTCACGCTCGGCCAGCGTCCAATCATCCGCGCACCGAGAAGGTCAGCACCTTCCTGAACCGTAAGACCGGACTCGACAATCGGGTTGTCCGTCAGATATTTGTCGAACTCGGGTACGAGTTGCTCGAGCTGGCGGAAGACAAAGAACGAGCCGTCCTTGGCCCAGGCCGGACGAGTCATGGTATCGTTCACTTCACCGAGGAGAATCTCTCCCGTTGCGACGGATGCCTGGCCAGGGAGCGGGTTGTCGTCAAAGCCTTGAATCGCCGGGTTGGAAATCCCGTCCAAGTATCCGAAATCTGGCGTTCAAATGTTAACATTCCTCTGTAATGTATGAGAAGTGGGGAAGTACTCACGCTCGTGGCCAACCTGGTTGCCCGGGCGGGCTAGAGCCACCAGTGTATAAACTTGTGTGAAGCTGGTTCCAAGCGCGGCAGCCACGTTTGCCAGCGACGCATTGACGCTGGTCTGCGTGTCCGATGCTAACAGGAACACCCCGTGAATGGTTCCCGTAGTGAACTGAGGTACCCAATTCGTGGTTCCAGGATCCCCGAGAGTTTGAGCATTGGCGAGTTGGCCCGACTGGAACGCAGTGTCATTGAGGTTGTCGGTGATACCCAATGCGGTCAGGCCAGTCTGTGAGAACGCAATATTGACGAGCGTATCAGGCTGTGTCTCATTCGCGAGCATCTGTTCGGCGTTGGTAATGAGTGGCAGAATGTCGGAGCGAAGTTTGGATTTGAATGTGGTTGCGTCGGCAATGGAGAAGAAGACGAAGGTCTCGAAAAGCTTGCTCATGCCCACCCTTTTTTATGGCATTCAGGATTCGGGAGCAAGGTAGAGTGAAGGGGAGCTTACACAATATCGCCTTGAATATTAGTCAAGTTCAAGCCGGCTGCTGCAGCTGCTTCTTTAGCTGCTTCGGCAGTGGGCAACTTGGGCAGCCCCGGCGGATCTAGTCGAACGGGATCAGCCACCAGGCAAGAACAACCAGAGATATATTCACTGATCAGGATTGAGGTCGTCTTCTTTTGCTGGCCATGAACGGCAGTCGCCAGCCCGAGAGCGCAGACGAGGAGACTCGCAAAGGTAGAGGTGATCTTCATCTATTGAGAGAGTAGGATCTATGGTCCAATCCTATCTCAGCAGGCTTTTATAGAGCCTTGGACAATGGAGATTCGGAACGGCTTTGTCTGCGCCGCCGAGGCTTGCGACAGTTGCTTACATTAGGTCCCGCGGTTCGCCGATGGTCGCCTATGCTTGTGGCTGCAGCTCCATGCAGCTGCGTGAACGCCGGTATACACTACATGGCTCGTTTTAGTCAGGATCGACCTATTTGAACACGCGATTCATACCAGCTGGCAGCAGTTCAGAAGTCACTTTCACCACCTGGACATATATCGAGTCATCGACATCCTTTCAGCGAACGAGTTTGAAGAACCAGAAGTCGAGGAGCTCCCAGAGTGGAAAGAACCGAATCTTCCCCTGAATTGTAGGGGCGATAGCTCAGCAACGCCTCGGGCTAATTGGGTACAGTCATAAAAATATGGCAATACGTACAGGCGGGTAGTTCAGAGTCAACTCACGACAGCGTCTCCGAGGTTCCTCCATTTTTCAGGGCGTAAACGGGGTTGGCGGCAAGGGTCAGAATGAAACTCGGGGTCTCAATTCCTTTCAGCTACAAGACGGCAGGACCGAGAATGAATGTATAAATCTACCTGCCGCGAGGACAAAGTTGCATAAGCCCTCGCGAGGATCTGGCGTCATAGAGCTCTGTTCAGTTGCGACAACCGCCACATTATCGAGGATGGGCGAGGTGCACTTGACAAATTTTCAACCATTCCGAATTTCCGGTGTGAATCGACGGCCAGGACTCACCGGCACCGAGCGGCCATGGTTCTCAAAATATAACGAACGAAAACAGAATGGTTGACCTGGCGGTGTTCAATTGAGGAGTAGGTAAGCCGGCCAACTAGAAATTTACCATCGTTCCAACCCTGTGAATCAAGGGCACGACCGGCTTAGCGGTATCCAGTTGAGCAGCCGCGGATGGTCAACCGGGACTCTATAATTATTCGATGAATGCATTATCCAATGAGGGAAACTTCAAACCCCAGAGATGTAGTTCAGTGCCCACGCGACGTCCATCTGAAACCGGCAGCTAAAATGTACGTGGTCGATTGAATTGTTGAAGCACTGCCAGTGCAGCTGCGCGAGCGAAGCATCGTAGGAAAAACTCGTTGGACAAGCCCTTGAGGGGACATCTCGAATGTTGATGCTCAGCTGAAACTGCAGATGTACAATTCTCCAAATGAACACTTGAGTTGTTCGAGGACGTAGTATTACGGCGTTGAACAAGCGAGACGGGGATCTACCTGGGTCTCAACCCCCAACTATTCAACGGATCTGTCGCCGCCTGACAGATTATGAGCAGGACAAGAGCGGCGCCCAACGGGCTCGGGCGGTCGACGTGCCCGAGCTGCCGTGGATGACGGCCCCAATGGATGACTGGGCAGTTATCAAGTATCTTTGTGAGGCGCGTGTGGATGTATGCGTGCGGAGTTGGGGACCGACGTGGATGTTGCTTGTGGATGGAGAGGGCAAAGAGTCTTATGTTTGTCGAATAAATATATCAAAACCACAGACTAGATAGCGTTGAGCGAAAAAGCGGCGGGAGCATAGGCACATGCACAGATCACGACGAGGACCGCGGCGCCGGCGGCATAGAGACACTTCACCCCGGTGAAAAGGGAAATAATCGATATCGTGCCGTTGCAGCCCACTCCGTACTAACCTCCTCACCGAACAGAGCTCACTGGACACGAGCAGAAGCAGGGACGTATGTCGTCGGCACGCTGCGTTGCCAGCGAGGTCGGCCGCTGGATGTCTCAGAACAGCGACGGGAGACGACGGCGACGAAGAGAGATAGTCGGCATCGGACCATCCCCGCCGCGACGACCCACTAGGCAGCAGCGTTCGCGGCGAAGTCAAATAGAGGAGGGCGCGTCCATGCCTGGCGTTGCCAGCGAGCACGACCTTTGGATATCTCAGAAGAGCGACGAGACACAACGGCGAAAGGGCTTGGCACTGCCACAAGCAGCGAGAAACAGACCAGTCATGGAGCAGCGGAGCCGAGGGCGGGTAGGACGACGACGAGCAGGCACCAGCAGGATTAATGCATGTATTGCGTAGGGATAGAAGTGGACATTGCCATCGTCGAGGCGCGTATATCATACAATGCGAGTACAGAGAACGAAAGAATACATCGGCCGGCAGAGGGGCGAGATGGTCTGTGCGCGTTGAGGGTCAGGGAGGTTCCAACGAGGGACTGATTCGACTCACCCTCTCCCAGACCAAGAGACTGCCTGCGAGTCTAGGCTCCAAATCCGTACAACGTGCGACCGGATCGCTTGAGAGCGTAGACGACATCGAGCGCGGTAACGGTTTTGCTGTGAGGGGCGTATGAGGATGCGGGAGAGAGGGGAAGGGGGACAGGCCACTCACCGCTTAGCATGCTCAGTGTAGGTGACCGAGTCGCGGATGACATTCTCGAGGAAGATCTTGAGGACACCACGGGTCTCCTCATAGATGAGGCCCGAGATACGCTTCACACCTCCACGACGGGCGAGACGACGAATGGCGGGCTTGGTGATACCTGAGAGTTGGGTGAGATCGAGGACGCTGAACGAGGTGAGGAGGAGGCGCACCCTGGATGTTGTCACGAAGAATCTTGCGGTGGCGCTTGGCTCCGCCCTTTCCGAGTCCCTGCGACGACGATGAGCACTTGGAGAAACGGGGGCGACGAGGAGACAGACCTTGCCACCTTTTCCACGGCCAGACATTTATGCGATGAGAGTTGGTGGGTTGTTGGTTTGTTGAAGGTGTTGACGAGTCCGCTTGAGTGGACTGCGAGGTGGTGGTGGTTTGAGTGAGAGAAGCAATCAACAAACAACGCGCTATTTAGGTTGGCCTTGTTGTCATCTGTTGACGCGTCTTTCCAAATTTGGAGTGGTCTCTAACACAAGTCTAGCTCCACATCTACACCACGCTCCTCAACACCCCGTCGTCCAACCGCACCCTCTCAACACCATCTGCCTCTCCCCACGGCACCTCATCCTCCAAATGCGTGATGACCACCACCGCCTGCCCTGCCTTGACACCTCCACCGTTCCTCAAATACCTCCTCGCAGCACGAACCATCCTCCCGTCCATCCCACTCCACACCTCATCCAGCAGCACTACGGGTGGATGCGCTATCAGAGCGCGCATGAGAAGAACCATACGCTGCGCGCCTACGGGGAGGTCACGGAACCGCTGCTGCGCAAAGGAGGCCGAAAGAGAGTCGAGCGGGGCGGGGTAGGCTGCTGGCGAAGACGCAGGAGAAGCGGGCGGGGAAACAAGAGCGTCTGAATCCCACGCCGTAGGCCCCAGTGCAGTGATGACCTCCCTGACCCTGGCAGCGCGTCTTTTCACCTCCTCATCTCCACTCATCTCCGTATCAGCCCCAAGCCCATGCAATCCCTTACTGACAAACCCTCCCTCCCAGCCCGTTCCCACGACCTCCCACACCGTCATCCCTGGCGCCCTTCTCGGGAAGGCATCGAACAGCTCGGGGGTCACGACTCCAATCTTCTGGTGCAGCGTCGGGGTAGCGATCTTGGATCGCGGACTGCCAAAGAGGAGGAGGTGCCGCTCTGGTCCGAGCTGGGTGTATGATTGCGGATGGTCGCCTGTGAGGAGGGAAAGGAGGGTCGTCTTGCCAGAACCTGCGGGGTAACGTCAGAAGGGACAGGCGAGGGAAGTGCAAGAGGCAAACCGTTAGATCCCTGGAGATGGTACCTCCCTCCTTGAGCGATTGTCCAAGTGATGTTCTTCAGTACCTGCAGAAGGACATTAGATACGAGAAACGACAAAGAGAATACACACCTTCCTAGGCCCGTACGTGACACTGACATTCTTCAGCTCCACAAGCGGCTTGCCCTGTTCCCGCAAAACGAGTTGCTCATCCCGCGCTGCCTTGGCCTGCTCGTTAATGCGCGCCTGGTACTCCCTCAGCGAGTCCTTTGGGCCTGTCTTGACGATTCCCTCATTGACGATCACAAGATGCGTGATCCATTGCGGAACGGGGTCATGCATCCGCAGCCCAAGGATGATATGCGGGTCGTTGGCGCTATGAAGCTCGTGCAGCACGTCGAGAGCAGTAGCTCGATTCTGTACATCCAGGCCGGCTGAAACAGACAATGAGCAATGCTTCGCGGACGAAAAGTAGGACGCACTCAGTGGCTCGTCGAGGAGAAGCAACCTCGGCTTGGCAAGTAGCGCCTTGAGTATCCTCGCTCTCCTCGTCTGCCCGTTACTCAACGCGATCCGTGGCAAGTCCAAGAGATGCGCCAGCCCCATCTTATCCACCAAATACTCGAAGAGCTTGTAGTCCACCTCCCTCTCTTCCTCAATCTTCACGCGCGTCTGCGATTTGAGGTCTTGCACCATCTCAGGAAACATGCTTTCCCTAAGTGTAATGCGATCCTCCTCTCGCACGGCGCCATAGCGTGCCGTGTAGTCGTAGAAAGCACCACCCACGGCGCGGGTATGTGCAAAGGAGACAATGGATACCGATTTTTGTGGGTCCGTTCCAGGCGTGGAGAGGAAGGGGTACAGGCCCCCGGGAGGCGGAGGTGCTGGATGAATACGGAGGTGACCCATTAGCATCTGTACCAGACGCGAATCAGTTTAGTGGGATGCAGGAAGCTAGATGAGGATAGACGCACATAACACGCACATCGAATACGGTGGACTTTTCTCCCGAGCCAGTGCCCACGACAGCCCAGCTTTCATTGGCCTTGATAGTCCATTCGAGATCACGGAAAACAGGCGTGGAGCGCTGGGTTGCTGCACCAAAACGATAGACGTCTGCGCGCGGGATATTAACAATGGTGGAATTTGAAGAGTATCTTCTTCTAGAGCAAGAAGCGATTTTGATGTCCAGTGCGAGACGGGCGCGGCAGGCGCCAAAAGATGTTTGAGAGGCCATTGTGCATCGAGGACGCGAAAGACCGTTTTCAGAGCGAGCAGAGATGACGCGCGGTAACAAGGTGGGTGTTTGTTCTCGTTGTCCCCATCCAAATTTGGCAGGTTGCTTTCCAATTGCTTTCTCTCTCCAATCTCTCGCCGTCTGAACCGTCTGTGCTTGGGAATACCTTGGACACTTGCCCTGCTCTCTGCTAGAACCATCCCCTCTCTGGCCACCTCTGGATCTGCCTTGGATGCCACGGTGTCACCGCAACAGCATCGTCCCCCAAAAAGCCTTCAAGACACCGATCCGCTACATAACGATTCCTATTATCCAAGAATACACGATACAATCCAAATACAGTCAAGTTATCAACGCTGTCCGTCCGATCTTTACCGGTCCCGTACCCACAAAAAGACAGCACAGTCAGTCACTATGCCACTTCGAGAATCCAGACATCGCAACCCATCTCGCTCGGCGAAAGGCCCCGAAAGCTGGTCTTACCCTGCAGCAAATCCAGCCTTGTCATCCCTTGGCCATCCCCTGACGTCAACGGGAGCCCAGCCCGTCCATGGCCACCTCTCGGGCACTGGGCCCCGCTCTGCGTCATCCCAAGGCCAGCGACCTCCGTATCAAGCTGTCCCTCGTCGACAAGGAGAAGTAGCGCCCGATGAATAGCACTCAAGACGTCCGACACAGTCACACAGCGGAGTACTCTGCCCGATGAGCTCCATTGGCCGTGGACGGTTATCGCCCAGGGCAGTCGTGGGAATAGTACGGTGAGTGACGGGAGTGCCGGCTGCGTTGCGAGCTCATCTGACACTCGTCGTCCAACAGCCCGCTGGATTTGGGCCGCCGAAGACGCAAAGTCCACACCGCGAAGATGGGCCCCACTCGCTGCGAGTGCAGGGTGCAGCAAGACGGTCGTTATTCCGGGGACCTGCGGTGGCAGGGGTATGCATTTAAGCGCTCGTTCTGGCGGGCATGGGAGCAAATGTGGCGGTGTCGGTGCGTCTACAGCTCGTGTCGTGTGTGATGCCTCCGTGTGGTCCTGATTGTACGACCGATCTGATCTGCTGGTGCTGTACGAGAGTGTGCACGGACCACCCTTTGGCATCGGTGCTCGTCGCTGGCACGGTAGACTCGAAGAGCGTGATAGGGCCTCGAAAGCGCCCGAGGCTGCGGGTCGGATTGGGAGTCGGGTGTCCGTCTCCACTTTGCAGGGTGCACTGTACGTCCTCCATCCCACAAATTCGTTCTCTGCCGACGCCGACCACCGTAAGTACCTGCTCTGCTACCCGAAATGACTGGTCCTCACCGTTCATAGGCATAGCACGCCGACTAGTATGGGACACGGTACTTGAATGGGATCGTTCTCGGTGGTGAATGGTGGGGAACAGAAAGATGGGACGCGCACAGACCCTTTACATCTGTTTGCCTCCAGCCGCCATTGCAATGCCCATGTACGACTCGGTTCCGCCCAACACAAACATGGAATAATAACGCAATCGAACCAGTTCGCTGTCATGAGATCCTAAAATCGTCCCTGTAGGTATGGGAACTGTACCTTCAGTGATAGTAAGCCAAATGACAGTGCGAACTGGTTCATTTTGACGGACAATCAAGATGACCCACCACATTAAACTCGACCGCTGCGAAATGGTGACGTGGAGAAGTCTCCGGGCAAAACTTGGCGCGCATGAAGAGGCGCTCCGAGCAGCCGATCGAAGAGGTAGAAGCTTTGCTCTTGTTGACATCAGGGCCATTTGTCTCAGCAACACACTTTTTGTTCTTCTCCACCATCTTGCATCGACTGCTCTTCTGCTATAACATCTTCGACCGCTTTCTGCTCCTGCTCTCAACTTGCTTTTCTTACCCGCTTTCCCTACACCATGTCTAGCTTCACCCTCCCCGACTTTACAAACCAAAGTGTCGACGATGGCCGGTTCCATCTTACAGAAATTCTCGGTGCCGGAAATTATGGAGTTGTTTATAAAGCCCTCGACCTCTCCTCCCCGCCCAACTCCCCCGACTTTTACGCTATTAAATGTTTAGGACCTGTTTCACCACTAACCGCTCAGGGGTGCCCACACGACGAGCGCGAAATCGCCCTTCACACCCGATGCAGTGTTCATCCAAATGTTATCACCCTATACCATCGTTTCGCTACCAAAACCACCTTTTCGTCGTCCTCGAACTCTCCGCCGGCGGTCACCTTTCAACAAAATGATGCCCTTGTCCGCTGCGTTTTTCTTCGGCTGCTCGACGTCGTACGATTCTTTCACGAAAGCGGCATCTCCCACCGTGATCTTAAACCCGAAAATATCCTATGCAGCCCACAGGGAACCGATATCCGCGTCGCCGACTTCGGTCTGGCTATCGACTCCTCCCCAAAGACCGCCGGCGGCAGTCCCTCCTACATGTCCCCCGAGTCCGTAACCCTCGGCACCGAAAGCGAATCGTACGACCCAAAGCAGGGTGACGTCACTCTGCGCGCTAGCGCACTCTCACCCCGCCCCCAATCTCCCTTGAAAGTCAGTTTTTGACGCACGGTTCAGTCTCGTTTCGCAGGTCCTCGAATCTCAACCTGCTCGTTGGCAAGGAAAATCGAGGCACAGTCAGATATGATTCTAGTGGGATTTCATACAAGAGAGTTGAAGAGTAACGAAGCGTCATCAAGAAAGCGAACCTAAGAGTGGGCATGAGAATCGTCTGACGGACTCGAACGAAGCAGAGTCCAGACCGACCAATTTTTCACAACATCAACCTGTGAAGAATGAGAATCGAAGCACATCGCGCCGAGGGAGGACGAGGACATACCAGGTGGGGAGAGAGTCTTGGTGATGTAATCGGAGGGTCGTGATTCGACTCAAGGGAAGGCAGGTGCGCCAATCCGCAATGGAGATGCCCTCGAGTCGAATCTCCCTCAAACGCGGTGCATCGAGTAAAGTAGGGAGAGTGACGGGAGTGTACGAGCCGCCCATGCTTGAAAAGGAGAGGCTGGTGAGGTGAGGGAGTTGTACGGTGGCATTAATGGCAATGTCGTCGAATCCAAACTTGTGGAGCTCCAAGCTCCGAGGATCTCTGGGACCTGGGGATAATTTGAAAGGCGAAGATTCAATGGGACTCGGCCAGCTCGAGAGATGAACGTCCGCAGCAAATACACTTGGCAGTCCAGTGGTGCGCCAGAAATGTGCATATCGTTGAAACGAGTCCACAGGCCAGGATTCGACAGCGCCACCTTCCGCCATAGCTTGCAGACACTAGCGATGATAATGGGCCTGCACGTCGAATGGCGGTCTGAATCGTTTTTGCCATCCTCGTGTACGTATTGGAGAAATATCTCCGCAGTCACGTCGTGTGGGAGGTCGAGAACGGGATACACGACCGATGGCGCTCTGTCGATCGTCCTGCAGATGGACGAGCTGTGACTGGAGTGAAGCGATCTCCTCGTCGATTTGGGTTATGCGGAAACGGAGGCCCGCACCACTCATGATGGTGCAAGGAGTTCTGGTGAAGACAAAGGGCGCGTGATGTCACACAGTCACAGCCCAAATTGGGAACACATGACATTAACGCGCAGACTACTGTATCGGACGTATATATTCCGTCCACAGGAGATGGACTGAAAGCATCGCTACATGGTCCTCCACGCTCCCCGTTGAACTTGTCGAGACCGTGCACATAACCCACCCAAGGACCCGCGACAAGTGGCGCTAACGACGACTCTCGCCGACGAGCTGCGTCAACAGAGCCTGCATGTCGACGCGCAGCCGCGAGACATTATCCCACTCCACAGACGCCCCGACGGCCGTGACCGTCGAGTCCGACTCGCAAGTGCATCCCGCCGCACATGGCGATATCCATCCCGCCATCGAGGAGAAGAGGCGTGAAGACCGCGGCCAAGCCTCTCCCAAATCCGGCCTAACCCATCGACCACCATCAATAAGCAAGTCTGCCAGCGTCGACGACCTTCGCTCTTGCATTGATCGGAGCAAGAATGGATAGAGGCCGTGTATGGCAGAGATGCTTTGCTCATGTACGCCCAATCAGTCGAGAGTCTTAACCCTCAGCCACCACCGCCCTCAACGAGTCGACGCGGAACCTACGTAACACCTAGATCGAGAAGGACCCAGGCACAGATGAGGGAGGCCGCCATAGTTGGGGGCGGTCGACTGCGCGCGCGCGTGTCTCGAGCTTGAGAGGCAACGAGAGGCCGCGGCCCGCCCATGCGCGTCCCTCGGCGACAAGCACTGCAGACGGACTGGAAGAACTTGATCGCACAAACGAGGCAATATGCCCTTGGCACGGATATAGAGGTCGTAGGTAGGGTGGTAGGGTGCTCTTGAGGAGGAGGAGGGAAGCGGGCTCCTAGTCTTGAAAGTAGCCAAGCTCGCATTGGCGCCCATGATGAGCCTCGATATCGCACCCTTGGACTCAGCAATGTCCGCTTTCCACATGGGTAAACGCGGTAGCAGAAATCGTCGACGATCGGGTGGCTTCTCTTTGAAACGCGCAGCACAAGGTGAAGGCGGAAGTGGGGGTCTTGGGATGGAAAGGGAGTGCATTGGGGAGGGTGAATGCGATTTGCAGCACGACGGACGGCGGTGTAATGAGAGAAATCCACGGTCGCCCCACAAAGACCTTGCGACCGGTGGGCCCACAAATGCAATGGGCTCAAGGATCGAACAAGAGAGATGGCGGCGCGTTGGGGAGCATGGAACGCGCAGGGACCAAGACCAGCGCAACCAAAAGTGGAATCACTGTACTGAGAGTGAGATCGACATATGTCGGGCCGTAATAGGGATGCATACCCGAGCCAGATAGTACAACGCCTTGACCAGCTAGGCGTCGTGGGCTCGTCAGCTGCGGATCTGGAGCGATATCACTGTCCCGACGAAGCCGCCAGAGTTGGTGGGAGCGTACCTCGCTGGCACCGATCTTGTATGTCAGCTCATGAGAACGCACGCCACACAACGCAGATATACAGGAGCTCGGCGTTGAACCCTCGACTGCGAGGAGGAAAATGGCAGTGTCGTCCTTGAATCTCCCGAGCATACGGAGCTCCCATTCTCGATGACCAGACGGGCGCATAAGCCTGGAATCGTCTGTAAAGGAACAGTCTTGCACAAGACAAGCCTGACGCACCTGTTTCAGACCAGACCGGACACATCCAAACCTGCGCACTGAGCGCTGAGCACTCATAGTCCAGACACTCCGCCTCGCTACCAGAGCGTACTGCCGCCAGTCAGGCGTTCTTTGAGCTGTTGTCGCTGAGAGGATGCACCGAGTAAGCCGGGTGAGTCTCTTCGTTTCATGGCTGCGAGACGAGCTGGATGTGGAGGTCGATGGGTGAAGACAAGTCGGATTGCTCTCATCATGATGCGCCATCATTGATCTCCCGCGACTTTCTTGCAACCAGCGAGCGGTATTTATCGCTAGCACTGTCATTGGTCCGACACAGGAAATTTTGTATCTAGCTTTCATGAGATGCGGAGAGTAATTAAACTAAGTACTTAGGACTGTCAGACCGTGTAAGTAATCCCGAACGCGAACTTGACGAACAGGAGTCCAGGACTCAGAGACAGATCGGTTCAATCTCACGGAACAAGTCAGCATTTGAAAGAAGAAGAAGATAGTCAACCAAGCGCACCGTTTTCGCATTTATCTCGACATTGAGCCAATCCACCGCGGGCTGGATATCGACCTTGAGCCCTGCGGCGCACATCTCACGCAATTTACCACGGACATCATCAAGGCTCTGATGATCTTGGACCCGATTCAGGGCTTCACGATGCCTCTCGAAGAAGGAAAGCTTGAACGACTCCAATCGGACCATGATCCCCGCACCCGTTCTGAATGCGAGCATATCAACGAGCCAGGATAGACGAACAGGTGTTGGACAGTCGCTGATGGACAAGGACGACGGCGCGGGGAGAAGGGGAGACCCGGAGGTGCCGTGCATCAAACCAAGCAATTCCTTGACGCTGAAAGTGTCATCGTCTGCGAGTCTTCGACAATTGACTTCGAGGCTTTTAATGGTCGGGGAGGCTTGTAGACAACGACGCAATGCACCCATGTCATCCAGATCTTCAACGGAGAGATACATGTCAACTGGGGTGCATGCCGATCGTTCCACGAGGCTCTCCACAATCCCCTGGCATAAGCCGATGACCGTCTCCAAGTGAAATTTGCGGAGGGCGGGGAGATTGAGGAAGGGAAGGATTTCTTGGCTGGTTCCGTCTCCCAAGATGAGGGTGTGAAGCCGGGGGAGAAGGACAGGTGGAGTCGGTATTGTCTCCTCTAGCTCGTCGTCGCACGCAAACTCGAGGAGCTCGAGATTGGGCGTCTGTTCCAGGATCCGGAGCCACGCGAGAATGTCCTGCCGGAAACCGCGGAGCACGGTGAGCTGAGTCCAGGGCAATAAAGATTGCCACTCGGAATTTCCGAGGAATTTAGAATCCCTGAATGATACTTCCCGTAGCTGCGGGGCATTGAGCAACGAGGGTATGGATATTTCGTCGTACATACCTTTCTTCCCATTTTCCCTGCACCCTCAACCTGGACAGCCAACAAAGCTCCAACTGAGTTTCCACGGGCATCGCTGTGGCCTGTCCGCTGGTCCGGCTCCGAATCGGCGTCGGGAGTCCGTGGCCGTGGTCGACTCGGTGACACCAGTAGCGGCCGCCGATCGGAGGCAGCTGTGCGCTCGCGAGGTCGCGCTGAGTTCGGAGGTCAGCGGCGTCGTATGGGGTGGGGAGCTCGGGACAAAGACCTGAAGATGACAAGGGAGGGAGAGAAGACTCGGATGAATTTCGACCGGTCCGTTGCCGAGATCATGTGGATACACGTGATGTGCGTTGATGACTAGATTCGGAAAGATGACATCGGTCATCAACAACCCTTCCTTTCTTCCCTCCATCTCCATCCTCTCCATCCTCCTCCAGCCCCGGGCCAGAGCTCTGGGCTCCAATGGCAAGCTCTCATGGCACTCGCACTTTCCATTATCTCTGACCTGCGTCTCTCAGGCTCCGTCAACCGCAAAGTAGGGGACGAGTTGGTGCGTTTCTCCCTTCAATTGTATCCTCCGTCTCACAGGCCGCGACAGACCTCGTCGGCTCAACCTTTGGCTGCAATCCCCCTTCGCATTGATGCTATATTGGCCGTCACCGCCGGCGTCGTTACCTATTGTACGTCGTTAGGCATTCTACCGGCACGACACTGACTTTTCCTCAGGGCTCATGGGGCACATTTGTCTGGTTGATGGTGAAGGGTATGTACTTGTCGTTCTTCTCCGGCTTGCCATACTTATCCATCTCAAGGCTTAGGCGAGCTCAAGGACGACACGAAGACTGCGTTTGGGACAAGCATTCTTGGTGTGTTGCTGCACCCTTTTTTCTTGACCTAGTTACTTATCCTGCTCCCTAGTGTCATTCTTCCTCACGGAGTTCTTGACGGCAATCCTCTGGGTGCGTGTGCCGCCCGTTCTCCTTTCTCTTGCTGATTCCGCCGAAGGCCACCGCTGCAGACAAATCCGGTGGACGCTCCCCACTAGCCGTCTCCTGGGCAGCGCGACATCACCCTGTTTCCTTGCATCTGGCTTGCCACTATGGTCCGTTGTTCGTTGCTTATACGGCGCTCAACGCTAATCATCTTTTCCAGTGGAACTCGCCCGCACCGCTGATCGCCGAGGAAGATGAATGTGCTTTTGGGAGATTCGAGAGGATCCGAACCGTAGCGTGCGAGGGTATCGAGGCGGGTTGCATGGTGTGTTGACTCGTTTCATTTTCCGCCGACCAAAACTCATCACAGTTATTCAGCGCCTTCACTTGTATCCTCGAAAACGAATGCCGCATTCATCCCGTATCACACGCACATTGACGACGCGATGCAGGGGTGTGACTGGGCTGCCTGGTGGCCAATTGATTTCCGGGTGCGGGCGGTGAGGAGGAGTGGGAGGGCGTAGATTATGGGATTCATTGTTCTTTTGTCCGGTCCAATGCATTCAATTTCCACTACTACTACTACCGACTCTACTGTAATGGGTCGAGAAGGATATTGTGGTGAGGGAGGGGAACGGTCCCAGACATCCAGTTGGGAACTCGATGCCATCAGTAGCAAAGAGATCCAAAACCCGCAATCGTGCGGAGTGCTCGGCCAAGAGACGAAAGATCTCCGCGTATGCTGGGCGATCCACGTCCGGTAATCGAATTCGGATATCGACAGATAGTGCGCCTGCGCGTGGAAGCCACATGCGAAGCAGTTCCACAAGACGTGTGTCCCGGGCATCTTCTTCGTCCCTTTCCAAGGGTGTGTACTTGAAGTGGTGGCCGGGATCGAGACGGGTCCAGACGCGGGGCGTAGACAATGCTACATCACGCCACAGCGAACAGACAGCTGCGAGAATCATGGGACTGCATCCTTGAATCGGTGACCACGCTACGTATTGGTCAAATATTTCGGCGGTAACCTCGTTCGGGAGGGAAAAGACGGGATACACCACCGCGGCGAGCTTTCCGAGGATATTCGCCCGGTCTGCCTGCAAGCGAACTAGTTGAGACTGCAAGGAAGATATCTGAGCCTCGACGTCGGCCAGACAGGACCGCAACTTGGCACCGTTGTACATCGGTGCTCGGATGGTCGTGGAATGAAGTCAAGAAGCGATCAAGTCACAGTCACAAGTTGCACAACTTGATAAGATAAGGTACACCAGTCTCGATCCGTGAGTTGAAGCAGAGAAAAATATCAGTACATTGGGTCGAAGCTCCTTCCATTGCGTTGAAATTTAATCAAGCTGCATTGGTGTCGAACTTTGCCAGCGACACCAAAAACTTGGTGATTACATTCCGTATGCGAACAAGACAGAGCTTCAAATGATGCGTACAAGGCGCATAAACCAGAGAAGAATTGCAAGCACGATACGCAGAAACCAGAGAGTCAGGACCGCGGGCACTATATGGGCAAGCCACTGCACCGGGCCCCAACGCAACGCCCTTCTCGCCTCTTCCTCCTCGCCCTCATAGCCAACCCACACCTTTCCAAAGCTCGAGCCCACAGTCACATTGTCGCCGTGCTCACACCCTGCGCGCCATGCGCTCACGTCGCCGACAAACCAGCGTTTTTCTCTGCCAACCTCCTTGATGGGCGTGGACATGCGTGCCAGTGTCGAGGAGAGGCGCGGGGTGCCAGAGCAGGAGGTTACCAGCGGGCCGTGGAACGATCGCGGGAGAAACAGTGCGACCTGCCCCCACACCGTCATTACATAGATATTCAGCCGTGGGGTGCATGGACTGAGCTTGCCCTAGTATTATATGATACGAATGAGTGAACGGATGGCAATAAGGGCAAAGTACCCACGACATCAACCTTGAGCGTCACATCCCCTATGAACGTGCGCACAGACAGCCGACTCATTATGGTACAGGGTGGAGGATGATCACCCCTCTTCTTCGGACAGCATGGATATCCATTCTGCTCACACACCGCGCCCTCCGAGACGGGCAACACGCACACCTCCGCGTCGATCCGGCCCCATCCAACATCCAGCTCGACGGCGTCGCCGGTCTTGAAGTTGCCATCTTCCTTTTCCCAGGCCGAGACGGCCCGGAGCAGCGACCTCGGGGGGTGGATGTTTGGGTCGACGGTGAACCGGCTCTTTACCGAACCAAAGGTCCGTGCGATGAGGATGTTGTTCTGTGGCGCGTTGGGGTGCCAGTCCTCCATAGCAGTAGCGGAACTGGGGCCAAATTCGGCGGTTTCGGTGTAAGGAGGCAGACCCGTCGGCAAAATCTACGAATAAGGCTGAGTCCCGAAACCGTGTGGATGAATCACCATCGTACCTCGACGGTCGTTGGGAGGAGGGTTTTCTGGTCTTGCTTGTTGTTGGGCATCGTAACTAAGTACCCCTGAAGATGAATGAGCCCCTGCTTTTATAAGGCCCCGCACAATCCTTCCCGATCTGGGTTCAATTAGGAGAAGCCCTAAACTCACGATCTCAGCGTGAAAGCTCTCAGCCTGCCAACAAGAGAAGCCGCCCACCCACCTTGAGGGTCTGGTGTGCGCTATCGTCAGGAGGAAAGAGCCTGGTGGACGACGTAGATGCACCTCAGGCGTGATTTGAGTCTTGACCTACATAGGGCGGCGGGTATATCAAGAGGCCAGCCCACCATGCGACTCGTGCGAGACATCAACTATGGGCGTCCAGGAGAAGAGCGCTGGCCCCGGGTGTGGAGTTCAAGCTGCGAAGCTCAGAGTTGCGATCGGCGCTAGTGGATGTCACACTGCCGCCGTCACGGGGGTATTTTGGCGCCGATCACTGCGCCTGCGGCCTGCGCCTCCGGCGGCAATTTCAATTTTCACCGTACCCCTTCCGAATCTGAGTCAGTCGCGTGCAGACAGCGCTCCCATTGTCGAATCGTCAAGTCTGCGAGGGTCTGCGCTCCCTCCCTGGGGTTGTAACCCCTATGACACGGCGGCCGAACGAAGCAATCGCCTACCGTCTTACGCGCGTCGCGAACCCGTTGCCGGGCACACATTTCTGATTGTCTGTCACCTCCGAAGCATGGCGATCCGCTGCCTGTCCACCTTCCTCATCGACAGTCGCTCCTTCCTTCTCCGCTCTCCCTTTTCCTCTCGTGGCATCATATGTCGACAGACTCGGACGCCGTCCCAAGTGCATCCAGTCGCGAGGCGTACGGATTGAGATATCCAGCCAAGCTCACTCTGATTCCGTTTCCTCAGCTTTTTTCTCGGTTGCTGGCATCTCGCGGGGACAAGTGCGTTGGCTATATCTCCTTCAGATCCATTCGGAAGCTTACCCTCCACAGCCCTCTTGTACTGGGATCATCTCTTGACTCTGGGTACGATCCTCTCTCCGAGATGCCCTCAGTCTCACAGGAGGATTCAGACCGCGAGATCGCCCTACTCTGGAAACGCACACGCTCCATGAGGTCATACTGGTTTTTCAGTCTGTTGCTCTCCCACCCGAACTACGATGTCCTCACAATAGTTTTTAGTCAACAGATATTTTGCATTCGCCACCGGATTCGCAATAGCGCCGCTACCCTTCCTCACGAGACTCTCCACCAAGACATGCGAGAACTACAGCCTGTTTCGCGAGCTAGCCCTGGTTTGCTCGCAAACCATCACCTGTCGTTCGTAATACCAACTCCATGCCTATTCTATTCATCCTGACGATCGCGCGATAGTCGTCATGCTGATCAGAGTATACGCCCTCTTCGGTCGAGATAACCGAATATTGTGCTGCATGATTGCCATAGCGGCGTGCGGAACCGGACTAACAATCGCAAGTCCCTATTCTATCTCCCCGAAAGTACTGACAATCCCCCAGTGGTCCCTCACTGGACAACACGGAGCCCGTTCCTCAGTGGGAGGATGCCACTTTGGATTAATCTCTTCCACGTGCGTCCCCGCTCATTACCTTCCTCTCCAACCTCTCAAGTGCAATCCAGCGCCCACCGTGCGTCTCATTTCATGTCGTCCCTGAATTCAAAAGCTGACCTGCCTCGTAGATCTAGCAGCTCCCTGGGAAGCCTTATTCGCGTTCGACACATTTCTCTTTTGTCTGCTCATCTACAACGCGTACACCGGTCGTAGATGGATGGATTCAGGCGCCAAGCTGCACATAGTCATTATACGAGATGGTGCGTCCGATTTGCGTCTCAAACTTGAATGATTGACCGTAAACCTCCTTAGGTGCTGTATATTTCGGGTATGTAACCAACCAAGGAACCTCCTTCTCGTGTTCAAGGTCAATTCTAGTGTCATGGCGCTCACGAATCTCGCGAATATCTTGACCTACTATGTGCGTGATTTGCCTCAAGACTTCTTACCCACTCACTTGCTGTCTGCAGGCCACGTCCGGAGGGGTTCGGTCCATTCCTTCTTCCTCTCTTTCCCTTTTGTTCATACTATCACAGTGGGTCAGCCCCGGCTCATTGACGACACTGGCAAACTTGTATGTACTGCCCAGATGATATCATCGCTCCTGACGATAACTTTCCAGCCTGTCAGTCACGATGACCTCCCGGCTGATACTCAACCTTCACAAAGAAGCCGAGGTCGGTATCATGACCGCACCAACTGGGGCTCAGCAGAGCACCGTCCGCTGGGCCCGGCAAGAAAGCGATCAAGAGTAGAAACTGTATCTGTACATGTATCCCAACTAGCATAAACTGTAGCTATTGTACCTCACACCGCTATAATCCAAACCATATCACCGAGTCCCCTTGCCCTCCCCCTGATGTATAAACTCCCAACACTTCCGCCCAGGCTCAATCCCCAGTATCCCCTGCACCCCAACCAAATCCATCTCACAAAGCTCCCTCACATTCCTCACCTTACTCGCCACATACTTGACATTCTTGGCCGTAATCCCAGGCAAACACCTCAACAGCTCCTCCGCAGCCGCATTCACCCCGGCACCCACGTCGGGATCCTCCTCCGCCCCGACAGCGATAGCCGTCCGCGGATCAGGTTCCGGCATGTTGGCTTTCAAATCCGCAAAGATCTCCGCGGTGGCGTACGGCGAGGAGGCCCAGATGATGCGCAGGCGGGGGAAGGAGAGCATGAGGAGGACGAGTTTGGATTGGACTGAAGGTCCCGCTTGTTGTTGTTCAGACACGCCACCCTTTTTGGGAGGGTATTTGTTTGTCGGTTTGGCGTATGACTTCAAGTCCGAGACGACCTGATATCGTATTAAACGTGATTCAAAGGACGAGGGGAGACTCACCTCGAGCGAAAACGCCTTGTCTTCCTCAAACTCGATGAGGAGTATGGGATGTTTATAATGCACCGACATCAGCTCGCATTGGGTAAACCTGGAGACCAATTCACGTCCAGCCAAACGAGAGGCAAAGAACTCACAATCGTCCAGAATTGAAACTCGACACCAAATCGGGCAGACTCTTGCGTTCCACACAAATATCCGGCGTCAAGATATAATCCCCAACCGTCAGCGTTGCGGGGATGACGAGCATATCCGTGGCATGCAACAGCGAGGGCAGCGTCGAACGAAATTCTCGCATATCGACGATGACCTAGCGACTCAATTAATTATTAGAAACAGCCTGAGCCTGATAATGCACACGAACCTGAGACACCGTTTTACTGAGCTCCTTCCTGCCCCCAGCAATCCGCGTACTGATCGTCTTGATAAGCGCATCCCCTCGCCCGTCACCGCGGTCTTCGAATATAGGCAGAAGCATGGTCTATGTACGAGTTCAGCACGTCGGACTCGAAGGAAGAAAGAGGAAAAGAAGTCTAACCCCCCGCTCCTTGATCAACCTCTGAAAGGCGTCCTTCTCCTTGCGAATCCCAGCAAGGTACTTGTGCTCCTCGCACGAGTTGCCGTAGACCATATGGTACACACGAACGTTCAGCCCGGGATTCGAGCTTCGGTACACCTTTCGTGGCGTCCTGTCAGTTGTTGTGTGTTGAGCAAGTCGGAAACGCACCTCAATCCTCCTAATAAAGTCCATATTCGGCTCATACATGACGATAAACCGCGGTTGTATCTCCGCCAACATCCTATCGTCCGTATCATCCGAGTACGGGCGGACAAGCACCGTCAACTGTGGTTCCAGGAGCCCGTAGTTGGTGTCAAACTCGGCATCATCGAATGTGAGTAGCGAGGCTTCAGTCAGGTCGAGCGCCATGGCAGCCTGCGCGTCGATATCCTCGACGCTTTGCGCCGCCCAGCTGAAAAAACGGTTAACCAAAGTTATTTTCAATAGGAATACTCACAAATCAGCAATGTTATTCGCCTCCTCACGAATAGTCCCAATCGCACTGACAGCCTTCACCGGAGGAGGCACGGGCCGTACTGTAGCCCCCGATCCAGATCCAGACGCGCCGGGCGCCCCACCCCTGACCCTCCGCCTCGACGCCCTCTTCTCCTCCCTCTCCCGATCCTTCCTCTGCAACGCCTCACTAATCCCCTCCCCACCGCCATACATCTTCTCGTACCCCTGATTTGGCCCTGCCCTCCCCGCACTATTCGGCATCCCAAACCCAGGCCTCCCATCCTGCTTCCGCTCCGCGAGCTTGCGCTTCCACCAGAGATACAACCTAAGCTTACGGAGAAGCATCGTGCGCCCCTGCGCGCCTTTTGGCTGGGTGTCATCTTTAGAAGACAGGAACTCGGATATAAGCGTGCACGTCCGCGTGGAAGACGCCATGACGAGGATCGTGTTGCTTCCCGGCGGAGGCGCAACACCAGGAACTCGCCTCTGCGACTCCATCCTCAAAATCTCCTCGTCCGCCTCGAGTAGGATCTCCGCCAGAAGACTCCATTTCGGCAACTCCTCCAAAACAGGCTCGAGGCCCTCCGGCAGCCACTTGGGCCTCTTCTCACCAGAGGTTCCGGCGATTTCATCCACGACGTCCCACTCGTCATCGTTGTCGTCTGCGGCCGACTGCTGGGGAAGACCGTTGCCAGAGAGCTTGGCGGTCGAACTGACGGTGTAACACCGCCTTTTGGCAACCTCAAAGATGATGTGCGCCGCTTCGCTGATCATCCACGGGGAGCGGTTCTGCTTGACGCCCATGACGGTCACCGTGCTCGTCGCAAGCAGTGTTTCGAGGTAGGCTTGGAATTGGAGAGGGTCGTAGGTGAGGAGGTAGGAGAGCAGCCGACGTAGGATCCCGAGGTCAGTAACCAGTTGCTTCGTCTTGGGACCGGTTTTATGCCAGACAGCATCGAGCTGTCGCCGGACGATGACATCGAATGAACGGAAGTAGGCGTTTTCTACATTGAAATCATCGAGGTCGAGCTGGATTTCGATGAATAATTGTCAAGAGAAGAGGACACAGGTACATACCGTCGAGTTGGAACGCTTCAGTTCCCCGAGAGTGTTTGTCATGCACTGGAGTATGGCGTGGTGGATGTCGGACATGGATTCTGAGAGGTTTTGCGACAGTTCAATGACATCCGCTCGGCGCCGCTCGAGCGTTTTCTTGATATCGTCCTGGAATCTGGGTTGTTTTGGATTCAGAAAGTAAAGGACTCCGCGGCCGGCAGACTCACCGTGGGTATATGTGGACGGTGCGAATCTGGAGCTCTTTCATGATATTCTTGAGCGGTTGCATGCCGTTCGTAATGTGTTCGGGTTGGTCAGTGAAGGCTTTGAGGAAACCCGTCTTGTTTTTCTCTCGGTAGAGTCGCACAATGAAGGCTTCGGTGGCAAGTGGTGTCACTCTGCGAAGAGGGCGTCAACGGGAGCACGGGATAAATGGGTCGTCATACAGTTCGGCGTGGAGGACAAGCATACCAGTGATGCGCGAGATCGGTATGTCTCCTTGGAGCATGTCGACTACGAGGATACGGGAGGTGACGGAGAAGATTCCGCCGGTTTTGTAGAGATTCTGCCTTGGGAGCATTCGAAAAGCAGCATGGAAGAAGCCCGGACAAGACTGACCTATCCTTGCTCTGGGTCTCATAGCCGATGACCCTGAGCCCCGGATTCCTGCACCCCATTATGCCCAGTTCCTCTCCGATCTCCGACTCTTCCTCCGGCGTGGCATTGACGAGAAGCACGGTGCTCCCTTCAGTGGCGTAGACCTTGAGCAGGGTGCAGATTATCCGACGAAGACCGAGACCACGAGCGAAGACGAGGAGGTCATTGGTGGTGGGGTCGTGTATTCGCTCTAGAATGAGCTTGTGGAAGGGCAGAAGTGTCGACATCTCATGTATTCATGACAGAGGAAGGTGAGTCAAATCGGTGGCGTGGGCAACCAAGCATATGTAAACAACGCGTCGGCCTGCTCAGTCACCCGGTCATCTGTCATCATCAGTAAGCAACTGCCGGGGATACCAGGCCTGATTCTAAATGAGGTCGAGGAATTTTGGTATAAAAACTTGCATCGAAAACCAAAGTCGAGCATCAATGGCCTTCCCTCAGACATTCGACGCGTACCTCCCCAGCAACTTCCAGGAGTTTCTCGCTCTCGCGAAATTCAAACCGGAGTACATTTCACTGGAGGCTTTGCACGCCGTGCCCCTCGACCCCGCGCACACAGCGTCCTTTGAATACGCAAAGAAAATAACCCCTCACGAGGGTTTCATCCACTCCGTCCGATGCTACTACTTCTCCCTCGCCATCCTCGCCAACGGATTTCCCTCCGGGACAGCGGGCGTTCCCCAGATTACCTTCACCGAGCTGGTCCGACGCGTATACCACACCTGCATCCTCCACGACCTCGGATGGACGACAACAGCTGAAGGCCGCGCTCACCCGGCACATACCATGTCGTTCGAGCTCCACGGCGGCATCATGGCGTATGAGCACCTCAAAGCCCCCGAGCTCGAGCTCGACGCGCACCAGCTGGGCGATATAGTCCAGAGCATCATGCTGCACACCTCCCAGTGGAACGAAGGAACCGTTTCATCCACCAAGCAGCTCATATCCCTCAGCGCGCTGCTTGACGTGCTGGGATTGCAGGCATTCGGACCTGGAGTACTCGGGTCGATGATCCATCCCAAGACGATCCGGGAGATCGAGAAGGAGTACCCGAGAGGAAAGTTGGGTGCCGATGCGAGGCAGGCTTTGGAGAGCAATGCGAAGGAGGCACCTGATTGTTTGATCGGTCATTTTCCGGGAGGGGTGAGTACTTTCTTTGACTTTTTTGCGCGGTCAGTTGCTGATCGTCGAGAAATAGTTGGAGGCCTTTGTGAAAGTGATCCGCGACGAGCCGATCGTGCCCGCAGATGAGTAGGAAATACATAAACTTACATGGAATGTCCATGAATACTACAAGCAATCCCCACTCTGACTACATATATGTGAGTGAGTGAGAGAAATTTCCGAGATCGGCACGCACAGTCGGAGACTCGGAACGGACATTTGGAATCTGATAGAACAACCGAGGGAGGAGCCCGCAGGCATGCCCTGCTTCTCAATAGTGTTGGGACGGGTGCCGTAGACGAGCGATGTCCAGTCGTGGGCCATGCGTCGTGCTGGTGAAAGGCAAAGGACAAGTGAAGGCATGACTCATCGCATCATCTGATGATCAAGACGCCGGCCATCGGCATGATCAGCTAAGTACTCACGGTTCAAGACCTGTCGGCACACACCGATCCGTTGTTTCCAATTCGATCTGGCTCGGGATCATACCACCGAACCTAGCACACTTCCGACAACAGTTTTTTTCTCTCTCTCGTATACAATCAAACAGATTTAACAACTACTCGTCCGCAGGCACAATAGATTCCTCGAGCGGCGCGATCTTCAAGAATGAGGAAGGCGCTGAGGGTGATGAGCTGTGTGACAGCAGACACGTTGCCTTCGTTCCACTGCGAAGTGTGCAGCATGATGCTCTGCACGATGTCGCCCAGCCGCGCCGAATCCATCGACGCTTGGAGGTGCTCATATGCCATGATTCCCCCGTGCAACTCGAACGACATCTTGCTCGCAGGGTGCTCGCTACCCTCCTCGGTGGTGGTGAGGCCAATGTCGTGCAAGATGCACGTAAGGTAGAGCCGCTGGGTGAGCTCCTCCAGGGTGATTTGTGGAACACCCGGAGTGTTGGAAGGGAACCCGTTGTACAAAAAGGCGAGCGCAAAGTAGTAGCACCGAGTGCAATGGATGAATACGTCGGGCGGTGTTAATTTCTCTGCGTACGAGAAGGACGTCGAGGATGCCGCGCCGAGCGGGATGCTGCGCAGAGTTTCGAGGGAGACATAGTCCGGTTTGAATTTCGTGAGGGAGAGGAACTGTGTGAGGTTGCAGGGGATGAACGCGTCAAATGTCTTTGGGAAGGCCATGTTTTCGGGAGGCAGAGAAGTATTGGGTGGGTATATATATGTATTTTCTTGGTTGACTATCCTGAATTGAAAGTGCGCGGCTTTGGACTACGCGTCGCTCTCAAGGTTGACTGCCGCGGTGGTTACAAGTTCAATTTCACGTCAGCAATATATTTTCTTGATCGACTATCCTGAATTTGGCAGTCAGCCTGAGCTCCCCGCGCGGCCTTGGATTACGCGTCGCTCACAATGTTGACTGCTGCGGCGGTTACAAGTTCAATTACCGACGGATACCCGCCTATGGGCTGATGAACATAATAGCCGCTGACTGAGATTCCCGAACCCTCCGCTACTTCAATTGCACTCGGCGCAACCAATGTGATCTCGCCTGTCTGGGAGTATGGCATAGAGGCACATTGATTCCAAGGCAAAAGTCAAGGAGAATCAAACCGAGCACTATAGTCTCTAGGGGTGAACCTTCATCAATCCCTCTTAGCTCAGTTGGTAGAGCGCGTCACTAGTAGGATATGACGAGGTCAGTCGTTCAAATCGGCTAGCGGGAATTTCGGAATCATCAGATCTTTTTGTGTCCATGTGACCCTACTTACTTGTCTTCCTCACAATTTTTCTGACACCCCTGCTTCCAGATTTCCTGGAAGCCTCGACACCTTATGAACTCGCATCAGGTGATACTTGGTTTGTTTTGACATAATTAGCCGACCAACCAAATCTCTTGATTCCAAACTTCCATCATCTGACAGTGACACTCGGACGACCGCCTGCACGCGCTTCGCTGGCCATGTCGTATTTCAAGGCACATTCCCCCTGCTCTCTGCTATCTTCTATGACTCGACTCACCACTCGGTCTCTCCTGCTTCTCCTCGGCGTCGTCTGGTTCGGCGTCCAATGCTATGCCAACGCCGGCCTGCCGTCAACTCGGGGACTAAAAACACCACGAACTGACAACGAAATCAGGGGCACGGTGGAAGCCATGCTGGACGACTTTCTGAAGCAGCTTTCGGTCAGTTTGGTTTGTCGAAAAGTTGGTCTCACTCACAGATCCGACGTTTCAAGGTCTCGGTTGATGATGACCTGGCAACTTCCAATTCCACTCAAGGGCCTTCTGCACCGCAACTCAAGCAGACGAAAGACAGTTTTTTGGACGATATTCTGGGTGTTCTCTCGGTGTGTTCCATTTGCTTTTTCAGTCGGAATGGTTCGTTGACACGCACAGCAACCGCAAGAGTCGCTACCGGCCACGTTGAAAGTGACTGCAGAAACACAACAGAAACAGCAGTTCATCGATAATCTTGTGAGCCAGATGACGATCCCTGAGTTGGGTGAGTGTTTAGTTGGACGATATACAGCACATTCACTCTTCATACAGTTCTGCAAATGCATCTCATGTTTGCTGGTAAGACCCCATTGCTCTATTCGTTCTGGCTCATTTGACATGGTCAGACAATCTTATCGGTGAAAATTCTGACAACGGAGGATACGGTAAATCTGCTCCCCATCGCCCATCTTCTCGCGCTCACTCGCGCGTGCCAGATACCGCCATGAGCATCGCGCCGACCGCCGGTGTCGGCGTCATCAACGACTGGTACCCAACCAACAGCTCCCAATACAACACCCTCCAAGCGCTCAACACCCTCAAATCGCGACTCAAAATCCCATTCATCGTCTACGGCGAATGCGAGCACGGCGTCGGCTCTTTCAAGCAGAGCATGTTCCCGCAAAGTCTCGCGGTGTCGGCGTCGTTCGATACGGGGCTTGCCTACGAGGTGGGAAGGGCTATCGGGTCGGAGGCGAGGGCTATTGGGATTCATGCGTGTTTGGCGCCGGTTTTGGATTTAGGGAAGGAACCGAGGTGGGGGAGAACGCAAGGCAAGTGTAGTGGGCTTCCGTGATTCTCCCAACTGACACAGATTGTAGAGGCCTGGGGAGAGGACTTTGTGCATACGGCGCTGATGGGGGTGGCATACGCCTCTGGCCTGAGCAAGAACGGCTCATGGGCGGAGCCAGATGCTGTCGTGCCTGTGTTGAAGCACTTTGCTGCATATGGAAGCCCCCGCTCGGGTCTCAACGCCGCGCCTTTCATGGGCCGCGGCCTGCGTGAAGTGCTGCAAGAGATGCTTGTACCATTTAAAGCTGCGATTGATTTGGGTGGGGCGAGGGGTGTTATGATGTACGTATGCTTCACTCCCTCTTCGGTCTGAATAACATGCTTCAGGTCGTATAACGAGCTCGACGAGATTCCTGCCTCGGTGCATCCCGTTTTATATGGGGCGTTGGCAGATTGGGGCTTCGATGGTTAGCTCTCCTTCGCTTTCGTGACGTCTCACCAATATCCTTTCGAGGTTTCACTACCGCAGATGACACTGGCATGGCACAATTAGCCACCGTACACGGTGTGGCGTCTTCCCCCGCTGACGCCATCGCGCAGTGGTTCAACGCTGGTGGCATGATCGACTTTTACGACTTTCCCATCGACGTCTACGTCAATGTGAGTTGTCTGCCTCAACGATGGAGTGCGTCTCATCCCGGGACGTAGAGCACGGTCGATCTTGTAGCGAATGGGACGGTCAAGTTGTCTACTCTACAAGACCACGTGAGGAAGATCCTGGGGGTCAAGTACGATCTGGGACTCTTCTCGGATCCATTCATCCCTGATTCCATCGACGCCCAAGCCCTAACAGCGTCCCACGCACCCCTCACCCTAGATGCTGCACATAAAAGCATCGTGCTCCTCGAAAACCGACACAACACACTCCCTCTCAAACCCAGCGCGCAGAACATCCACACCGTTGCGCTGATCGGGCCATTCAGCGATATCCTCAACTACGGCGATTATTCTGGACAATGGGGAATGTATCCAACCAACCGATCGAGCACTCTTCGGCAGGGCATGCTCGCAAAACTGAACGGCACCTCTGCTCGGCTCGTATCGAGCTGGGGCGCCGACACATGGACGTACCACGGGCAATACAATATCCCCGCCTACCTACTCTCCTTCGCTGGCGTTCCCGGCATGCAGGGAACGTACTACGCCGACACGAATTTCAGTGAACCCGTGTTTACCTTGCAGGAGACGCCCAACCGCGATTGGGGGCTGTATCCGCCCGTGGGACTGCCGTCGAACAACTTTAGCGTTGTCTGGGAGGGCGAGCTCGAGGTGCCTGTTGATGGCGATCCCGTCGATGGGTGGCTGGGCGTTGCTGTCTCAGCGAATTGCTCCGCGCGTCTGTTCGTTGATGGCAAATTGATCTCGCAGACGGAGGCTACGCCGGGGAACAACATCCTCGGAAACATCATGCTTGGCGCGAATACGAGCGCGCCGCCTCCTGGGGGTGCCCAGTTCCAGTTCATGTCGGGTGCAAAGCATCAGCTGAGGTTGGAGTTTACGGCGTTGAATTTGGCGCAGAAGGTTGCGAATTTTGGGAGTTTGAATGCCGAGGTGGAACTGTTTTGGAATCTGGTGGATCGGGGGGATGCGGTACAAAAGGTGGGTTACTTGACCCCTCAAACAATCTTTTGTGCTCAGCTTTTTCAGGCTGTCGACGTGGCGAAAACAGCTGATGTCGTTGTTCTCGCTGTGGGCGCCAATTGGAACAGCGATGGAGAGAACGGGGATCGTGCAACTTTGGGGCTTTCACCCAACCAGAGTGCGTCTTTTCTCGGGTATCCTACTCTTGCCTCTAACACCGCTCTAGCTGCCCTGGCTGATGCTATTTTCGCCATGGGAAAGCCGGTTATAATGGTCCTCCAAGGTGGTCGTCCTTTTGCTATTCCGGAGTATTATGCAAAGGCAGCGGCCGTCGTAAATGCGGTACCATTTCCGCCGGCTTTTGGTGTGCTCGCTAACTCCCTGGACAGTTCTTCCCCGGTCAATCTGGCGGGCAAGCGATCGCTGACATCCTCTTCGGCGTGTTCAACCCTGGCGGTCGAGTCCCCCTGAGCGTTCCTTTTGACGTTGGGACCTTGCCTGTGTATTACAAGTGCGTCTCTTTCTTCTTTAGACTCCAAGGCTCATTGCAGTATAGCTACAAAGCGACTTCTCATGTCAACAACTTTACTGACGAGGATATCGGCTCTTATCCCATTGTAAGCTTATTTTTATTTGTTCGAGTCCATCTTCAAACCATTTCACAGTACAGCTTCGGTTACGGACTGTACGTCTTTACCCTCTCGTTCACAGCACCTTGTACTCACGATATCAATTTCAGCTCCTACACCACCTTCACACACAGCAACTTCAACACACGCAGTGTCTCCCAATTCTCCAGCGGCTCCACCATCCCATTTGAAGTGACGATAACCAACACAGGCTCAGTCTCTGGGAGCTACGTAGCGCAAGTCTACCTCCTCCGGCGCACCGGCGTCTCTTCCAGCGTGACCACATCAGTCAAACAGCTTGTCGCGTTCTCCCGAGTTTACCTCGACGCCGGGGAGAAAAGCACGGTTGAGATGAGCGTGGAGGTTGATCGGTTTTTGCAGGTTGTGAATCGGGAGTATAAGTTTGAGTTACAGACGGGGAGCTATACGTTTGCGTTGTTGGAGGATTCGAGTTTCGGGGCGGCGACGGGGACGAATGTGACCTTGGTCTGTGTGTAGGTTGTCATAAGATACATGGTTTCAATCACAAAGGGCATATACATATTCTATTCATCAAACAACTCGGTCCCTTAAAACCTCTTCAATCCTCTCTGGGTTTGATTCACCCGGGTCGTCACTGAACTCGGGCATCCGGAGCTCCGAGACTTGGCGTATCGGCGGTATAATCGACGGCCTCTGCTGCCTGCAATCGCTCACGGGGCGTGGTGACATGACCAGGGACGTATGGTCGACGGTGAACTCCGAGAGGATGCCGGTGCTGGCTTCTTCGTGCAGATTAAGCATTAGGCGTGACATGATTGAGACCGAGACGCAATTGGAGAACGTCGCCAGGGATCCGCGGAGGAGGGGCTGTGTCATATGTGCTGCAAATCAGGATTTGTTTGTTGGGAAGGGATGGTGCACGCACTCCAGCTATCTGTACAATGGATATGAGTGGAAGAAATCCGACGGGACACGGAGCATACATAATATGTGATAATGTTGGTGAGGTTGGCTAGGGCCATTGCACTGCAAGCCTGTTAAATACGAGTCGAGAGCATCGGACAAGTCTTACGCGTAGTACAACGCCGCTATACCGAATCAGACACTCTCAAATGCATAGGGAGAGGGGTGAGGGCTCACAGTCCCGAGCAATAAGCATATGCAGTGGCATAGAGCCACCACCAAGTTCCCTCCGTAACAGGTAGGTGCGGCGCACAGTCAGGCTTAAAATGAGCGTGTCGAAAAGGAATACGGCGATCCATGAGACGCTCAGATCTATGATATCTCAGCTATCGTAGGCTTCTGCCGAGAGGAAGACACTCACGGTATCCGCTAAAAACGCAATCAGGTTGCGGTAAGTGAACAGGCATGGGAGGTAAGGGGTGGGGCTGGGGACGTACGGACCTTTGCAAGGTGATTCCCAGATTGCAGCCGGGGAAGAGGGAGTCTGGAATGGACTGTTGTCCCTGTTCTGCCCACTGAAGAGCATTTGGATGTATTCAAGGAGAGATTGGAAGACGAGACGCACGGACAAGGCTGCGATTAAGCAAACCGCCCCTGTGAGGAGAAGCGCTAGGATTCGTTTATCTCTGCCGTAAAGGGCGTAGGTCCGGATTATGAGTACAGCTAGAGGGACTTGAATTTGGCGGAATATTTATCATTGGGAGACTTCACACCAGAAACGACAAACTGGGTGAGGACGAGGATGATTTGGTGGATCAGGTAATACATGCGACATCCCTGCAAGCCAGACAGATCTCAATTCTGGAGCATCCCCAAGTGATCATAGCGCACCGATTGTGAGAGGGAGAGGAAAGAAAACACGACAACAGGGATGTTGCCTACGAATCCGAGGTATCGAACGAGGAAGAACCACAGAGAGCTGGGGGTCTTCTTCCGCATCCAAAGGTAGCCAATTTCTCTGTCTGCAGAGAAAATTCAGCCGGTCTGGTACAGTGAGCAGAGCGAACGCACCGAAGGTGAGAATATGGTCCCAGTACAAGATGGCTAAGGAATACTGTCAGGGTAAAATTCGCCGGAAGAAAAGAGACTTGGCGTACTTATGCCAACGAGGTGGAAGCCGTGGAGGATTATTCTGGGCTCGGTGTCAATACCGCTGTTAGCTGGGACAACAAGTGACCAACGTCTCACTGGCAAGAAGCTCGGTGCTGGGCTCGTCGTCCTGCATGGCGGGAAGTAAGTGACTCTAGTTTAGTTATCTGGCCTAGCATCCATGACTTTTGCGAGATGGGAACATGCCGGCGGTTCCACATGTACAACTGATCTTCGAGTGAGAACGTGTGGCCCACTGTGGGTACGGAAATTACATTTAAAATACACGTATCTTTGGCCAAAAAAGCATACCGAGAGCCGGGTGGATACCTGACCAGCCATTGGCGTGGAATGAACCGTATCAGTTGGGAAGACACAGGCCTCCACTCAAGATGCCTGCCGCAAAGTTTTTAGAAAGGATGGAAAGATTCTCTATCTTCGGGCCGGATGGGTGGCCGAATTGATTCTCCGAGTTGGTGCGACAGGAAGCAAACAAGGAAGAGAAGAGTGCATGCGTTCGGCGGAGTAACTTGGCACGTTCATGCCCAAGAGGAAATAGACTCCAGAACTTGTTGACACGGATCAGAGATAGTGCGTACGGTGAGAAGAAGGTGCCAAGAGGCTATTTCCAGTGGTGGATTTGGATAAGAAGAGAAGTTGTTGTTGTTTATGTACGTGACTGGTGCTTAAATAAGCACACGCGCCCAAACTCTCTCTCTCTCTTTCTGACCACGATGAGCGCCAGAATGCCGTTCGTTCCTGGTGGTGCCCCGCGCCCGACGACCGCGTCGCCCAGCACCCCGCAATTCGTAGCTGATCCCTCCAATCCTCTCAACGGCGGCCCAATCGCGCCTGAAAGCACAGACAATCGCCCACTCAATATCGGCTCCCTGACAAAGTCGAATCGTTCTCAGACTCCCGCTTCCCGTCGTCCTTCCCTGCAATCAGCAGCAGCAGCCCATATACCTCGTCCCTCCACGTCTGACCCTCATACTAAACCCAAGTCGAGCACTGTCCCCAATCACCGTCTCCACTCTCATCTTTCATCTTCTCATGGCATTATCGCCCCTACGCCCGTCCAGGGACGCGCCACACCGTCCCTGTTCTCGAATTCCGCTTCCTTCAAAACCCCCGCTCTTCCTTCCTCCCGTGCCTCTCCGCACCAGCTCCCAGTAGCGAACGACCAGATCAATGGAGATCAGTCACACGACGAGAACGTCTCCCCAAACCCTTTATTCCGTGTCAAAATCCTGCCCGAGCAGCCTGGCCCGCATCGTATTGTCTTTGGCGCTCGTCCGGTCACCGATTTGACTCAGGACGAGGACGACGAGGAGATTTACGAGAATCACGAACCCGAAGAGGAGGGTGCCCAGAGCCGCAACAGGACGAAGCGTAGACGATCTGACATGGACAAGGAGGCAGAGGAGGAGCGCTACGCGAAGAGATTCAAGTCGCACGAGGAGGTCGTCGACAGGCGTGTGGTGCGTCTGCTAGCGCATCTTTCTCCTTGACGCTCATGACTGATGTCATCTTAGGTCAACGAGAACATCTACTCGGACGGAAACGATATGTACGGCCGCCACTCGAGCCCGCACCAAGGCGTCGACCACCAGCACCAGCACCAGCAGCAGCAGCTTCCCCGCCACGCCCACCACACTGGCAGAGTGCCCCTTCCCCCGCAGTTCGCATCTGGCTACCCGCACTCGCAGCACAACGCCAGCGGCATGCCGATGCCTCAGCACGCCAACCCTCAGCACACAGCTGACCTTGAGCGCCTCCTGCAGCTCTTCAAGATGGAGAATGTCGACCTCCGTATTGAGGGCCGGATCGAGAAGTACGAGCGCTCTTCGGAGAAGTGGAAGACTTGTACCCGTGAGGAATGGCTTGCGGGGGCGGATGGTGCGTCCTTTTCTACCTGCCCTCTTCATTACACAGTCTGATCGCGGAATACAGAGCTCAGCGCCAATTTCGGCAAGATCTTTGATGACGTAAGTCCTCTCCATCGTCCTCATACTGAGCTGACGGACATGCGATCCCATGTAGATCAAAGCACATATGAGGTGTGTTTCCCCTGTCCGCCCCTCTTCCTTTCTGACGATACCCCACAGCAAGAAGTTTGAGGTCTTTGCGAGTTGCGAGGGCCGCATCAAGCAGCAGCACCAGACCCTCAAGGAGCGCGATGGGGTGTTGGAGAGCGTCCGTGGGCGGCTTGTTGCGGAGGGAGGGCACGTTCTGGGGTCGTGAGCTGCATCGGAGGAGGAGTTTGGGAGGATGGTCCTGCATCGCATTGTTACGTCCTATTCTTTTCTCGGAGCTGTCTGTCTGTCTGCTTTTTTCGGATCTTCTAGATACCTGCCGTTGTAATCCAGAACAAGAATGCAGTGTCCTATTATTCGACGATGTTGCTGTATAATGTTCCCGCTTCATCAGGATCGCCTTGAATGCTGTGAAGAACCGCTTCCGTACGTAATTGGACCTATAATGGGAGGACTGCTGTGAATCCAATAGCTGTGGGCACTTATATAAAGCTGGTGCTCATTCATCTGAAGGACTAGCTACGATGACAGGCAACAAGCAAGTCCAACAACCCCTCCTCCCGACGACCGCGAGTGGTCTGCCTCCATACACCGAGATCGCCGAGTCCGGCGCCAGTGCCTCTGGATCCTCTTCCGCTATTGCTATGGAAGATTGGCACACCCACGCACAGAACAACATCCTCGTCTCACGTAACTTTCGTTCGATCACAAACACACGGTTCACCGTCGATCCGAATATGCGGCCCTTTGATTCGCTGCTCCGTCCGGTGTCATCCTGGGAGGACGAAGATCGCGATGGCTCGTCCAAGACTAGCAAAGCCGTCGAGCTATATGTTGGGTGCGGCCAGGTTGACGCGGAAGTGTGTCTGTTGTCTGTGTCGGAGAGCGTGGCGAGGGTGTGTAAGCAGAATGGGTATCCGTGTTGTCAGCCGCCGGTGAGGAGGCCGTATAGTATCCGGGAGGATCCGCCTCCTCCGTGTCCCATGCAGAGTCGGGTGTCTGCGGGCACGTTGACGGGGGATGTCACGCTCAAGGTTGATGTTGTGCGTATTTGTTCTTTACTCCTCTTGTCAGATTAGTTCTGATGTGCTCATTGTAGGGAAAGCTCAGCCCACGCACGCCACGGCTGCACCTCCGAGCGTATACCTCATGGGGCCAGGTCGCGGTCTTTCTCCCGCGTTCGTTCCACGGCCCACTCGTCACCTCCTGCTCTGGCACCCCGCGCCTCTCATCCTCACTTGCACCCGTGTGCGCCCCGATCAAGGAAGTGGGCAGCGAGAAGCGCTGGTTTGTCGGTAACGTGGACGCGTGGCACGCAGCGGGGGAACACGCCGATGAGGCTTCTGTGAGCTCGAGCTTTGGGAAGGTCTGGGTTGGGTATGAGGGCGAGGAGGAGGAGGCGAGGAAGGCGTTGCGTTGGGGAGCGGTGCAGTGGATTGCGCATATCGTGCCCGTGCTTGTGATTCTCGGGTTCATGCGTATGATGCTGGCGTTTCTGCTTTGGTTTTTGCGCCTTGTGAGTATCATTTGAAGCTCTATGTATTATTTTGTTCTGGATCGTGGCAGGATAGCAATGGACTGTTTTCTATGTATGCGAAGAAATATTAAGAATCGTTCAGCAAAAAGTGGTGGACATTCCGGCGACGGTACAATCCTCCTGGCCAGGGAGAATTCCTTAGTTCACCGTCCCGGATGTCTGCCTCCGGCTAGTAAACCCACCCTTTGCTTCCTCCAAGGATCGAACCCGAGGCCTCGTGGAGAGGTGGCTGGTTGAAGGCGGGTCCATTTGACAACCAAGCCAAAGAAGCTTGAGCGATATACGAAAAAGAAGTGGTACCAGAGTCGGCCAAGTCGCCCGGAACCGGGACGATCTATTCGAAACAATACGGGCTAGTGTGTGCCGAACGATGGTTGATGGCCGGCGTCTTGATCGAAACGCCGGATCACTGACGAATCATGCCTTCAGTCTTCACCATCATGTACTTACCACTGGACATCCTCGTCGCACCCCCAATCCCAAACTATCAAGCAGAAGAGGCGGGTCTCCTCGAGAATCTGTAGGTCAAATCAGCGCACCCGACCCTTAAGGAGCGGGCGGCTTCTCGCGGAGGGCGCGCACGTCAGTGGGATTGTGAGCTGCATTGAGGAGTTTAGGGCATCTCCTAATCGGACCCAGATCGGGAAGGACTGTGCGGGGCCTTATAAAAGCTAGTGCTCATCTATCTTTAGGGGTACTTACGATTCAGATGCCCAGCAACAAGCAAGACCAGAAACCCCTCCTCCCAACGACCGTCGAGGTAAGATGATGATTCTTATATAAGTAAATGCGGCACTGTCACTCAGGCTCATTCGTAGATTTTGTCGAGTGGTCTGCGTCCTTACGCTGAGACCGCCGAGTTTGACACGAGTCTCGCTACTGCTTTGGAGGACTGGGACACCAAGTCACCACAGAACGACATCCTCGTTTCACGAAACTTTGGTTCGCTAAAGACCCGCTTCACCGTCGACCCGAACATTCATCCTCCCAATCCGCTTCTCCCTGCCGTCTCGAGCTGGGAAAAAGACGAGCAGCTTTCCAGTAATGGCAAGATCAGCGATGTCGCCGGCGCCGAGCTGTATGTCGGGTGGGGCCAGATCGACGCAGAGGTGTGCGTGTTGCCCTTGTCGGAGAACGCAGTGTGTGAGCAGAATGGATATCCGTGTCGTCGCTGGGCGAAGGGTGCGGATGGGGTGTCGTGGGATCGGCCTCCTCCTTGTCCCATGAAGAGTCGAGTGTCTGCGAGCACGTTCATAGGGGATGTGACGGCCAAGGTTGATATCGTGCGTATCTTGTCCTTGTTGCTATGCGTCCACTTATTCGTATTATATCAGGGCAAACTCAGCCCATGCACCCCGCGACTGATTCTTCAGGCAATGTCGTCGTGGGGGCAGGTCGCGGTGTTTCTCCCGCGTTCCTTCCAAGGCTCGCTCGTCACATCCTGCTCCGGCACCCCGCGCTTCTCATCCACACTTGCGCCCTTGTGCACGTCGATCAAGGAGGTTGGCAGAGAAAAACACTGGTTTGTCGGCGACGTTTACGCATGGCGCGCACATGCCGACGATGTGATTGTGGGCTCGGTCTTTGGGACCGTGTGGGTTGGGTATGAGGGCGAGGAGGAGGAGGCGAAGAAGGCTTTGCGTTGGGGCCCGGTGCAGTGGCTTGTGCATATCATCGCCGTGGCTCTGATTCTCTGGTTCATGCGTATCGCGTTTGGGGTCCTGCTTTGGTTTTCGCACATCATTTGAAGCTCGCTGCTCCCAGAAATATCAATTACCTTTTTTTTCCACCTCCGGCAACGATATCGATGTCTGTGACAGACACCAGTCTTTAGCAGAACTTCGTTCAAGGTTGAATTCAAACTTCTCCAGAGGAGAGCTGGCGGGCGGAGTGCCTGACCGTTAAATTTAGCGGCGCCTGATTGCAACTTTCAACCCAAAATGGCGCTGAAGATTTCCTTCGAGGAGGTCTTGCTTAGGTTACGAGCCTTCTCCTGTCGGATGCCCATGGCTGATGTGACATGTCTCGCAGCTCTCATGAGGACGACGACCAGCAGGAACTTGTACGCCACGTCCCTTCCCCGCAGTTCGTCCAATGTATAGCAAATCACCCCCTGAGGTGGGGCTCCGTCGTCCACCAGGCTCTTCCCTCCTCGCAATTCCTCACAAGCGCACACAGACCCTTAAGGAGTGCGATGGGTCGGCGGCTCCTCCCGGAACGTCAGCTGCATTTTGGGGCATCTCCTAATTGGAGCCAGATCGGGAAGGTGCGGGCCTTATAAAAGCTGGTGCTCATTCGTGTTCAGGGGTACTTGATACGATGACCGCCGTCCAGGTACGATGATTCTTAGACCTGACACTGGGACTCACCGGCCTCATTCGTAGATTTCGCCGACTGGTCTCCCTCCTTACACTGAGACCACGAAATCTGGCTCCTCTTCCGCCAAGGCTTTGGAGGACTGGCACGGCAACTCACCACTGAACAATATCCTCATCTCACGGACCTTTGGTTCGATCAAGAACCGGTTCACCGTCGACCCAAACAACCACCCCCCGAGTTGCCTGCTGCGCGCCGTCTCGGCCAGGGAGGACAGCGAGGAGCTTTCCAAGAAATTGAATCCCAGGACTGCTGGTGGCACCGTCGAGCTGTATGTTACGTACGGCCGGATCGACGCCGAGGTGTGCATGTTGCCCCTCTCGGAGAGCGCGCTGTGTGCGCGGAATGGGTTTCCATGCTGTCCCAAAAGCGAGGATGATAAGCCTCCTCCCTGTGCCATGGAGGGTCGGGTGTTTGCGATCACGACGATAGGGGATGTGACCGTCAAGGGTGATGCCGTGCGTACTTTGCCTCCAATCGTTATTCGTTCACTCATATAATATTAGGGCGAGCTCAACGCCTGCACCGCACGGCTGATTATCCAGGCATATTCGACGTGGGGGCAGGTCGCGGTGTTCATCCCACGTTCGTTTCAGGGCCCGCTCGTCGCATCCTGCTTTGGTACCCCGCGCCTCTCATCCACACTTGCCCCCCTTTGCACGCCTATCAAGGAAGTTGGGGGAGCCAAACGCTGGTTTGTTGGCAGCTTGGACGAGTGGCTGGTAGACCGCGGACATGGCGACGATTTGACTGTGAGGACGGACTTTGGGAAGGTGTGGGTTGGCTACGAGGGCGAGGAGGAGGAGGCGAGAAAGGCGTTGCGTTGGGGCCCAGTCCAGTGGCTTGCGCATATCGTGCCCGCGGTTCTGATTCTCTGGTTCATGCGTATCGTCCTTGCGATTCTTCTCTGGTTTTTGCACCTTGTGCGCATCATTTGAAGCTCTGCCTTCCTAGATGTGGACTTGATACGCGTCGTGATCCAAATAGTACCTCTTTTTATCTACTTTTAATATGATTCCCGCTCCTGTTACTTATGCAACGGTTGCGGCACTGGCTATGGGGAAGTTGAAACTGGGATATACTGAGGTACGCGTCGACGGCACATTTGCCTTGTTCTGGAAGTAGGTGACTATGGGACGTTAGAGCTAGATTGTTCGCTCGTTGAGTATCGAGGATTAGGGATCGATTAGGACAGGTTGAAGTTGGCGGGTCGAAGACGCCAAATTAGGAAAGACGCGTCAATAAGCGACAACAAGGCCAACCTAAATAGCGCGTTGTTTGTTGATTGCTTCTCTCACTCAAACCACCACCACCTCGCAGTCCACCCAAGCGGACTCAACACCTTCCACAAACCAACAACCCACCAACTCTCATCGCATAAATGTCTGGCCGTGGCAAAGGTGGCAAGGTGCGTCTCCTCGTCATCGTGCTTTCTCCTCAAGTGCTCATCGCCGTCGCAGGGACTCGGAAAGGGCGGAGCCAAGCGCCACCGCAAGATTCTTCGTGACAACATCCAGGGTGTGTGCTGTCCTCACCTCGCCCAGCCTCCTCCATCTCACCCGACCTTCAGGTATCACCAAGCCCGCCATTCGTCGTCTCGCCCGTCGTGGAGGTGTGAAGCGTATCTCGGGCCTCATCTACGAGGAGACCCGTGGCGTCCTCAAGATCTTCCTCGAGAACGTCATCCGTGACTCGGTCACCTACACTGAGCATGCTAAGCGGTGAGTGGCCTGTCCCTCATCCTCCCCCGCCTCCTCTCCCCTCTCTCTCCCATGCTCATGCGCTCCTCACAGCAAAACCGTTACCGCACTCGATGTCGTCTACGCTCTCAAGCGATCCGGTCGCACGTTGTACGGATTTGGAGCCTAGACTCGCAGGCAGTCTTTAGGTCTGGGAGAGGGTGAGTCGAATCAGTCCCTCATCGGAACCTCGCTGACCCCCAACGCGCACAGACCACCTAACCCCTCTGCCGGCCGATGTATTCTTTGTTTCTCTGTATTCGCATTGTATGATACGCGCCTCGACGATGGCCATGTCCACTTCTATCCCTACGCAATACATGCATTAATCCTGCTAGTGTCCTGCTCGTCGTCTCCACCCTCCCCGCCCTCGGCTCCGCTGCTACCATGACTCGTCCGTGTCTCGCTGCTTGTGGCAGTGCCTAGGCCGTCCCGTCGCTCTTCTGAGATATCCAAGGCTCGTCCTGGCTGGTAACGCCAGGCACGACGCGCCCTACTCTATTTGACTTCCCAGCCATCGCTGCTGCCTACTGGGTGGCCACGAGGATGGTGCGATGACGACCATCTCTTTTCGTCGCCTTGCGCATCGCCCTTTGCCGTCGTCTCCCATCGCTGTTCTAAGACATCCAACGGCCGGCCTCGCTGCGTGCCGACGACATACGTCTCTGCTTCTGCTCGTGTCCAGTTAGCTCTGTTAGACCAGGAGGTCAAGTACGGAGTGGGCCGCGACCGCGGTGATGTCGGCTGAGTATTTCTCTTCATCGCCTCTTCATCTGCGCCGGCCTAAAGTGTCTTGGTGCCGTGAGCGCCGCTGTCCTCGCCGTGCGCTGTGTATGTACCTTTGCCCTCTCGACTGTGAATTCTGTCCATGGTCCAGCGCCGCCAAACGACGGCGGGGCGCATCAAGCGTATGTAAGCCCGCCGTCCTACAGCCGTTTTCAAAACTGTATACGGGTTTTGATCCAGTGCTCCACCGTCGTGTGTGTTGACCTCTGTATGCCGATGAGTCTGCTTCGACTCCACTTGCCTGCCCGGAAAGGGAAATGCCGTCTAGCCACGGCACAGCTCTTCAATTGAGTTGTGGAGTTGAGTGGAGCGGAAGCTCGACTCTCCGTCAAACAAAGGTCAGCAAAAACGTACGTGGAGCGAGGCTCCAAACCCGTATATAGTTTTGAAAACGGCTGTAATATGGAAGATCATTGATATGTTTGTTCGACAAACACAAGACTCTGGCCTTCTCCATCCACGAGCGCCCTCTCAACTCCGAAATCCGAACCCGAAGCTATGGGCCGGGCAATGCATACATGTAACGACAGTGCGCTCTGCATTCCGTCCGTCCTGTGAGGCAGCCCAGGCACGTAGACCTCCGAGTCCCGACGCCGAGTGCCGGCGAGCGGACATCTGTCATCTTCCGTCGTATGAGTTGCAACGGTGGGATCCAGACCCAGGGAAATCCTCTACTCATAGGTTTCGTTCCTAGATGCAGAATCTACTGGCGAGGTCAGCATCGTTATCCAATCACTCCCATGCCAAGCATTCAATTTCGTGGAACAAGCTCGGAGGGTAACGCCCCATACGTCCAGGATTGTGTCGGTCAGTCCCTCGGGCAACACAATTGTACATTTGGACAGCTATTTACATATTCAGTTTCAGCTCGACATGGAGATTCCACATGTCCGACCGCTCATATATCTGCTTCTGTTTTTCGTCGAGCCCATCCAACGAGTGTCCTACGGTGCTTCACCCAAGCGGACAAAAACGCCGGCTCAATAACTTCAAGCGAACTGGGGAGCCTATATTTGCGAGGGCCGTTTTCCCATACGGACACTCGAATTCGGGGTGCTGGTTTCAGGTGGACGTCGGCGGGTGCAGACTGGACTGAGTCTCATTGAGTACAGATATATATGTCTTGTTGACCCGCTGCGGCTCCTCAACTGAACACCGCTGCCGACAGGTCGGCCCTTGCCGTTCCCGGTGAGTCCTCGACATCTGTTCACAGCGACTTGTTGAAATGTTGGCACATAGATTTCTGGCTGATAAGCCCAAGTTCCCGAACTAAGCACCAGCCTTGAAACCTTTTCAATGTGCACTCCCGCCCACCTCTGGGTCGCCGGGTCGCCGCAAATTAAACATCACTCTGTGATGGATTTCCCCCTCGCGACGGCATATTCAAGTCAGTCCCGCTCTCCGGGCCACTACATTACAAATGAATACACTGACAGAATACTTGTCCTAGTTTCATTCCGGCCTCTCTTCCCCCAACCGCATATATGCTCTGAAGAATGGACGGGAGGGCTGTGCGACACCGTGGTGACTGTACTCTGCCTCTCCCTTGGCACCTCTCATTTGTATTTTATGGCTGTCAAGTATGCAGCCACATCGTCCCCGAGATGTCGCTGATCTCTCTCGCCGACAGGTTAGATTCCGTTGCATGCAATCGGCCACTGCCTGGTCCCATCTAAGCAAAAATGGATGTCGGCGGCGCAGAAATGATAGCCATCCCATTCTCCACTGCCCAGACTCTATAAAAGCCATGCCTTGGGATACGATTGGACCATAGACCCTATATTATATGAAGATCGCCGTCTCTGCCTTCGCGGGCCTCGTCTGCACTCTGGGGCTGGTATCTGCCGTTCATGGCCAGGATGCGCGTTCTCTAGAGAAGAGGTCGACGTCGATCCTGACCAGTGAGCACCTCTATCGTTGTTCCTGCATGGCGGCTTATAACGTTTGACTAGATCCACCGGGGCTGCCGAGGCTGCCGTCTCCCGATGCTGCACATGCCGCCGCCGCGTCGGCCGGCTTGAACTTGACAAATATTCAAGGCGATATTGTGTGAGACGATCTTGTGATATATTCTCCCCTCCTTCCTGATCTCGCCACCCCAAAAAACAGAATTGGCCAGTCGAAGCGCCACGAGACTTTCTTGTTCTTCTCCATTGTTGACGCAACGTCATTCAAATCCAAACTTCGCCGCAAAATCCTCCCACTCGTTACAAATGCGGGCCAGATGCTCAAGAATGAGACTCAACCCAACACCCTTGTCAACATCGCGTTCTCACAGACTGGCCTGACTGCGCTAGGTATCACCGACAACTTGAACGACACTGCCTTTCACGCGGGCCAACTCGCCAATGCTCAAACTCTCGGGGATCCTAGAACCACCCACTGGGTACCTGCGTTCACTACGGGAAAGATCCACGGGGTGTTCCTGCTTGCGTCGGATACAACAGCCCATGTCGATGCGACACTCAAGACCGTGACTACCGCGCTTGGGGCCAGCATCAAACAAGCTTACTCTCTGCAAGCCGCCGCACGCCCGGGAAACCAGGAGGGTCACGAGCGTAAGTACGCCCCCACTTCTCAACTAGAGGAACATGAACACTCGCCTCGCAGATTTCGGATTCTTGGACGGTATCTCCAATCCTGCGATTCAAGGCTTCGACGACACCCCTCTTCCTGGCCAGGCGTCTGTCCCAACGGGAGAGATTCTACTTGGCGAACAGAATGATAACCAGATCCGCCCAGACTGGGCCAAGGACGGCTCGTTCCTCGTGTTCCGCCAGCTCCAGCAGCTTGTACCCGAGTTCCACAAGTATCTGACGGACAACCCGATTGTTGAGCCCCATCTTACGCGTGCGCAAGGTGCTGACCTTCTCGGTGCGCGGATGATTGGACGCTGGCCGAGCGTGCGTGCTATGCCAACCATCCTTTTGTTGCTTGCTCACGAGTCTATAGGGCGCACCTGTGTTCTTGTCCCCGCTCGCCGACGATCCAAAGCTGGGAGCCGACGTCCACCGGAACAACAACTTCACGTATGCCGCACCCAACAATGCAACTCTGTAAGCGCATTGGTTTCAACCCCAATACACATGATTCACCACAAATCTAGATGCCCCTTCAATGCGCACATTCGCAAGAACCGTCCTCGCGCGGACCTAGGCACAGACGCGAAGAACCCCCATCACATCGTTCGGGGTAGTATTCCATATGGGCCGGAGGGTTGGTTTTTCATCAAACGCAGACCAATTCCAGACTGATCCATTTTCTCGTCAGTCACTCCTGGTGAAGCGTCGTCTCAAACCACCAGAGTCGAGCGTGGCATGGCGTTTGGTTCGTTTCGCTCGAGTTTGTCTCCTAAGCTAATGCAACATCCATCTATGAAGTCGCATACCAGTCAAACATTGTGGCCGGCTTCCAGTTCTTGCAGCAGACCTGGCTTAATAATCCCAACTTGTAAGTTGTCCCGCCCATGTCCTTTACTCCTTATTAATCGATGAACAGCTTTATCAAGAATACCACTGGATTCGACCCCGTCGTCGGTGAGCCTTCTTTCTTCCAACGATACATGATCGAACTCATACGACTCGCAGGCGCCAATCACGGTGCTGCGCGTTGGAGTGAGGGTAATCTCGATCCCACAAACCCTACGAGGAACTTCACTCTCGTGAACGGTAAGTCGCCTCCTGCTGTCCATTCTGACTACTGACAGTACATAGATTTCGTCATCTCAAGGGGCGGAGAGTACTTCTTCTCGCCTTCGCTCTCGGCGATCGCGGACAAGCTCTCTGCTTGAGGGTCCTATTAGTATTTCCATCCATTCTTTTACTTTAAAATGAGCCACAAGGACTACGTACTCGAATACCTAATCTACCGAGACATGGTTGGATAGGCTAGGCACCTGCATTATTATAATATAATTATTCTCTGTCATTCTTCTGGAAACGATCGAATTCTCAAAGCTGAACTCGCAGAGACATGCATGTAAAAAGCTTTGTTCAACACTCCCTACTCCTCATAATGCATCAACTGCAGCCGTTCTCCCGCCCGTCTCTCAAGAAGACATAACCTTGTTCACATAAATGAAATTCTGCTCCTTGTCGAACGAAAAACTATCAACGCATAAGCCCCTCCTTACCCCGGGTAGAAATAGACTGCAACTCACTATCTCAAACGATAAGCACTCGTCCCACGGATAGTAAAGGTGACCTGCTTCCCGACGCCTCGCGACACAGGCACGACGTGCGAGAGGTTGGGGTAGACGTCGAACGATCCGCCGCCGTCGAAGCTGACGCGCACGGTGCGTCTGCCTTGATTCTTGAAGTGTGCGGTTACGCGGGGCATGGGATGTAGATATTTAATTTGATTCCTTCTAGTGGCAGGTCTTTTATAGATTTCCGACTGGTTCAGATTGAGCTCTGCAGGCGCGGGATGGCGTCTCCATTTTGACAATGGAAATGCATGGCGCTAGTATTGCTGTCGTACCGTTGGAATTCCTCCTGTCAGTATCTGGGCATTTCAGCGCCTGGTTCCTGTTGCAATTGCTCCATTCAGTGGAGTTACTGGTTGAAGATCCGCTAGCATGTGTTCTATTCGATGATCGGTCGTGACCCTGACATGGATGCCCTGTTTGGCTCGGGGCGGGTTCTGAGTTGTGCGTAGCTTGTCTTTGCCTTTGATCTCAGCCTCTGAGCATTGGCCGCACACCACATCCCGCATTTTCATTGAGCACACGCTCGAAAAATTCGTCCTGTCGATAGTCCGACATTTTGAGCGCCAGTCCCAGAGATTTTTTGAACACAATTGAATCAAGTTGACGCCGAGACTAAACTTTTTCAGGTTCACGTCGATGTGGAGACGTCGCTTTGATGGACGTTCAACCAGGCGAACAATACTTGAGCGGCACACTAGACGCCGCGTGCTGCCCCCATCATTCCTGTTGCGCTAGATGATTCGAATTCCCAGCGGGCCAGTGTGCTCGCTGTCACCATGCAATTTATTTGGCCAACTGAATGTCCCAGTGAGCGCTAAAAGCTACACCACCGCACCACACCCTTTCCAGAATATGACAGCTGCGAAATGGTGGCTGGCGCTTTGGGATGACAATTGGACAAGAAAAATGTTGAGCTTTCAGATTTCAAATTTGAGCCAAAGAAGAACAATCGACATCCAACGACCTATAAAAGGCTCCCTGAAATGGTACCTTTGGATTCACCAGTCGCTCAAACATGTCTGACAATCAAACCACCACCGACAAAATCTGCAAGGTTCCTCCCTTCCTCTCTCCCTCTTTCTCTGTTTTCCATCGCTAATCTCCCCCCTAGTACTGCCGAAAAACCCCCCGCTACACATCTCCCGCAACAGGCCTCTACACATCCCTCTATTGCAGCAACACCTGCGCCAAGAAAGCCGGCGCGCCCCTCCCGAATCCCGAGGGGCTCGTCAAGCGTCCGAAGGACCTCAGTCTGGGAGAGCTGTTGATCCAGGAAGGGGAGATTGAGCGCGCGAAGAGCAACGCGGAGCAGCCGGTGGCGGTCGATCGGCTCGTGAGGGACGGGGGGTGGAAGGTTTGTTTGATCTTTTCTTCTGAACTCCGTGGAACTTGAGGATCTGATAAACCCTATAGCTGGAGAACGTACCGGGTAAAGCCAGCGTTTTGCTCACCCGCAAGTATCAGAATGAGATGTATGTGTTTCTCCTGCTCCGCGGCTCACCGCTCACCGACAACCTCCGCAGAATCCGTGTCAACTTCCATATGGCCGAAATCGACCCTTTCGAGCCGGACGACTCCTCTGACGAGGAGGACGAGGATGAAGACAAGAAAGGCGCTGCTGGTGACGCAGGCGGGGAAGATTCCGACTCGGACGACGACAACTGGAGCGAGCCTGTCGAATGCACCATCTCCATTGCCAGGGTATGTGTATCTCTCTCTCCAAATAACAAATATCCATCCATTTTCATTGTGTAGCCCAACAGAGGCGCACTGCTCTTTGAATGTTTCGCTCTGCCCTCGAACAAACTCGACGTGCTCAAGATCTCGTATATCAAGGATGAGAAACTCGTTCAACAGGATTCGGGCGAAGCCGAACGCCAGATCCGCGAGGCGGGTGTGGGACCGGAGGTGATCAGTGGTCTTGCCTTAGGTCATTGAATGATTCACTGATAAGCAACCCTAAAGTATGACTCGCTGCCGAAGCGGATCAAACAGGAGTTCAATACTTACCTCGGCGAACGGGGGATTGACGATACGCTCGCACACGCGGTTACCGATTTTCTCAAGTACAAGGCGTTGAATGTGAGTGATCTTCCCCGCCTTCAAACTTGAACAGTTGCTCATTTGATGCACAGGAGGCGCAGGGCTGGTTCGACGCTGTTGGACGATTTGTATCTGGCAATTGATGTCGGGGAACTGCTATTACCAAATTTCGTTTCCGTTTATCTATTTTCTGTCTGGATAGCTACTTTTAGCAATTCGAAATCACGATGGAATGTGAGCTTGATGCGACTCGGACAAAGTTCAACACAGATCACAACCGTGGGAAACGCCACTGATCACACATCATCTCTCGCGGCATGTTCGATGGGTTAAATGATCATACGATAACGAGTTACCAACACACCGTGGCATACATCTGAGATCTCTCAAACCTCCTCCTCAGCCCCCTGTTCAACAGTCGCAAAGGCAATCGAGGTATCGGTCTGATCCGGTGGGAGGGTAAGGACCCCCGTGTCCGCCTCTTCGTGCAGGTTTAATAGCAGGCGTGAGGTCATGGTCGCAGACATGCTTTTACAAGAGAGCCAGTATCAGGTGAGCTCAGCGGGGAGTATGTACCACTCACCAGTTTGCGAAAGTCGTTAGGGAGGCAGGGCGGATTGACTGGGAGTCGACCTTCAGGGCCAGTTCTGAGCGCGGCGGCGACTACTGATTGAAACTGAACCTCACGTAGTATGTCATGATATTCACGAGGTTCGCGAGGGCTATGATCCTGCGTGAATTGATCAACTACCTGGAGCGATATTGAAGACTCTTCTCACCCGAAGTACAGGGCGCCTGTATTAAACTCTCCATCAGTGGGTATCCGACCAACGACGCAAACTTACCATCTCGAACGATGAGCCGATGTAGGTTCATGCCAGCCAAACTCTGTTTTCTCGCGATACGCAGCGTCATTCCGAAGACGAGGAGGTCGAATGCGAAGAGGGACTCCCATGAGCCGGCCAAGCGATGGGCACTTTCAATCTTCCATTAGTTCAACAGCCCAGATATATATTCAACTTTCAAGACGCACGCAGCCGTATTCAAATCAAAATGACACCCTCCCTCGAGTTCGGCGCGGCTCCCTGTTTGCCCGGCGGTTGCAGACCACTTGTCGCATTCATTTGTATTCCTTCGGTGCAAGTGACAAAACGTACCACACTGACGCCAACAACACATCCACCCACTCCCAAAAGGAACCAAAGGATGCGTTTATCTCTCCCGTAGAGCGCGTACACCCGAACTATCATGATGACTGCCTGGGTTAAAATCCCAGAATTTGGACAAATGTGGAGCAGACGCACCTCCTGTTATAGCCTGGCTCACCACGAGCGCAAATTCTCGGAACAAGCTGTAGTTTCGACATGTCTGCGCGTTCGTTTCAGTTGGACGCTCTCTCCCCTGGTGAAACTTTGAAAGGCAGTGCGCACCTCGTACCCAAATCCGAAAAATGGAAATCCGGCCACGGCAACGCCCGTCGTGAATGCGAACGTTCGGTTGACGAAGAACCAGTACCCGCTTAGAGAGTGTTTCCCCCTTCGAGTCCAGAGGGACTTGATCTCGTTGTCTGAAAATTCTCAGGCGGCCGCCAACACGCGATTGAATACTCAAGTACTCACCGAGGGTGATGATGTGATCCCAGAACAAGATCGCTGAAAGTCCCGGGGCTTCAGAGGGCGGAAGAGTGGAGATATGCGTACACACTGATTCCGAGGAGATGCAAATAGTCGAGGAGCAGTCTGTTGAATAGACATCAAAAGGCTCTCATTGATTGAAAATAGGGACCCACAGTCCTGAGGCGTCTTGACTCGCATCTGCGGGGGTCATCGAGGAGGGGGGAAAGCAGAAGAAAAAGACGAGTTTTTCCACCCCAGACTCCGTAGGATACACCCGGATAATGATAGGCAAAATCGTACATGTACCCACATACACAAGGAACGCGTGCTTCTATTTCTCAGGAATTTAGCTACAGACTCCGGTTATGCATTGCAGACCGGTGGTTACATGATGGAATTTGGGCATTATTCAGACCACCTGAACACAACGCGCCAACGAGGCCAGCGCGAATAACCGTGAGATGTTCAAGTATTCCGGGCGGCTGCGAGGCAACTTTGTTCAGGGGCTTTTCGGTTCAGTCAATTCCTCATGTCAATGTAATGCGAGCCTTCAATAATCTATGCACTTTTTGCGATATATATGCGCAGCTTTGGGATGACGGTACTTTTCCGAAACGGCGTCGGGCCAAGTTGGGCCGAGGCATCAATTGCCCACAAGATTTTACCATACTGCCCAGCTCGCAAGTAATTAGAGCTCAGATTGGCGAGTCGTGGGAGCCAGATTCGAGTCGACTGGAATACATGGGCATGAGTAGTAACGGCACAAATTTACATCTTCGCATACGTATGCAGCTGATGTCCGCCGTGTTTTCAGGCCACCCATAAGGCCGGGAATCCAAATTGACTGATGTCTACAAGATGTCTATCAGGGCAGGGAACCGACACTTGTGGCGCTATGGGTAGAGTAGTGAGCATGAGTAGCAATGGCATAAATTACACAGCGGAGCCCACCTGCACTAAACTACAGTGTCCACAGCAGAAGGCGTCGTCGGCGGCGACGACGACAAATCGCTCATCGCCAGCTCCAACTCCTGGACCACCTCCCCGTTCTCGACCGCCGTAGCCTGCTCAGACCGAAGAATACTCCTCAACCCAGCAGCAAGCGGATCAGCGGCGTACATCACACCGCTCTGCTCCTGCTCGCCTCCTGCTCCCGCCCCACCGTGTCCTCCCAGCCCCTCCCCCTCTTCAAAATCCTCATCTTCAAAATCATATTCATCCCCGTCGAACTGACTCGCGTCAACCGCACCGCCCATGCTCCCAATCACCCTCGACGCAAACGTGCCCGTGCCACTTACACGAAAATGCATCGACTGTCCGTCGTCTGACGTTCCCACTCCACTGCCTTCGTTGGCGTTGGCGCTACTACCGATACGGAGGTCGGCAAAGTAGACTTCGCGCAGCATGAGCATGAAGCGGCAGATTATTATTGTGCGGAAGCTGTCGGAATCGTGATCATGCATGAGCACTGGTGGTAGACGGGGAGAGGGATACGTACACAGGCGTGTAGTATGGGACGACCCAATAGTCGTACCGTGTGGCGAATTCGGGCTGGGTGTGAGTCAATTGTTTGCCTTTTTTTGGTTGGCTAATGACTTACGACGTGATCAAACTAGAGTACGGAGACGTTAGTTGCAAGGAGGGGTAGATCTGCGGATGGAGACGCACGATCAAGACCAACATGTCTGCCAACGAGAGGGTGAGGAGGGCTCTGGTTGTCGTTAGATACAAGTAACCGCCCTTGGGATATATACACACATGAAGTAAATCGTCCCTACAAAACCGTCAGACTCATACAAACGGCACCGCCAAATACTCACCATCTCTGAGTAGCAGCCAGGAAAGAGTGGGTTTCTGCTTCTTCCCCTTCTCGGATAGCCCGGTGTGCAGGATCCCAAGCGTCCGGTTGAGGGTGACGAGGATGACGAGCGTTTCCGAGAGGAGATCGGCAATGATTCCCGCGATGCGCACTGGTTGGGGGTGTTAGCGTTTACTCTGGATCGCGAATCTGTTGGGAGAGAACGACGTCTGGTATGAGGTGAGTTGGGGATTCGAGAAGACGTAGGAGGCAGGCAAACGCACACGTCGATCATGCACCACTGGGGATGCCGTATACGCCAATTGACACCCGTAGATATTTACGGCGGTGGCAGTCTGGTGTGAGTAAACATACTGGAAATCTCTGTCAATCAAGTATTCATTTCGCACAAGAGGAGTTTGACGCACGGAAGGCACGATGGCAGACGGTATGCATAGTAGGAACACGAGTCCTGCCAGCGGGTAGTTCATCTGCGAGAGGGCGAGGACGCGGAGGGAGGAAAATACTGGAGCGCTCGCGTCAGCTCTGCGGGAGACTCGGGCTCGGAATCGATACCCACAGCCGAAACCAACAGTGCGAAGTAGCATAGGGAATATCTGAACGCGAACGGCGATATTGCATCCCTGTAAATGGTTCTCATCACCTCCTGGCCTGATGTAGAAAAACACACGAACGCACCCTCGGTGTGAAGTACGACGAAGCCAGCAACAATACCGTGATCTTCTCGAAGAGCGTCCCATAACGAAGGAGAGCATACAGCACTGTGGCGCCTGACAGCTTGCGTCCAGGTTTTGAATTTGCGGTCCCGCCGGTGGAGGGGCGGGAGGGCCACACATTTTGCACCTCGGCGCCAAAGGTGATGACGTGGTCCCAGACGAGGAGTGCGACAGACGCGATGGAGCAGCAGACAAAGGCGAATTCGTAGACTTGGAAGATGGCCATCTGAGGGGGGAGGGCTCAGTGCGCATGGCGGGAGTGGTGCATTTACTTATGTGCCCCTCGGCGCTTGCAGCGGCCTCGATGCCATTGACAAGCGGAAGGCGTTTTGCCACCGTCCACCGCTTCCAGGTCCCTATCTGTCTTGGAAGTCAATGGACGGAGAATCAAGGGTACCGGTCGATTAGTCAATCATGAGCGTTGATCGCAACTTGCAAGAGGGAGTTTGCTTGTTGATGCTTACATTGTGATTGAGTTCTGGCAGCACGGCGGTCAGTGATGAGCTGCGGCATCGTCATTTCGGCATTGAGAGTTGAGATTTGAGGAGGGATATGTACCTGAAAAAAGACACTCGGGATCCGGAAATGCTGCTTGGATGCTGCACACGGGACATTACAGGCACCAAGTGAAGCAGCGGCTTTGTGGCAGATCGGCTGTGGCTTTGTTCTGGGGTGCTGATATTCTACACCAATAATCTCTTGACCTTGAACCCGGATTGGCTGCAAGGTTAGATTCGAAGCTGTTCCAAAGCTGTTAGACAATGAGATAACAGCCGCTCAGCCTCAGATAAGATGGCAGTGTAAGTATCCGTTTTTGCCTCAGACCCCCAAATTTTTGGAATACCTACTCCCCGCGAGATTCGACTGCTATAGTGAACGCATTTTGCAAATAACCTCGGAGAATATTTCTGTGTACATTGGTGTGACGTCAACACCAATTTCAAATCAAAGGCTCCGATCATTTTCTGATCGCCCGACTTGACTCTGACCTTCATCTTGCCTTCATCGTCGTCGCATGGGAGATGCGACCCCACAGCAGGCCACCGAAATGTACGTCCTCTACGCCCAACACGATGGATCCAGAGGCACTCACGGTCGAGCAGCCGCGCCCAACTCTCTCTCCACCTCATGAGTATCTGTACTGCGGCCGCCCTTGCCTGTTTGGATTCTTTCGCTCATTCCACTTCAGCGGTGTTGTATTGGGATTATCTCATTACACTAGGTGCGTCAAGCTGTCGTCTGCATGTGCCATTCAGAACCCGACATACTCGCAGACAGCGAGATGAATCTCATGTGGAGACGCGCGGGGTCATCGACGCTTTTGTTTCTAGCCGTGAGGTACCTGGGACTCGGCGGTCTCTCCTTGACTGTCTTTACGTTCTTTTTTATTCCCGAGAAAGTGCGTTTCGAGTCGGATTCGGCCCCCGCGTCCAGACTAACTGGATTTGCAGTTGTCTGAGCCCTCTCATTGCGATATGCATACATACGCACTCACCCACTGGCAACACAGGTGCTACGCCTTCCATGTCGTCCACCAAATCATCCTCATAGGCACGCAGCTCCTCGTCTCGGGTGTGTGTTCCCGTTCCGTCTCGCTTATGACGCCGCTCACCGTTGATTTTACATCTATCCCCCCACTTAACCGACCGCCCAGTCGTAATGCTGGTCCGTGTCTACGCGCTCTACGGTCGCAGCTACCGCATCCTCGCTGTGCTCATCCTTATTTCCCTCGGCCTGCTTTCTGCCTTACTGGTGCGTCTCTCTCCTCAGCCCAGAACTCAACACCAACGACAATACATATATAGTGGTCCATCCAAGCTGAATTCAGTCAACACACGGAACCAATTACAGGGTACCCTGGCTGTGCGACTATATTGACGAGATTGAGGTCAGCGGGCGCCGTGGCCCGTCTTTCCGTTAGGCTCGTCGCAACTGACGTTATCCTCTATTGTCAGCCAGTACCGTGCGTTTCCATAGTTCCTCACTCACTCCACCCAAACTCACGACACTCGACCGCGTTTGCAGACCTCGCATTCGCTTGGGAATCCCTCTTCGTCTTTGATTCGCTAATGTTTGGGTTCACGGTGTACAAGACGTATTCGGAGTGCGGCAGCTGGAGGGGGCGGGGTATCGAGATGAGGATGGGGTGGCTGCCGATTCATACGCTTATGTTGCGGGATGGTGCGTTGATCGTGTTTCTGGCTGACGGATGATTGAATGGCGGGCAGGTGCGATGTATTTCGGGTGCGTCAGTTTCTCTCAAATTTTAGGTTTCAGCCAAAACTGGGTTGTAGCGCGATGGCGTTGGCGAATTTGTGCAATATCGTCACTTTTTATGTGCGTCTCCCTCACGATTCTCATGCCCACCCATCCCTTGATGTTGATGCGCCATCCAGCTTGGTGGGGTACGTAAACTAGATATATTCAATTCGTCCAAGGGAGATTGGCAACTTACGACGATTGGATTGCATAATAGCCGGTTCTGAGCGGGTCGTTGTCTACCTTTGCTAGCAGGTGAGTATCGCCCTCTCGCCGCGATATGTCCTAAAACTAATACCTTCCAGCATGTCGGTAACGATGATGTGCCGCCTCATGCTCAACCTCCACGAAACAGCACGGCAGGGGCATGGGCAGCTGGATGACGATGAGGTAGAGGCAGGGTTGCATAGTTTGGCTGTATTTCGGGTCATCGGTTCGGTTGACAATACTGCTGGGGAGAGGGAGGGTGAGCGCGGGCGAGAGGGCGCGGATGCGGACACTCGGAGGACGGGGGCGGAGGAAGTTGAGCCGCCGTTATGATATTGTGTGATAGATAATTGGGCGGGAGGCCCACAACCTGTACATTATAAAAATGGATCGTCAAAAGACTGTCTGGTTATGTATTCAGAATCAGAATCGAGCTTTCGACGGCTCGATTTTCGGATAGCCATGCCGAGCGTTTGTCCCTCAAAAGCGCCGCCATTGAATGAAATCCATGTCGGCTCCCCGGGCCCGCGCTTGCACCGCCTGAATCGCGGGTTGCCTGTTCGATCCAGGAGCGGTTCATAGGGTCTTGAGTTCTGTAAATTTTGCCACAGGCGAACCAGGGTCGAATCTCGTGCGTAGCTCGTGTTAACACCTTGTTAAATCAGTTTGAGGCAAAGATCCATGGCGGAGTTCTGTATTTGTGCTCAACTCAAGACATTACAGCGGTTTTCAAAACAGTATACGGGTTTGGAGCTTTGCTCCACATACGTTTCTGCTGACCTTTGTTTGACGGAGAGTCGAGCTTCCGCTCCACTCAACTCCACGACTCAATTCAAGAGCTGTGCCGTGGCTAGACGGCATTTCCCTTTCCAGGCAGGCGAGTGGAGTCGAAGCAGACTCACCGGCATACAGAGGTCAACACAAACGAAGGTGGAGCACTGGATCAAAACCCGTATACTGTTTTGAAAACCGCTGTAAGCATCAAGTACATATTACTTATTTGAGGATTCAGAAGCAGCCGCAGGCAGTCTGTTCGATTCAGGTGTGAGTAATAGGTTCTGAGAAGCATTGAATGTTTTTTTGAACCAAGCAAATCCCATTCAACTGCCATCGATTGAGAAGCAAGAATGTTGCCTGCTTGCATATGGGTTGAACCGCTCCGCCTCAGCCTGTGCGGCTCGTTGTGGATGAGAAGGGAAATGCTCTCAACCGGCGATTGATGTGAGAATAGAAAGACCTAGGCGATGGTCCGCACCTGCATGTAATTAGAGGCGCTTGAAAATCGACTTATGTAACAGTAAGCGCCTGTTCGATTCAGGCCAGGTCTTTGAATCTCCTCCATTTTTGGTAATAGTTGCAAGAGAGCGCCCGCTTCTTCGAGCGAGCGGTGTTAGGCCGGTGCAACTGGTTGGATGAAATAAAGACCTAAGTACGATGGTCCGCACCTGCGTGCAATACCTTGAAATAGGCAGCCAGTTCGATTCAGGCGTGGGTCGTTCGGCGAATTCAGCCAAGGTAAAGCTTTTTGAACTTCGATTAGGAGAAAAAATAATTTTGGAGGGCCGGAGAGGCGTCTCTGCCTCACGAATAACGCACACACTCAATGAAGGTCGCAGGAGACCCAATGCGCCCTTTCTCTTCCTTGTACGGTGACCACGCCCTGCCAAGTCTCATAATATTAATAACCCCGCGCTAATGCTGAGCGCTGATGGGTCACCGTAAAGGCGAGCCGCACGTATTCGCCACCAGCCAATTATATCGCTTGAGACGGATGTGAGCTGTAAATAAGTAGTATCCGTTGCTTTCGGCCCGGGCGCTCCCAGCTCTCCTTGGTGTTCATGTGGTGAGACGATAGTGCCTTGCAAAATTTCGGTGCCGATCGTTGGCAGCGTTGAACCCGTTGAACGGTCAATACTTGGCATGATGCCGTTTCCGGCAGAACTCGTACTTATGTTTTGTAACCTAGATTATTTGTACGTAAATAGCAGAGCATGCTGTCCTGGTGGAATCCTCATGCATACAAGTTGTCAAGAAAGCAGGTCCATTGTTGTACATGTTGCCCTCAAACTCACAAACTGGAAGCGCAGACGTGGCCGGCATCTTCGAGGATGCGGATGGAGGCGTGGATTTTCGATCCCGTGAGGATGCAATGAGGATGTCGTTGATAAGGGTGCCGAGGAATGCGACAACTTGATTCATAGACACAGGGAGCCCTGTCCTAAATTTGTCAGGTTGACAGTGTGCAATTTGTATTCAAAGAACAAGACACACGCCCTCCCAATAGTCTTCAGGAAAGAGCGCACAGCGCGTTGGTAGGGAGGAGCTTGTGGTAATGTTGCATGCCCAGTCCCGACTTGCGGGGAGACTTAATGCCCGAGACGGGCTCCAGAAAGGGGGTGAGCAATGCCATTTTGTGTGCGACGGAAAAGTTGTGTACATGATGAGGACACTGGTAGAGGGCACTGGTAGAGGGCAAAATCGGAGATGTGGCGATGTGAGCGGCGGTCGAGGAGAAGGGGTCAGAGATTGGGACAGTCACAACGTGACCTGTCACGGTCGGGCAGCCTGACCGTGACATCACGAACAGTGACGGAATGTGACAGTTCATTGATCACAATGATCAGTGATATATCAGACATAAATATAAACAAAGGCAGAGATCAACCTTACGCGATCGAGAGCCGCTTTCAATTGATGGGGTGCAGAATTTGAAAGAACCGATTACTCATTCCATTTCGCTACGCTCATTACATAAGTACTCGTAACCGTGCTGCTCAGGTACGCACCACGCCAGCCTGCGCCGGGCATCCAAAATACCACCAACGCACATCCCATGTACATGCCAGACCAATGGCGTCGAACCTGTACCACAACGCATCCCACGAGGCCCGCTGCACGCCGTCAGCTGCCAGCGCCACAAACTACCGCCATCGACATACATCTCTTCACACCCTCCTCTGGAGTCCTCTCCCTCACCGAACCGATTCCGATCCACGTCCAACTGGGAGGGAACCCGCTCTCTCTGCGCGAATTCATTGCTTCGAGTGCGACGTCACAACTTGAAGCTTGTGAGGCGCAAGTTCAAGGAAGTGTAGTGCGGCAGCTTCTGCTTCAAATCAACGGCAAAGACGAGGCGTGCCAGTACACCCTCGGGAGCACTATCCTCACTCCCAACACAACCTTCACCCCCGGCGTGTCGACTTTTGACTGGGCGGGTGACTTGAATTTGCATATCGGCAGTGGGGAGGTGGGCTCATTCAACGCAGGGATTGTCCAAGCGCAGGACTTTATTCTGGTCGAACTGAGCCCCGCTGGCTACAAGTCTCGCTCCCAATCGTACGCCCGGGTGCGACTTTCGCAGGGTGTGAGATTGGTTGTTGGGGAGCCTGATTGAGATAGCGCGTCTCTACTGCTCCATGGTTGCATTTTTGTCTGTTGTAAATTAGTCCGTCTTGAATCGAGATACAAGGTAAAAATCGCGCACACAATAAACAAAGGCTTCTCCCTTCATTCAGCCTGTCACGTAGAACTCAAGGGGGTATCAAACGGAACTCGATCCGCTTTTCGAGCTCCGTGCGAATGGATCCGGAATTAAACCGTGGGAAATCTGGGCACCGCATTAATCCTATCCATAGTCGCGGCGCGTGCAGCGTTTCCCTCTAGCTACCATGGTTTCATGGGCCACAGTGGTGACGAATGTGCTCTAAACCCAAGGGAGAAACCCAACACCACTGTATCGTATACGGTGGTACACAGGAATAAGCAAGTAGCTTATTTAGATAACCAACACAGACACGATGTCACGACAAGACTTGTTTCACGCGTCCAACAGCGGTAAGATGCTGTGGATTGGGTAGTGCGCTACTAAAGCTCGTAAAATGAACTGAATAAAAGTCTAGGAGAGGGTACAGAATACGACGACTAGCTACTGCTTTTATACTATGAGGAATAGATCTACGATGCTACACTAATTGTCCTGGCTTCCGACATGCACTATTGTTCTGCATCTTTGTCGTTTCCTATTGTCATGTCTACACCGTGTTCTTCATAGAAGCCTGTCATGATCTGACAGTTCACTGATCGAAAACTTCATCCCTCATCCACGCTGTCGTGCATAAATATGAAACTTATCCCACGTCTTTAAATAATGTCTTCCTCGGCTTCTTCTTCAATCCGATCGAGACAGGGTTCCCATGACTTTAACGCTGTGCGGCGCCAATGTATATCGGGTTTGTTTGGCGTTGTCACGTGCGCAAATAGGTCAGCGCGTGACATTACCCCCTCTCTAGGATCGACGTCCTCGTCGATGTCGACAAACCGATTTTCATCGGGTATAAATAATTTCTTCTTTGAGTATTGTTGGGACTCCTCCTTTGGGACGAATCTTTTGCATTCGCCGTCCCAATATCCAGCCGGGAGCGTGGGTAGTGTCCTGACATCAATGCTGTGTTCCCTGTTATATTTGTCCAACAGTATTTTTGCATGCGTCAAGTTGCGCGATGGTTCCCACGTCCTTTCTCCCATAGGATAGTTCTTCCACTTTATTAAATATTGAAACCCGCGCCCCATCTTGCGGTGTTTCAGAATCTCCTCCACCTCATATTCCTCCTCGCCGGATATGATTTTCGGCGGCGGCCGTTTCTCCCTTCGATTCTCGGGCGGTTCCGTATACGGTGTGAGAATCGCCTCGTTGAACACCGGATGTGACTTGTCCGTGCTCGGCAATTTCAACCTATAGGAAGACGCTCCGACTTTCTCCAGGACCTCGTACGGTCCGAGCCTCCTATCTCCCAGCTTCTTCGAGGGTCTATCTGTCTGGATGTTCGTCGCCTCAATCCAGACCTTGTCTCCCTTTTTAAATACTGGCGCTGGTCGCCGTCGTAGATTATATGATTTTTCCATTGTTTTTTGTGTTTTTTCTAATGCCGCCGTGGCTTCATCACGAATTTTCTTCATCTTCATGCCAAACTCCTCGGCGGCCTCGTTCCTCGTCTCCACGGCATTCTCGATCCCTTTCCAAGGGTGATAGCCGGTATTTAAATAAAACGGTGAGGCCTTCGTTGCCGAACTGGCCTTGTCGTTGTAACAGAACTCCGCCAGGGAGAGCCACTCGGCCCAGTCCGTCTGATGATAATTTATAAATATTCGGAGATATTTCTCGATCTCCTGGTTCATCCGTTCCGTCTGCCCGTCGGTTATCGGATGGTGTGCCGTACTCGGGTTCATTTCGATCCCCAGGATCTTATTGAGCTCCCGCATAAAGCCTCCTACATATCTCGGATCCCGATCCGAGATGATCTTTCGAGGTACCCCGTGATATCTAATCACACGGTCGCGTGTCAAACGCGCAACTCCTTCAGCCGTGATTTCCATGGTTGTGGGCTCCACGTGAATCATTTTGCTGAAGGTGTCCACCCAGACTTGAATCGCGTTGTGACCGTTGCTAATCGGCAGCGGCCCGATCAAGTCCATCGAAATGATCTGCCAGGGACCTTCCGCAATCTTGTGCGGGTTCAGCTTGCCCTGCTTGTGCCGAAGAACTCGTGACCTCTGACACGCTTCGCACGACTTTACATACTCGGAAACATTGTTGCCGAGCTTCGGCCACCAGTAGTTTCGTTCAACGAGCTCCTGGGTCCGGTTCCCTCCGGGATGTCCCACGATCGCCGGATCGTGATGGAGTCCAATAATTTTATTTCTAAGTTCCGTGTTATGCGGAACATAAATAAGGCCATTGTAATAGACAATGCCATCCTCCTCCTCCCATCTAGGGAGCTTTTTCAGTAAGGCAGACCTCACGCTGCCGTCCCGTTTGCGTTCCGCTCGGATCTCTTCCAGGAGATCCTTCTCGACGCCTTCGAGCGTGATTTCCTGCGCTCGGAAATATTCGGGCTTAAGCAGGACAACTTCCTGATTGTCCTCCTTCCCCTGGTCATGATCCGCCCTGCGGGATAACAAATCGGCCTTCTTATTCAAAGCTCCGGGCCGGTGCCGTAACGAGAAGTCGTACTGCGACAACTCGATGATCCATCGTGCCTGCCGACGATTGATTTTCTGCGGCTTTTTGAAGTATTGGAGGTTCTTGTGATCCGTCAGAACCTCGAACGTGTGCCTTGCACCGAGTAGGAATTGCCTCCACTCATCAAGAGCAAGCATGATTGCGAGCATCTCCTTGTCATAGATCTCGTAATTCCTCTCGGTGTCACTCATGCCGTGAGACATGAAAGCGACAGGCCTCCATACTCCTTCTTGGAGTTGGCTGAGCACTGCTCCAACCGCTCCGTCTGATGCATCGGCCTCAAGCCGATATTCCCCATCATCCGTTGGCAATGCCAAGATGACATCCTCCGCGATCCGTTCCTTCAACTTGTTGATCGCCTTCTCTTGCTCCGGTCCCCAGGACCACGCAACCTTCCCCGTCAGCTTAGTGAGGGGCCTGGCAATGTCGGCAAAGCCGCGGACAAATTGCCGATAAAAGTTAACAAAGCCCAGGAACGCCTGCACTTGCTTGACGTTCTTTGGCATTGGCCACTCCATGATCCCTTTGATTTTCACCGGGTCCATCCGCATGGAGTTGTGGGAAATAATCACCCCGAGATATTCGATCTCCGTCTTCTCGAATTCACACTTCTCGGGTTTCAAGAATAATTTATTCTTTTCTAACGTCTCCAGGACGCGTGAAACAATCCTTCTATGCTCCTCCAGGGAGTCTGTGTAAATTAAGATGTCGTCTAGGTATACAATCACATGGCCCTCGTTGATGAGATCCCGAAGAATGTCGTTCATCATGGTTTGGAACGTGGCCGGTGAATTTGTCAACCCAAAGAACATCACAAGTGGCTCGAACAATCCCCGATTGGTCCGAAAAGCCGCTTTCCACTCGTCTCCCTCCTTGATCCGTACATTGTTGTAACCCCAACGTATGTCAAGCTTGGAGAAGAATCTAGCTCCTCGGAGTTTGTTGACCAGCTCCGAGATCAGAGGCAACGGGTACTTGTTCTTCACCGTCATCTCATTGAGCTTCCGGTAATCCTGTACCGGTCGAAGGGACCCGTCCTTCTTTTTAATAAAAAAGAATGCCGAAGCCATCGGCGACTTGGATGGTCTGATCCGTCCACTCTTGAGATTCTCTTCAAGAAACTCGTTCAGCTTTTCTTGCTCGCCTAACGAGAGTGGATAGATCTTGCAATCGACAGCCTTTGATCCGGGCTTTAATTCGATCGCATGATCCCAAGGCCGCTTTTCCGGCAATGAGTCAAAGGACTCTTTTGCGAAAACTTTGACGTACTCCCGGTATTGCTCCGGGATCTTGTCTTCCGTCAATTTTTCCTTTTCTGCCGAAGCCTGTTCGGCCATCTGCTGTGCCTGCGTCGCCTTGCTTCGCAGCTCCACAACAGGCGCGAAATCGACCAATAGGATCGATTCGCCTTCTTCCACCGCTTCCTCCCGTGTGACACCTTTTCCGGATTCCAGTCCGGTCATGCCACATTCTGCCGGACATCGGCTGAACTTCATCGTCTGGTCCCGCCAGTTGATCTCTGGGTTGTGTTTAAACAACCAATCGTACCCAATAAACACACGTGCTTTGCCTAAGCCCGTGATCAGGAACTTTTGTCTTTCGACATGCGGGCCGATAGACATGATCATCTCTACGTAATGAGTGATCTTGCCTTTGGTGTTCTCGGTCCCGTCGGCATTCCTGGCCACAATCGGCATGTCGAGTTTTTTGAGCTCGAAGCCTTCGGCCTTGGCATAGTCCCTGTCCATGCATGTGGTGGTACACCCGTTGTCCAGCAACGCACGAATGGAACGTGTTTTCCCCGTGTCCAGTGCTTCCAGCTGGACTGCCACCAGCATCTCGTGGTGGACACGTTGCCGTTGGAACTCACGCAGCTCCTGAGCTAAGCGTTGTTCCGTCTCTCCCATAGCACGGCGTGCTAGCCATTGTGCGGCCTCTTTCTTCCTGAGACCGAACGGCACCCGTGTATGCTTAGGCGCTACCTCCTCTTTCGAGGATTGAGCCTCCGCGGCATCGCCGCCCTTTTTCTTCTCACTATTTTTATCACTGGTTTGGGTTCCAGGGGCCTTTTTAAAAGCGCTCCAGCGCTTGTTTTCTTCATCCATGCGACGATTCTTTAAATTACGTTTCCGGTTCTCATTCTGCAAGATACGTATTTTTTTTGGCTTTTCTACTTCGCCTACAAGAAATTCTTGTATACTACGTTGTAGGCTAGTTTTTTCTACATAATTTACAGGTACGCTATTTTGCACATTGTTCGTGCTGTCCGTTACCGCCTCTAGCGGCGTATACTGTCCATGGATAATAGATACGGGAGGGCACACCGGTTCGGCCTTGACCGGGCACCCTAACAAAAACCCTTCTCGCGGAGTATGCTCGCGAGAGCCTGCAGGTCCTCCTGCGTGTAGTCCTCGGTCTTGATCGACCGGATATTAAACTTCTTTTTGGGAGGCTCCAGGCACTCCCGCTTCATGTGGCCCTCCTTGCCACAATTATAACACTTGAATGCGGCCTGCCGCGTTCGATCCACATCCATCGGTGCTGGGTTTCCGGGAGTGACCCGGGTCGCCAAATGGGGGGCCGTCCCCTGGGGTCGAGGTGGCGGCACCAGTGTCGTGGCCTTGGGGAATTTGGGCGGCGGCTGCTGCTGCGCCGGCGTCCAAAACATTCCACCTCCCGCTCCCCAGCGAGAGTTGATGAGCTTCCCGCGCTCAATGATGCCGTTGATGGTCATCAACCGGCTTTTCAATCCGGGGTAGGTTCCCGGGATCTCGACGCCTCCAGCATACAGCTGTTTGCGTACCTGGTCCGAGACCAGGATTTCCAATGCTTGACACAGGAATGTGTCATGCAGCACGTTTCCGGGCGTGTAGCCCGCCTGCTCCGCGTTCAACTCGAACGACTGGAGGAAGTCGGCCAGGGTGGACGTTCCCTGCCGAGTGTTCATCAGGCGCAATAGCGCCGTCTCCTTGACGTTCTGATCCGCAAACGTCGACTCCAACTCTGTCAAGAACTCTGCGAAGGAGGGACGGGGTTGATCAAGGCGAAAATGCTTCGCCTTCCAGTTGCGTGACCAGTTCGAGGCCGGGCATGCAGTACTCTTCTCGTCGCCCAGCAACGAGAGCACGAAAAAGATACGTCGGTGATCCGTACCAAAGTCGTGTTCGTAGGCCATGAGGTAAGTCATGACACTATCGATCCAAGTTTCCCACTTGGATTTGTCATTGCCGTCAAACGGCGGGGGAAGCCGGGCCAGCGTCATCCTTGCTGGTGCCGGGCGTGGGGGGAGGGCCTGAAGTAACTCAGTCAGGCCAGGCTGGGCGGGGGGTTGTGAGTCGGGTCGTGTGGGAAGGGGGCGAGGGGGAGAACGGGTAGGAGGGCGGGAGGGGTAGATTTGTTGGGGAGGGTACGAGTAACCAGCCTGAGGCTGGTCATAGGGGATGGGGCTGCCGTGATGGGACATGGCAGGGGCGGCGGTATGGAAGGTGTGGTGGGTGGTGGCGGAAGCGGCCAAGAGTTGGTCCGCTACGGAACGGGCTTCACGGCTAGAGGTGCCGGAAGAGGAGGATGATGGTGCGCGAAACGCCGTCGCGGCTTGGGTAGGAGCGGCACGAAGCCGGTGGTGGGTTTCTCGGTCGGAACGCTTGCCGATAGAACAGACCCCGGGCCTTCTACGACTCTCCCGGTATCTGCGCGAGGGTACTCTCCGAAGATTGCCACCCGAACGCCAACGTCTGCTATTGTGCGGGGACGGACTCAACGTTTCCCGTAGCACAGCGACTGTCTATCAAAATAGTTCGACTAAAGATTGGCGCTTGTTTAATGTCGCGATTCAACGACGTGACGCTTGAGGTATGAGTGGATCTTCAATTACGAGAATCCAAGTAGTGGGGGAGGGACGCCGAGGCGTATGGAAAGGATATGTCGGGGGGAGGTATGAGCGGTATGAGGGTAGACTTTTATTATGTCACGACAAGACTTGTTTCACGCGTCCAACAGCGGTAAGATGCTGTGGATTGGGTAGTGCGCTACTAAAGCTCGTAAAATGAACTGAATAAAAGTCTAGGAGAGGGTACAGAATACGACGACTAGCTACTGCTTTTATACTATGAGGAATAGATCTACGATGCTACACTAATTGTCCTGGCTTCCGACATGCACTATTGTTCTGCATCTTTGTCGTTTCCTATTGTCATGTCTACACCGTGTTCTTCATAGAAGCCTGTCATGATCTGACAGTTCACTGATCGAAAACTTCATCCCTCATCCACGCTGTCGTGCATAAATATGAAACTTATCCCACGTCTTTAAATAATGTCTTCCTCGGCTTCTTCTTCAATCCGATCGAGACAGGGTTCCCATGACTTTAACGCTGTGCGGCGCCAATGTATATCGGGTTTGTTTGGCGTTGTCACGTGCGCAAATAGGTCAGCGCGTGACACACGAGCTCGTAGCGAGTGTATTCAATCGAGTGTTCAGACGAGTAAAAGTCCCAATACAGGTCCTTATACAGGTAGTAGGTTGTGGAGGGAGAAAGTAATAAGTTTATTCCGAAGGAAAGTGGTATTTCCAAGGGACGGGTATTAGGTTCAGTCGAGACTGGAACAAGCAACCCTTTTGGTAGATTGTATAGCTTCTCAGCTGTAGTTGATAAGATTGATGTAGTAGGTGGGTTGGTGGTCAAACACCGATCGTATTCCTTATTCCGAAACTTCGCAACTCGATTCTACTCTTCTTCCCGACTGGTGCTGAGATTCCCTAGCCAAATACAGTAGAGTCTCTCTTATGGAATACCATCATATGGAATAACCGTGGTATGGAATAGGATTTGGGCCGCTCCCGGGTCGGGAACAGCCAAATATTCCACTCACCGTCTTCTGGAATATGGAATAGGCTGCCGGTCCCATTATTCCACATCGCGGTTGCCGAAAATGGCAAAATGAGGGTGTTTGAGTGATCTGGAGGTCAAAATCCAGCATTGTTCACTGATAACAATCAACTTTGTCGCTCTGGTGGCCATTGTCTCTCGCTGATAGCTTGTTTGATCTCAATTCTGTGACCCCATCACATACTGATCCTGCTGATGGCAAGACCGTGGGCCTGTATTGCAGATGCGCTATGTGCTTGAGTCTGTCTAAACACACACACTCTCTCTCTCAGCATTGAAATGGCACGGGACTGGACAATATTCCGTATTTTGAGAATACCTTTGAATTTACAAAAAAATAAAATAAATAATTCAAAAATAATCCATATATTCCATGTGGAATAACTGTCATATGGAATAGCCTTCGGACCCCTCCCGACAATATTCCATATGAGCAACTCTACTGTACGACGATGTTCCAACGACTTGACTTGACTGATTGCTTAATAGATTCTTGATTGAGGCGAGTACGACGATTTGGTTTCACCGATGACGACGATTCCGATTCAAAATAATATGATTCCAACTAGTACAAACTTTAAGAAGCCACTATCCAACACAGTGCACCTCGAAAGCCCAAGCACAACCCTTTAGAGACGCTAATGCGTACAACAGACGGGGGTGATTGTTCGGCCTCCAAGGGAACACTCTACCTAGTTATATACAAGTCCGGCAATCTAATAAATAATACAGGAATGCGAACTTCGCAACGCAATTAGGGTATCCTTGCTATTTCATTGGTCTACAGGTTGTATGGCGCCATCCTCGCACCATCCCAAGCTCAGTCAGCCGTCGATCCATCATGTTTCAGTTTGGTAAGGCTGATGCCGAGGGTCGGAAGTCGAGTTCCATTATTCCCATCTTTCCTCCTCTGCGCTATCGTTCCAGGACCGGATAGTACTGGTCCGTAGCTTTAATTCGATACCCACATCTTGGGTATCCCGTCGTTAAAGACACCATTCCGAAGCTCGCAAGTAGTGATTCCAGAGTGCTCCCGTGTTCCGATATCACGGACCAGGCACACGATCTTCCTGCGCCATCATTCCGGTTGGTAATGACTCCAGCTGAGGCCTCGATCGTGATCGATGACTCAACCGTCCGCTTATTCCCAATTGCTGCTAATTCCCTTGTAACCATCGGATTGAACCAGAGCTCAACGACTTGGTTATAAGATATTCCCATTGGTAAGAGGACTAGCACGAACTCCTACGTGTTTCGGAGTGGGTCCGTCAGTCATCTTAGGTTCCCCTTCGACCCGTACAGTACACCATGCATCGTAATCCTACTAGCTGCTTCTGGGCTCAGCACTAGCGCTCTCGTGAGATGATACTACTGTTGGTTATAAGAGAAATCGCGAAATTTCACGTATTCCTAGCGTGTTCATTTTGCAGGCGTATCAGTGGATCAGAGTGGTACAATCCCGGGATACATGTTTGCATTAGTATTTCCGGGCTATTGGGTCGGTTGTCGATACTGCTGGGGAGGAATGTTGGGCAAGAGGAGACTCGGAGGACAGGAGCGGAGGTGCATGGGCAAAGCTGTGAATCGCCAAAAGAAATTCTAGACCTGGTTGCAATCTGGTTGTGTACTTTATTCCTTATCCAGGCGGCTAGTCTAAAGCCGCCATAAGCGCCATCAGGCGCCACGGGCCGGGAGGTCCCTATCAACGCGTGCACCATGACGCGTCGCGTAAACGCTGGTCAGCTGGTGCGTTCCTTGTCTCTCTCCATCAAGAGGTACAAAAGGTCTTCTGTCAGGAAGTCGTGAATTTGAATTGACCCCGTCATGCAGCAGGTTCTTCCGCTTGCCGGTGTGCTGGCAGCCATCGTCGTCGCCGTCTCAGGCGCCAATGTCACCGACCCCCTCAGCCACGTCAACCTCTTCATCGGGACGCTCAATGGCGGGAATGTGTTTCCGGGGGCGACAGTTCCGCATGGAATGGTCAAGGTCGGGATGGACACGGATGGGAATAATGTAGGTCTTTCTTCCTTGACGGCGTGCGGGCTCACGAGTCGACAAGTTTGCGGGGTACGATCCAAGGCCAGAGTTTAATGTTACCGGGTTTTCGCAGCTGCATCAGTCTGGCACGGGCGGGGTGAGTAACCAAGCGTTCTGCCCCTCTCCTCGGAGTAATGATCCCGTTTTCCAGGCAGTCCCGCTCTCCAACTTTAAACTTTTCCCCATTCCCGAGTGTTTCGCGTTCGAACAGTGTCTCACTACCATCGCCTCGCGCAAAACGCTGCGCAATATCTTGCCTGATGGGACCCCGGATGACTTTGCTTCTCCGGGCTACTTTTCTACTAATTTGGTGCGTCTGCGAAATACCTTTGTATTCTTGTGGACTATTCATGTGTCTAGTCGACCGGAGTCCGCGTCGAGCTCGCTGCTACCCGCCGAACTGGTTTACACCGGTATACCTTTCCCGCCAACTCCACGACACCTCGGATTCTGCTGGACGTGACCAACGACGGGCAGGTCAGCGGCATCATGCCTACGCTCAATATCGATCATACAACGGGGCGCATGAAAGCCAGCGGCAACTTTGCCACGTCCTTCGGGCCGGGACGCTACAACGCCTACACGTGTGTCGACTTCCAGGGCGAAGGATATTCATTCAAGGGACCGACGGAGTGGGGTCCGTACAAGATCAACTACCCCGACAAGAATGGCGTGGATTTAGCGCAGCATTATTACAGTCCGTCGTCTCTTATTCAAATTATCGTCCAGCTCAACACGTGCAGGCTATGGTTCCGAATACGGCGGCCTCCTCTCCTTCCCACCCAACCCCAACGGCGGGCCCAGCACCATTCTCGCACGCGTCGGCATCTCACTCATCTCCACCGCCCAAGCGTGCAAGAACGCCGAGTCTGAAATCGATGATTTCGATTTTGACCGAGTTGTGAGTGACGCGGAGGGCCAGTGGCGAGATATCCTGAGTCGCGTGGACGTGGACACAGAGGGTGTGGACGCGGAGATGGTCGAGTTGTTGTATTCTTCGTTGTATAGGACGCATATCGTTCCTGGGGATTGTACGTCCTTCTTTCCTATTGTGTCTTGCTGATGTTGACCCTGCCAGATACGGGAGAGAATCCAGGCTGGAAATCCTCCGAGCCATATTATGATGCGTTTTACTGCAACTGTATGTTTCTTGCTTGTCGGTTTATTGCACGTTTCATTGACTGTCATAGGGGACACATACAGGACGCTCTTCCCGCTCATGTCTCTGCACGACCCAGAGAACTTTGCGCGCATCGTACGCGGGATGATCGATATTCAGAAACACGAAGGTGGGCAAGGTCTTATTCTGCTTCGAGTCGAATGACAGAGGACCTCGAAACAGGATGGTTACCCGAGGCGAGGGAAGCTGGGCAGCCTCAGTAAGTACAACTCGTAGAGGCGTGAGATTGACATCGAATTTCTTGACTGGAGGTTCATCCAAGGCGGGAGCAGTACGTCTGCATAATCAATCGAGACTCGTTGGGACTCAAGTCATACAGACGGCGACCCCATCCTCGCGGAATTCTTCGTCAAGTGCGTCTCTCTACTCCTCTCACAGTGATGCCAATATTGACTCTCCCCAAGATTCTCGGACCACGCCTCGGCCCTCGGTGTCTCAGCAGACGACCTGTACAACGCGCTGCTCGCCGATGCCGAGAATACACCAGAGAATTGGAATATCCAAGGAAGGCAGGCGGATGTATGGAAGGCTTTAGGTTATATCCCGTCCGATACCACGTACCCCGGTGGGGCGAATACCAAACAGGTTTCACGGGCGCTTGAAGTAAGTACTTAGGTTGCCTCTTTCAATGTACTTTACTCTTGAACGCTGAACGCCTAACTTTGTCTTTAGTATGCATTCGACGATTTCTCGATTTCGCAAGTAGCCAAGATCCTCGGCAAAAAGGCTGATGCTACGAAAGTGCGTACGATGGTCTGGCTTTAAAAGGTTGATTTAATCCCATGGGTTCTACTTCTAGTACGTCTCGCGGGCGCAAAATTATCACAATTCGTGGAACCCCAACATCACCGTCCCGGATGTAACCGACGTTCAAATCGCCGGATTCTTCCAGCCCCGATTCGCCAACGGGACGTGGAATTACACCGACCCGCGCCACTGTAGTGTCAACGACCCTACAAAGGCTACGTGCTTCCTGAACGCTATTCGACGTGATGGTTTCTACGAGTCGTCGCCCATTGTTGTAAGCCTTTGCCGTTCTGGGTATTTCGAAGCTTAGCATTCGATGTAGTATTCCCAGGTACTTTCGAAGTGCCTTGGAGGTTGTATGTAACTGACGACTGCCGTAGTACGTCCCGCAGGATACGGCCAACTTGATTGAGTTGCAAGGTGGCAACGAGCGGTTTATCGAGCGGTTGAATTGGATCTTTGACCAGGTCAGAACCACACCACTCAGCTAAAAACTCGTACTGATCAGAGCCCGATAGAATTACTTTGATTCCACGGACGAGCCATCGCAGCAGATACCCTTCATGTATCATTACGCCAACGCACCGGGGCTGAGCACACAGCGCTCGAGACAGGTCATCGCGACGTGGTTCAATACATCACTAAGCGGACTTCCTGGGAATGACGGTACGCTCCTCCTCTTGCTTCCATACCTAGATCTAACTTGGCTCTATTCAGACTCTGGCAAGTCCCCCCTCCGCGTCTTCTCCGCTTGCTTTCTTGCTTGCTAAGACACCGATGTTACAGGCGCCATGGCAAGCTACGTGATATTTTACCTGGCGGGGTTGTACCCTCTCCCCGCAACGAAGCAGTTCTTACTCTCCTCGCCGTACTTTCCCCGGATCTCGTTCTATAATCCCTTGTTCAAGACGACGACGACGATCAAGACGATTAACTTTGTGGCTAATCCTGCGAATGGGACTGGTGGGACTGTGTTCGTCAAGGTGAGTAGTATACATTCCTAGGTTTATGTATGTATTATGACAGGGATTGACTGACGTGATGCAGAGCGTAAAAGTCAACGGCAAGCCATACAAGTCGAGTTGTTACTTGGAGTGGGATGTCTTTACTTCTGGATCGACGGTCGAGTTGGAGGTGACGGACGACATCAATGTGCAATGTGGCAATGGCAAGAACGCGTTGCCGCCTTCGCTTTCAACGGGCGGATACGACTAAAAACCATTATTCATTTATCTGAATTCGAATACAGAATTTGCTAGTGCGGAAACATTTCATCGCAAAAAAGTCGAGTTGTAACAATTCATTCATCTCGTAGAAGTGCGCGCGTTCATCTTCTTCCCCGGTGTAGCGCGGAACGCCTCCTCCTCGTCAAACGTGTTAAAAAAGGGCGTCGTCGGGCTAAAAACGGCCGACGCCGACGAGCGCGACGAGTAGGTCAGCGCAGGCGATACGAGCGGCGGGGATGGTTGCTCGTCAGGCGGATACATGCTGTGTTGCGAATGCGAATGCGAGTGGGAGTGGGTGTGGGAGCTGTTATAGCCATTGCTGGCACCGTTACGGTGCGTGTTGTTCAAGCCTCTCTGGGCGGTGGTGCGTTGTTGTTGTTCATAAATACCATTGGACGTGCTATCGGCGCCGTTGCTGTTAATGTGGTTGTGGTTCATGTTTCTGGATGCAGGAATACCGCGCTGGTAGTGATGCTGCTGCTGATTCAAGTTACGTCCAAAGTCGCGCGTCTGGCTCGGACCACGCGGTTGTTGCTGCTGCTGCTGAGAAATGCGCTGCTGTGGATGGAGAGAATGTGGCAAGTCGAATTGTTGTTGTTGTTGCTGAGGACGGAGCTGCAATTGGTGCGGAATCGACGTGGCCGCGTGGAAATCTTCTTCGCTCATCTCGTGCTGCTGCTGGTGTGGGAATGAAAGCATCGCAGCCTGCGTTCGATATCCTCGTACGCCCACTCCAATGTTGGCACCAGCCGCTGCAGCCCGATCTATGTCCATCTCGTGCTGTTCGCGATGGAGCTGCGCCTGGCTTAGATCAAGCGCCGTCGGCCGACGCTTTCCACCTGGAGCCAGAGGCAACGAGTTGGAACGTGCACGCAGAATAAACTCCTCCGTAGGCGTGTAGCCCCCGTGAGCTGCGTGCTGAGCAGACGAGAGTCCGAGTCCTTGTGGGCCGTACGAGCGTCCGGGGTTGGTAGCGAGGGAAAGGGCGGCGAGCTGCTGTTGCTGCTGGATAGAACGGTACTCCTGCTGCGTATACGCCTCGCGCTCGTGAGGGCGGGCGGCGCTCGCTTGAAGGGACTGGAGCAGGGAAGCCATAGCAGGGTTCATGCGTTGAGACTGCACGGGGTCCAGGAGCTGCTGCTGCGAGGCATAATCGTACTGGTTGGAGCCGGACGGGTAACGGGCGGGAATGCGGGAGTAGTCGACTTCAAAATCGTTCTGTGGGTAGCCGACGTCGGACGGGAAGTTGTTGCGGCCATAGTTGGCGTCGTAGTCGAGCGCGATACCGCCTGCAATCGTCGGTCGGTTGTGGTTGAGTTCTTTGCCGCGAAGATTGAGGAGCGTGGCATGCGCGATACTAAGTTGGTTTCCAGCGTGGTCGCCTTCGCGTGCAAGTCGTTCTTGACGCTGTTGGATCTGATGAGTACGCGAGAAAAGAAAATGCAAACATTAAAACGCACCCTCAACTCCCGCTGCTCGCTCGTATCCGCAAACCGCACCGAAATCCTGCTCCCGGGATCGTTCCAACCCCGCACCATCCGCCCATGCAACCGTTCAATAATTTCCTCCGCAGCCGAGCGAGTCTCCAACCGAACAAAAGCGATAATCCGCGGCGGAGTGCTCAACTTGGTCTGGAAGAAACGGCTGCTTCGAATCGAGTAGGGAGAAACGAGCGCGGCGAGACTCTGAAACGGCGTCAAAATAGATCAACGGGGAAAAAAAGGATCCAACTCACAGCATCGTCAACGCTAAGCGGAAGCCTGAATCGCGTCAAGTCAATACATCGTTGATGCAGCATGAGAGGAAAACGCACCCCTCGATATACAGATTCGTGCTCCCCTTGTCCGAAAGCCGTTCCATCTTGGCCTTGAACGTCGAATCCGCCGAGGCGTCCCCAGCACTCTCCTGCTCCCAACCTGCGAGCGACGAGGTTCCTCCACCGTCAGAAGAGGCTGCAGCTGCACCATGAGCAGCGTCGGATGTACCAGCGGTGGTGCGAGGAGGAGCGTACATCGTCCCGGGGATCTTGTGCACCTGCTAAATTCAACGCCGTGAGCATGAGAGTGGGAGGGACGAGCAAGAGAAAATCACCTTGGAGAACGTTGGGTGCAGGTTGCGATAGCGGCGGAGGGAGTTGATGCACTTCTCTGCGCAGGCGACGTTCTCGAATCTGGGTCGGGACGTCAGTTTGAATTCGTTCGTAGAAAGGAAGCAAGCAAGCCAAGATGACAGCGAAGAAGGAAGACTTACAAGACGAATCCATACCCCGTCTCCGTGTCTCCAACGTGTCTCGTAAAAGTCCGCACGCTGCGCACCGTCCCAAAAGGCGCCGCGAGAGCAAAGAGCTGGTCCTCGGGGAAGTTGGGCGGGAGACCGTTGATGTACACATTGGGCGTCTTCTCGCTGTCCGGCGTATACGCATGCTTGGAATCGGCAGGAGCAGGGAGCTGCTTGGACTCCGCGGTCGCGACCTGCACGGGAGTTTGCGTTTGGAGGTGTGCAGACGCAGATTCCTGCCGCTGACGTGAGGGCGAGATCGGTGCACGAGACGGTGAGGAAACGGTGTGCAAGCGAGAAGGCGAGGAAACGATCTTGGTACGTGGAGGCGAGGCAATGATTTGTGCACGAGGCGGCTGCAGGTCGTCGTCGTCGACGGGTGGGAGAGGAATCGTCGGACGCGATGGAGCGCGGGGTGGGCTTGGAGAACGTTTCGGCGTGATCGGCTTTTGCGAGGGAAGGATGGGCGAGTCATCGAGGACGAGTGCAGAGTCGTCTGTAACGTCAATCGCACCAAACGCAACGAGAAAAGGCGCAAAACATACCTTGGGCTTGCAGAGTAAGATCGCTCATAATGTCCACAATCTCGCCGTCCTCGACCTCGACAGGCTGCTGCGTAATCTCAACCTCGAATTCGAGCGTTTTGGACGGAGGAGATTTGGGTGACGAGCAACCATCGCCATCGTCCGCGGAATCGACGAGTGTAGCAGAAGTGGAAGACGCGACGAGAAGCCCTTGTTCTGCGTCGAACGGCGGGAACCATGCAGGGGACGAGACGGAAGTGGGAAGCGATGAAGATGTAACGACGGAAGCAAATGTGGGATGGCCGCTGCTCGGAAACGTTGTTATAGTAGATTGGGATGGAGAAGACGATGCAGAGACTGTTGTAGGTGAAATGGGAGGAAAATCTGAAGCGATGATGCGAGGAGAAGAAGGAGACTGAGCGGAACGTGAATCTGACTCGGGCGGCGGCGTTGGAGGTGCGCGCGGTGGTGATATAGTCGCAGGAGATGCAGACGAAACTAGAGATGGATTGGACTGTGCCATGATAGGAATGCTCGAAAAGATAGCAAGGGAGAGCGAGTCTATGAGGGAAAGGATGTACCGTAACTCGAAGCCGGACGTGTAATAGCTATAATGTTGTTAAGAATAAGTGGCGTGCAGCGTAGTCAAAGAGGCAAAGTTATGGGTGGTGGAAGGGGGAAGGGAAGGAGCCGGAAGGAGCCCGGACAGAAATCCTAGGCTTATATCCCTGAAACAGCGTGACAATTTATCAGTGACATTTGGGAGACGAACTAGGACGCGTCTTCTTTCTTCTAGAAGCGCCGGAACTGGACAGGTCGGTCCGAAGTGCCGATGGAAGCGAGCGAAAAAAAAAGCTGGAGGGGACGAAGGGAGCGAGGACGTGCGTAAGACTTATGGAAGATGGTGACCAAGAACAAGAGGCGTTTCAATCTCCGCCAAGTCGCAAAAACTAACAAAAACAAATCAGGCCACTTTTTTGATGGCACTCTGAACTCTTCTTCGAGCTTATTTTCTTGCGTCCGAGGACGAAAACAGGCCTCGTATCATCATGGGCTGCGCGCATATTCACCAGCGTTGCCTCGGACAGAAAATCGTCGCGGATGAGCAGATGTCAGATGTGCGGCTTCGGTGTCACCGTCAGGGATTTTTGCATGCGCGCGCGGTACCTGGAAATTAATGACTAAATCTCTAAAAAGTGGTCGAGAAGCATGATGCCCCACGCACGGACCAGGTCACTGGACAAACGTTCGAATCTTGCACCAAATTTAACAGAAAACTCGAGCAGAGGCCATTTCATCGTAGTTTACCCTTTCCAATAGGTAGAAAGAAACAAGAAAGACGTTGGGCTGAAGATTCCAGTGCACCGATCCGCCGCACGGTTCTCACTTCTATCAAAAGCTTCTCATACGTACGAGCGACGGTTGCCACATCAGTCTGAAGCCTAAATTATGCACTTCTCCCTTCCCGCTTCTCGAGCTTCTTCGGGAGTTCTTTCTTCCTGCATTTTTTTCAAGGGTATGAAGGCCCAGAGACGCGGGTACCAACCCTGCTCGTCTCCAGCTCCTTCGATGGCCAGAGTCTCTCTGTTGAAAACTGGAAAGGCAGATCGAAAAACATGGGAAGCGAGTAACGGGTGTAGCCGATGCGTATGATGCAACGATGATGTCCCCGCGGCACAGAATCGAGCTCCAACGATGGCGTGCTCAGCTCCCAGGCGTTTGCTCGGAAAATGCCCACCCGAGTCTGTCCGAATCAAACCTAGCCTCGTAAGTACAACGCCGACGCACTGTCTCTGCTATGCCACCTTCAACTCGGCTCCCCGACCGCGGACATGCTCGAGATTCTCCTTCTCAATACGAATGTCAAAAATCTCCCTCAGCGCCGCCGCCCTGTCCTCCTCCGTCTTCAAAACCCTCACAACGGTCGACCGGCTCCCGACCTGCCTTCGAACCTCACCACCCATCATCGCCAAGCGCCCCATATAGCGCGTCAGAGGAGTGAGCTCCCCAAGATCGACCGCGCTGTCAACCTCACGCACCTCCTCGTCGCTCATCCAAAACAGCTTCTGACACACGACGTTTTCCCAGAAAAGACCCGTGCGCCGGCCGAGGACGCTGTAGTTGAACGACTCGTAGTCCGCAGCGAAGAATTCGTCTTCGATGAACGAGTAGAGTACGCGAGTAGTCGGTGGCTCGTCGTTCTTGGTGTGGATGGATACGAGCCGCCATTCGAGTTTTGCTGAATCGCCGCAGTTTGGGTAGGATTCTGCGTTTCCATTTCAATGTACAAGGCCCGAACAGATACAGTGAAAACTCACCCAAGCTCGACTCCTCTCGGGCCGTACGAACAAGCGTGTGCTTCTCGCTCGGCGAGCACCCATCGACAACCTCGCCGTCCTCGAGAAGTATAGGACGCACGAGCCCAGACGCCACGTCGACTAGGTACGTCGCGTTACTCCCCTCCACGGGCTGCATAAACAGAATCATATGCACGAAAGCCAGGAAATTCACTGGCTTTCCCGCGGGTTCCTCGTTTATTCGCGCTGACCCCGAGAACACTCTGACCAGATTCAGGACTGACGCTCTCGGAACGCAAGGATGCACGTACCTGAAACCGAGACCTCTCAACATCTGGAAGAAGAGACCATTGAGACCAAAGCAGTAGGATCCGACTCCAGGTGAATCCAACTGTCCCACCAGTCGTCGAAACAAGCCCTCGTACGAAATGTCCATGGAATGCTCCGCGGTGCTTCAAGTTGTTCGGCATCATCCAGACCGCCATCGCAACATTTCAGCCAATACTTACTAGTGCATCGGTGTATCTTCAAAAGGGAAGGTCGTCTGATTCAGCCGGACGAGCAAAGCCAAGTTGCCCAGCGTTGGCACGAAAGACGTCAGAGTGCCCGGATATTGGATCTTGGCGAGCCATTGGCTGATTTGTTGGGAAGAGTAGACGGAGGGAGTCTTCTTTATCCAGAGATCGCCGCGCAAATGGCCTTTGGTTTGCATCGAACGCTCGATGAGATGATGACGTGGAATCAAAAGCGACGGGTGCTGTTCCAAACAAAATGCAAGCAGAAACAAACACCCTTTGTTCGTTTGCCACATCATGTCGCAAGACTCGCGGCGCATCGAACTCGTTCAATTCACCCTTCCGGATGCCGAAAAGGAGCGCAAGGCCAACTTCCTTCCGTCCACTATGGAGATCCAGGAAAAGTATCGCGCGACATTCGGCGGGGCTTGCTTGGCCTGTGGCAAGACAGCTGAGGCGCTGAAGATTTGTAGCAAAGTACGTTTCAGCGTTTCTAGGTGTTTTCGTCAGATTAAACCTGCTGCGCAGTGCCGCTTGGCCGAATATTGCTCACAAAAAGTGAGTCTTTCACCCGCTCTGTCACCCGTTCTTAACACGCGCTGCAGTGCCAAGTGTCTCACTGGTCAGTGCTTCTGTGCGGTAGCTTTCAACCTCAACAGATTCGATCCTTTCGCAATAGGCCCTCGCACAAGCCCGCTTGCCGAGATGCACCCGGACCCGATATCGGCCTCGAGCTGACCAAAAGGCTAATTGCCAACGGGTATCTCACATACAAGCTCCAGACCTACGCAGCCGTCGCTCTCGACCTCCCCGCCACACAGAGCAATGCTCTCGACACCTGCCTCGTCGTCAACCTGACCATGGAAGACGCAGCTGACACTATGGCTGTCGTAAAGGCAAGGATTAATCGACAGGAGCGAGACCCCAAGGCCGAACAAATGCTGCAAGTCGCTAGTATCGAGAAACATCCGCTCGAGCTGGCTACGACTCCGGCTATGCGCTCCTCTCTTGAGACGGTGCGGAGGAATGTCGCCGAGGCCGTCGCTGCTCATCCGTCGCTTTCGGCTGGCATGGGGCCAGTTGTGATGTTCGTCTTCACCGACGGCACCCACTCGCTCGGTTTTCCATTTGCGATTGATATCACTCCCATGAAGCTCGCCCGCGAGCGTAAGCCGATACATATGGAGTCGGCGATGATGGGTAAGTATACCATCCCGATGGATGAGGAGCACATCATCGAGTACGTCTTTGGCACTTCTGTAACTCATTTTCAACGTCGCTGAGCCAATTTTCAGGACGTTGAACCACGAAATACATATGGACAAGAGCAACAGGTTCCTTTTGCGCTCGGTACGTATTTTTTCCCTCGATCCAACACGACCCTCTGATCTAGAATGTTAGAAGTCGAAGTGAAATTCCAGGGGTACTACGCCCTGTTTGCTTTCAAACTGAGTCGTGCCGGTATACGTGCCCCGTACCTACTATGCTACCAATTCTCTGTATTTCTCGGAGCGGGAATAATTCAGTTTCTTTGTTTGGAAAGCCGTCCCAGCCGCAGTCACCTAAGATGCTGGAGATATGGGGGAGGAAGCACCGCGCACTCCTGTTGATCCTAGTCCTGACGTCGCGAACGAGTCTGGTTCTTCGGTTGGAGACCTCAAAGACCAGCCGGCGCCCGACGACGACCAGAGACCTCTCGCTTCCAATGACCCGAAGACCGTCCGACGTTCGACTCGTACAACATTCCCATCTCAAGCCAAGCACGACTCGGACGCCCTCGAAGCTGCGGAAGCAGCATCAAAAGCTCGCCGAGATGCTTGGGCAACGGGCCGAAAAGCCACAGTCACGGCGCGGGCAGTTTCTGCCCTCAATATTTCGGCTCCTGCCGTTCCTCAGAATTACCGCAATGGTGCATCCGAAAATCTGGATCGAACCAATGGAAAGGTAGTACGCGTCGCTTGTGGGCCGGGAGACTGGCGGTGACAGCTCGCTGTATAAAAATTACAATCCATGTAGGGAGAAACAGACGAATATTCCCACATTTTGCAATAGCAAGTCGTACGCAGGCATTCACACGGTAAACCTCAACGCGGTCACACATCACGCACTGATGCCATTTCTCACGGTTCGATTCACAATGGGTTCACATAACCGAATGCAATATCGGTGCTCCCTTTGATTCAAAGCTATTTACTTACTTGGTTCCTTCAAGTTCATTTTTGCCAAACTCTTCTGGGTTGACTCCAAATCCACCACCGCACGTTTGGTCTCCGGATGCTCCTCTCCCAGGTGAGTTCTCCTTCTCTCGAGTACTGCCAGTTGGATTTGTTCAGCCAGCTGGAGCTGCCCCTTTTCTTGATAGGTCAAGGCCAAATTCCCCATTGTCCAGAGGGTATCCTGATGGTTCAAGCCATAAATCTTCTTCTGCTTCTCAAGGACAAGAGTCTCAAGTTCTTCAGCTTCTTTCAGCTTTCCCAAAGACCTGTATGTTGATCCCAGATTTCCCATGGTGTAGACTGTATCAGGATGATCTTCACCCAGAAGTCTTTTCTGCCCCTGGATTGCACTGATTTGAATTGCTTCAGCTTCCACCAATTTCCCGAGGCTATGAAGCATCCATCCCAGATTCATCATGCTGAATAGTGTTTGGCTACTGTCGTCACCATAGATCTTCCTGTACTTTTCCAACACAACAGTTGCAAGGTATTCTGCTTCTTCAAATTTCCCTAGTTCATTGTAGGTGACTGCTACATTTGACATTGTTTTTAGGGTGTCCACATCATCGACTCCCAAGGTTAATTTCTGACTCTGCAGAACTGTAGACTGAATTGTTGCTGCCTCAGAGAATTGACCCCAGTGGTGATACACTGTTGCCAGATCTCTCATGTTGTTGAGAGTCTCTGGATGGTTCTTTCCCAGGGTTGCCCTTTTCTTTTCCAAGGCAACCAAGTGAAGCTGTTCTGCCTGCTTGTATCTCCCAGAGAATCTATACGCATTTGCATAGTGTGCATTGAAATCAGGGTCTACCACCGCTTGACCCTGCAACAGTGCCTCAATATGAGGCATCAAAGACAGCACAGACACCTCTAATTCATCTCGTGGACTGCTAGAAAGACACATGCCCATGATTGAAATGACACATGTTTGAGTTGAAGCTTCATCACATAATTGACTCCGCAGCCAACTATGCACCAGTGGATGGATGGAAAAAGAATCAGTGTCCACATGTGAGTTGATCAATGAATAGGCACGGAGCTCGTTTGATATATCTGTAAATTTGATAGCTTCCCAGCTGCTGCTAGGCCCTCGAAATTGATCCAAGAAATTATGAGCCGCCTGCAACTCTTCATTACTTGGTTTGCCAACACCAGACTCATATGTTGCTGCTTTGCTGAATATTTGTTCTGATATCCCCTGATGATGCAACATAGAGCAAAGCTCAAGCAGTGCTTTGGCTCCTGGGCTGAGCTTCTCAAAGCTCATTTGCCAGGTGGTGTAGACAGTCCAGGCATAGTTGTCATGTGTCTGCCCAGGTTTCTCACTGAGGAGCCGTTTCTGGTTTTCCCTGTACAGCTGGAGGTAGCTGCTGATGGACCCTGATTTGGCAATAAAGGCCCCTGCCTGAGTTATTGCCAAAGGCAAATAGCAGAGGACCTGTTGAAATTCAACAGATGTTGAGATGCCGGTAAGGTTGAAACTTATACCTTCACAATTTCAGTAGCAAGCTGACGTGTAGCTGGTGTGCTTTCCTGGGCAGCACTTTCCAGTAATAACTCCATGGCCTCGTCTTCTTGCATGTCAGCCACCTGATACTGCTCCCCAGCATAGACCGAGAGTCCTGGATTCCGTGAGGTAATTAATATGTTTCCGTGATTGCAATGGGGCAGAAAGTTGTTCAAGTTGATGTTGGGGTCATCTGTGTTATCAAAGACCAGCAGCCAGTCGACGTGGGTTTGTGTTGAAAGCCATTTCATTGTTGCTGCCTGCGAGGCACCAATATTCTTTGCAATGGCAATTTCCTTGAAGCCTGATTGAATGGTCTCCACAGTGCTGCAATCCAGCAGGAATACATCTGAGAAACTTGGTGAAAAGCTTAGTGAGAGTACAGTCAGAATGAGTATAATGAAGCTCTCACAGTGATGCCGCATCCTGGACAAACTTCAATGCAACCTGTGTCTTTCCCGCACCTCCTAGGCCATGAAGGAGGAAGACTTTTTGCTTTTGCAGACCATCTTGAAGAAAATATTTCTGCATCTTCTCCAGGATATACTGCCTCCCACAAAACAGTCTGGAGGGCAGGGGGCAATTTCTGGTCACATTATTTGGCAGTTCAAAAACGCCTTCCACTGGAAGTGTACATGAGCAATGCAATGTGTAAGGAGCCCCAGAGCAAGGTTTACCCGGTGAAATCACAGTGAGAACTTTCTGGACCTGCAGGTTTGTGTCCATGGTTGCTGTGAGCTAGATTCCCTGTCAATGATATGTATAAAATCATTGCAGAAGGAACACACCAGAAAATTGGACCTCAAGTGCCTGATCTTTTTCTCATATGACAAGATGAGATCTGCCGTATGATTTCCTCGAATAATCTCCTTGAACCGTCCCCGCAAGCCTTCGGGTTTTTTCTGTAATTCTTTGACAGCACTGAGTACACCATGCAAGCACCTGTTTCAAGCATAAGCAGTAAATTTGGTTGTTAGCAAAATCACTCACTCCTCAAGTTCGTCACAGAGTGCTTTGAATCGTACTGCGACTGCCTTTCCATGCAATTCTTGCTGCTCTTGAACAATGGTTATAACTTCCATCACTGTTCCGCACAACTCTCTCAGATCTTCGCGGTTTTTTTTCACAGTCTGTCAAATTGATGATCAACATTGAACAGACAATGCAGGATGTTGTAGATACCTCCACTGTCTCAAGTAGAACCACCACAATTGAGATTGCTCCCTTGAGATAAGGGAAAGATTCCGCAGCAGCCGATATTGTTCTTGCAGCAAGAAGGGATGTCCAGAGCCAAGAATCTGGATCAGGAGCGGGGAGGTTTGTCCGAATTTTCAGACTCCATCGTCGCCTAGGGAAAGAGCTTGACCCTTCGGTCTGGCGAGATCGCTGTGACATGGTGGGGGGTGGTGAAAGGAGAACAACGTGGGGAGGCTTGCAAACTCCGCAACTCCGACAGTACCCGGTCAGTTCACTTGTGACTTGTCCATACGGTTCTGGCAGCTAAAATAGCTTGCTCAATTCTCACTGTCATGATCTGTCAGTATCTTCGAAACTAGGGTAGAAAACAAGTGGTTGCTGTAGATAAAACAGTATTCGGGCCGGAGCCATCCGATTCATGGCCAGTCTCCAGATCAAGGCGCATTTTTTCTGCTGGCTTGAGAACGACCATCTCGGGCACTAGCCCTTATGCACGATTGCAGCCAATGCGATGGAATCGATACAGTGCATCGGGCCGTCGGCTCCCCGGTTACTTACGAGGACCGATTGCGATTGCAACCGGAACGGTACTCTTCAGCGGGTGCTGTTCTCAATCGGCGCCTCAGACATGCATATAGCCGCCGCGATCCTCCCGGTAAATCATCCAATCCTTCGCGAATCGGCTTGGACCAACTTACTTAGTAGTTCAACTTTGATTCGGAACAATGATCGGCGCAGACACTCCGAAGTGCAATCAGGAACAAACACCTGTCATTCTTTTTCGCCACCATCATGTTCCGCGCCCCAGTCGTGCAATTCGCCCTCCCGGATTCCGTCAAGGAGCACAAGGCAAACCTACTTCCATCCTCGACGGAGATCCAAGAAAAGTATCGCGCGGCATTCGGCGGGCTTGCTTGGCTTGTGGCAAGACAGCTGAGGCGCTCAAGATTTGTAGCAAGGTAAGTAAGTTCTCGCGTATCTAATTGTTCTCGTCGAATTAAACCCGCTGCGCAGTGCCGCTTGGCCGAGTATTGCTCGCAAAAAGTGAGTCCTTCACCCGCTGTGTCAGCAAAAACACCAGATGTCCCCGGGTATCATAATACTGTCCTGTGGATAGCCGGCCTGTCATTTCATATCGGCGTTCCGTCACCTTTTTCCACAGAACGTCAGCGCGGCTGCCCCTTGTCCCAGGGTGTTGCCTACTGCATATGGCGACCTACTGGAGCCCTAGAAAAATCGAATTACTCGTTTCCGCACCCCCAATCGGTCACAGGAGGCGATTTACCTCCCAAACTGCTGCTATTTCGATGTTTTGTGCATGTTGGAGCGGGAAATTCTTCTTCCCATGAGTTATGGACATGATTTCCGCTGTGAGTCTCAGTGAGCGAAGCCCCAGGCACAGTCATTCGGGATGGGCTAGTGTTGGAACGAACCAACGCGCTTTTGATGCGCGGTCAGATGACTATCAGCGTCATCATCACATGATCGTAACCCGGCTGGTCTTGCTGCTCACTTCCATCGTCGTCTCCGCTCAGCAGTTCCCGTGGACGTCTGGTGAACTTTTCATGCCCGAGGAATGCCCGAGGACGGCGTGGGATGAGAAGCACTGCAGTTGGGCGGGGGGGTGGATGTGGACTCGGATGCTGCAGACGAGTTGTAAGCTGTGACTTGCAGCTCTTTGGTGCGTGTTTCTGCTATCGAGTCTGAGCCAGACACTCACGGTGCTCCTTCCAGTCTGTCACGCATCCGACATCCCGGCGGAGGTATTCTCATCACAATACAAGCAGACTGCATACTTATACTCGGCGATCTATCCCGTGTGAGTTTCCCGACCAAGTGTATTCAATCCTGCGCTGTGTAGATGCAAACCTGGCCATCTACAGGGTAGTTGCGTCTATAATGGGATGTCCGAGTTAAAAAATTGAATATCAATTCCAGCTCACCGTAATGAACGATGGATTAACCCTATTGACGCGCCGGACCCAGCCTCCTCTTTCCCCAAAGTTGCTGTTCTCAATCAATGACGCTGCTTTCTGGCCTGTTGGTCTTCGGGATGTTCTGAGTCTCGAGCAGGGCCGGCATGTTCGGATTCTTCGCCGATGCATCTGAGTTAAACCTGGTGTTGGTCTTCATCCGCCAGCGCAAGTCCAATTTGTGATTAAGGTCTTTCCTTTCTGATAAGCGTGTTTGCCTCGACTGAATGGCACGGAAATGAAGTGGGGTGAGCGAAATTCATCGAGAGCTGAACAATTCAATCTAGTCTTCACGTCGGTGAGTTAGCTGCAACTGAATCTCGAGCCTTCGTTATAATATCATTGTCCAAGTCGATGTACAGACATGCTACCTACGACGGCTGGGAAGTGCAACCTCACCAAGACCGGGCACAACAATCAGACGTTCGCGTGCGAACGCCTCCACGTCTGGAACAGTTAGATGACGGAGTGCATGCCCATACGCCTGCAGAACTGCGTCGAGGTCTCCAGGCTCCCGAATGACTTGCCGAGTCTCCAGAAGCTGCAGCGCTACACGTCTATCTTCAATAGAGAGATAGTGTGCGCAGGCGGCGGTCGCAAACATGACTCGTCCGGCGCCGTGAGCCCAAACCTTGTGGTCGTTTATTGATGTGGAACGCGCCATCTCCCCTTGATTTCCCAAAGCCAGTCGGAGCTTGCGACAAAGGGAAGAGAAGTAGGCCTCGTCGGCCGGGCAGAAGGGTTCTTCGCCTGGGGGAGCTCCGAGGAGCTCACGGTAGAATTCCAATTTCCCTTTGTCGTCGGCGGCAGTGAAACGGGCGTCCAGGATCGCGAAAACGTCGGTCGAGTTCTCTGTGGAGGGGTGCAAATAGATGTCCGCAATCTGTGCCACCAGTGGGTCGAGACACGCTGCGAGCTCCTTCTGGCTCGGAATCAAAGGAGAGGGATATAGACGCCCAGCAGTAGTGAGTTGCGCCGGGTATTTGACTGCATCCAGCTGTTTATTGTGTTAGTTGGATTGAATGGAAGCATCATTGTGCACACCTCCGTCCAATTCTCAACCGCCAATTCCCGAGTTATAGCCTCCCATCCGCGGATCTTGCCATCCGCGGATCTTGCCATCCGCGAGGCGCTCCAGCTCGAATCCAGTCGGCAGTTGCTCCGGGCGAGTGTAGAGCCCGGTGTACCAAGTCGCGCGAGCCGTTGTATCTGTCACTTGGGTGATAATTGCGGGACAGAGCAGAGGCTCTCCCTCCATAGAGGGCGTCATGAGTAGGCAGGATCCCAGCTTGGGACTGGCAGTCGGATTATTAGTTTAGTAAGCTGGAAGGAAGGCGACTCACTTTATCAATCGAGCTGTTCTTTCAATCAGCCAGTCTTGCAGGGATTTGCGACGAGTGAGGTCGGTGGAAGCGAGATGGGGGTAAAACGCCTCTGCGATTCTCCGGTGCCTGTGCGCTTCGTCCAAGTCCACATCATCCATTCCTTCCAAAAGGCCGTTGACCGGTTCCTCGCATATCGCAGTACAGAGAGCCGCCGCAACGCCGGCCTGCACTCGAGTGCGTTCGGGCTGCCCAAAAATCCAAGACACAGAATCCAGGCGGCGGAGAGTAAGCTGAGTTGCAAAGTAGATGCAATACAGACCAGATTCTCGAGGATTAGAGTACTCAGGCACTTGCGGCTAGATGAATGAGTATCAGATGGAATCAAGCACCGTGTATATCACGTCACAAACCTGTTTTACAGCACAAGTCCAAGTCTCTGGCAAATCACTCGAATGTCGGGCCCGGTACTCCCATTTCAACATTTGCAAAGTGCGCTGTGAAGAAGGGAGAGGTCAGTCACACTGGAAGAAAATCGCAAACACAAATGAACCTCGGTTGCGGCTTTCGCTGTTTGTGCAGCCCTGAGCTTTTTGGGCGCTCCATCATACAGCGAAATCGTGGTCTGTCCAAAATGAACAACAAGGAGCATCCACTTGTCGTTCCAAAGCCAAGGAAGCAGCAGTAAACCGAACGCGAAAATGTCCTGTACTTGTGTTAATTCGTCTCGGTTAAATACCAGGTTGGTTGCACGTACATCGTCTGGGAACCAGAACTCGAAATTTGTGGCTCTTTTTGGCTTCATTCCCTCGGGGTTCTTTTTCGCCTGGGTCATCTCGTACGTGACGTTGGAGTCCGCGATGAGCACGCGAAAGTCGCTGGGCATGAGAGTACCACAAAAGCGTTCGAGGTAGGCGTCGAGGACGTGATCAGAAACATAGCCTTGTTCAACCAGGGATTTGACGTCTCCAGAGGTGGGGCGGTGCGCACCAATACACCAGACACGAGCCTCGTCAGCACCAACCAGCGCCGCCAGCCGATCCTGAGCAATCGTGGCTTCGGTGGCCCGGTCTGCGGTGAAGGGTGCGTGAGGACTTTTAGAAAACTAGATTGAATAAGTCCATGGCGAGAGCATTTTATGCAGGTCCGGTACGAACCACATCTGACACGCTGCAAACGTCCTCAGTCGGCTTGAATCTTGCAAAAAGCTCCTGGACCAGATCGGACGGTACACCATCAGGGTTCGAGCGAAACGCGATCCAAATGAGTGCAAAGACCTCCTTCAGTTCGTCAGGATTTTGGTCCATTATGCGCACGACATCTTGATCCAAGTCGATGCCGAGGAGTCGGGCGACAGCAAAGAATGACGTCCAGAAGCCACAAGTCGACGAATCACTGCGTTGAACGCCGATATGCTGCTCGGGCCATTGAAAAGAACACCCTGTCATAAATTGTCAGAATGGTACTTATAAGACAGGTCTGCGAGCATTTACATGCGACGGAGGCAGTGAGAACGCGGTTGGATTATGTTGGGCAACCTTCTCGAGGCGGATGGGGTCAAAGTAGACGGCCAAGGCTCGTTGATCCGAGATGCTGAACGATTCCGGGGCTATGCCGCCCTCCTCGATGGGTGGCATGGGGTTGAGGCGAACCACATTCGGGCCAGAATCTGCCCCGAGTACATGGTCGAACAAGGTCCAATGATTGGCCAGTAGATGAAACACAATCAGACGATTCACCTGCATGCTGTTGCGTGCCTGCAATACGTCGGCGATGAAACCCAGGCCCTTTGAGCGCAACTAACCGCACACGTCAAATGTAACCTGAATGATGGGCAAATTGGATTGAACGTACCTCAGCAAGCGACAGCGGCACAGACCAGTCAAGCTGCTCAACAACCTCGGGTGTGATGCAGACCGGCGCACAGCACACGAACAACCAACCATTCTGTTTCGCCAAGGAGGAATAGTTCAATATGTCGATGATGGTCATCACCTCTTCTGCGCGCATGGTGTAGGTTCCGGCAGCCCAACGCCACACATCCGACGTCTGCATCTCAATCTCTTCGGTGGTAAGCCCGCCTGTGTTGGGAGCTGGTCGCCGGCGTTGTGCAGCCGGTGCAGGCGATGCCGGAGGCTCTTCGTGTGGCTGCCGCTGTCACATAGCCGCTGCAACGCGGCCCAACGCCGAAGGTTTCTGGGCCGTGACGCTATACAGCTCGGACAGCACATGTTTGAAGTTGCCACTGAAGATGCTGTTGGGACCCATACGACCGACGGCGTGAGCCCCAGGGCGGCGACTGAAGCTGGGCTCATGCCGCCATCCTTGGAGGGGTTGGGTATTGCGCGGGCGTCCGACTTCCGTCCCCATTGCGCCTACATCCCGTCATTAATGCGAAGTAAGAACGTCCCCACCAGACTCACCAAAACCTTCCGATCTCGGACCCACGGGCTGAAATGCCGGCTCTGCAGCGAGATCCGCGGACTCGACGAGGAATTCATCCGCCTGCTCCAACAGTTGGAGTACCTGGTAGAATTGTTTCCTTAGGTTTTCGTCATCAGGCTCCTTTCCGCCGCCGGGTTTCTTTCTAGTCTTTGGTGAGAGCTTCTCCGACTTGCTCTCCTGCTCTGTGTTGTCGGGCTTCAATGAGATAAAATGGTGCGCTGGAAGAGTAATCACACACCATGCCAAACTTCCACGGGCCCGTTTCGCACAAACAGCTTTGCAGCCAGCGTGTGTGCACAGTCCAAGCCGCTTTGTTGATACGCGAGACAGAAGCACTTCATGGGATTCATTTGAACCTCAAAAGTCCGTGCCTCTCCATCTCTGAAGACGACGGGAATCAGGTAACACTGGCGAGATGGATGCGACAACTCACACGACGACGTGCACATCATATAGACTCTTTGGGCGTTTTTCGATCACCAAACCACGATCCCAAATTTCGTACGCGTTGAGATGAGTTTGGACGATGTGCTGCGGCTGTGGGCGATCTCTGGGGCGCCAGTATTGATAGTGGGGAAGGAAATCGTGCAGAATCAAAACTGCGAGGCGGTCAATGCTGTATAACCATTGTTCGTCAGCAGTCAGCAAGCTTTCTGGGTGGCCAAACCTCACCGTTTATTCTGTCGAGCCTGTAAAATAACGTTGTCGAACGTCTTGTACGCCGACTCAGTCCAGTTGTTGGTGTTCCAACCTCGATCGCGTCCCTGGTTGGGAGGGAGCCCTATGTCGGTGTAGCATTCTAGCGAGCATGAACAATGGGATGCACCACCCACACTGGGAAAGACATACCAATCCAATCATCGACGAACCAATTCTGCGTAAAATAGTCTTCCACTGCGTCGCACATCGCCTGGGCAGTTGCCCTGGTGAGCTGAATGCGTGGCTTGTTTCCCTGCGCCGTCGTCGGCGGTGGAGACTGGTCGCCATCCCCATCTGAGCCTTCATCCTCATCCTCGTCATCTTCACTACCGACAGCACTCATAATAATACCCCGGACGGCCTCCAGAAAATCGCCCGAGAGTGTATCAAACTCGTCGCGGGTCCGTGCCCGCTGAACGAAACGAAACAGAAAAATGATCTGGATCTTCAGGCGTTGAGGAATCTTGACAGCAAGCCCCTTATTGCCATCCGCCCACTGCCAAATTAAAATGGTGTCTACGACGTGGAACTGGCAAAGACGAATTGAAACCCCTTTGAGGTTATACTTGGCGATGACTGGCGGGCGGGGTTTCATGAGCACCAACATTGCGGGAGCCAAATATGCACTTACATGCTTGGATGGCTCGAAGAGAAGGATAGTGCTTGTCGATCATGATACGGCGTATCTGCCAGCCTTCGGCAACGATCGTGATAGCATTCCGACGGATGGTAGCGACAATCTCATCCGGCCGATTCAGTGTCGAAACAGTCTCAGGATCTGCCGATAATGTCAACCTTAGTCTACGAGCGGACGCAGCACTCACTCTGAATAATAGCCTGCGCACGGGTCACAATTTTGTCGTGTGTGCCGCACAGGAAGCTCAGAATTGTCTCCGTGTTTGCCTTGGCAGAGAGAAAGACGGAGACTGGAAGCGGCATAAATCTAGGACAAAACAATTGAGAAAAGAACACGGACCTGGAACCATGTGCCCTTCTTCATCGATTGTCGTCAAAAGCGACATGGCGGCACGGTTCTGTGATTTGTGGCGCCAAGATTGGTCGCTCCCGAGTCCGCCGTTCGGGCCAATCGAAAATGCGATACCGCTGTCCAACGAGTACTCGTCAGTGAGACCGAGCGTGAATTTCGACTTGGAGTCTGCTTTGCTGAAGTCATGGGCATTATAGCTGTGGTGGATCGTCGCTTAGCTAGATCTATTCCAGGAGACCAAGGAATGCACCAGAAAGTTCTGCCAGTGCCCATGTTTCCCTGGACCAAGAGATGAGTGGCACGCCAGGGATTGCGGTCCAAAAGATGGCGCAGCTTGGCCGCGATATGCAAACTGGTAATCTGAGTCCGAGTCGCCTGCCTCCATTCGGGCAGTGGGGCTGTGCGTCCATAGACAGTGGGAGACTCGGCGGCGCGGCGGGACTCTAAGAGACATCAGAAGTGAGCTGGCATCGAAATATAGCCATACCGATCACCAGGGTGGAAACTTTGAGCCCGTGAAGTCGGACGACCTCCAGAAATGAGGTTCGTTGAAGCCGGGAGAACTTGAGTCCCTTCTTACAATCAGCGGGAGTAACCACCGGATGATCGTGCTGCTGCCAAATAACGGCGGTACCCAAGTCGGCAGGGTACACTTCGACCTTTCAAAGACATTAGAACGAATCTGTCTTGAGACAAAGATGTCCACACACGTGTAACTTGACCAGATTTGAACACTCTTTCCACCGAGGCAGTTTCGGAAGCTCCTCCTCATCTTCCTCTGCTTCCGACTCGGCTACAGCACTCCAATCACGATCTTCGACCCCTGCGCAGCGCAAGTCCCACCGGACCACGGGGCGACCAGCACTGATCGCCAATTGGATCTCTTCAGCGGGGGGACGTTGAACTGGCCACCGAACGTAGCATCGGCGTGCACGTGGATCGCGTGGTGAGTCTCCCGGGTGCCCAACCCATTTCACTTCGACGGCCCGCAACTCGGAGGGATTTGTCTGGTCGGGGCTCATCTCGTACGGGTTGTAATCATTGAGCTGGAGTTGTTGTCTGAATACGGCAGAGTGTGAAACCCAGAACAGACACTCACCTGGTTGTCAAACCAGGAGGCAAGGTCATCAATCGGTATTGTGGCTAGCTTTCGCCAACCCTTGCTAGCCTCGTGTGGGATGGCGTTCAGGAAAAGGCGATGAGCGGGAAGAGCAGCAGCAGCGATGGAGGTAGTGGCTCCCTGAGCCGCCAGGAGCACATGACGTGCATCATCGCCGGTGAGAGGAGTGCCGAGGGATGGATCGGAGGCAACGGTATCCTGTGTGGTACTCGCGGCACCAGCGGGCGGAGGTGCGATAGAGGTAGACGGCGTAGCTGTAGGCGACAACCTCCGTTTCTTCGGTTTGGGTGGCCGACCTCTACGCTTCGGCCCTGACATTTGACGGTGTAGGTGTAGTGCAAGTGAGGGAAGAGATAAGTAGAGGCGTGACAAACCCGGATATTTGAAATTCGCGACTCCAGTGATGGCGGCAAGATGGCGGGCGTGATGAGACGGCACAGTGTGCATATCCGCCTGAGCAATTTTAAAGAAAGGCAGAGCCCACCACCAGCAGCAAATAAATCATCGACAGTCCGCGAGCACCATCTGGGATCGGAATGCAAGTATGGCTCGACTGGTATAGAAAATAGCTCGGATGTGGTGTTTGCTTGAGCCTTCTGTGCAGCCAGGAACCAGAGGGAGTTTCTGAGTGTTTTATGTAATGAATATGAGGAGGAATCTCCAGAGCTTGGAGGGCAGCATGTCCGAGATGGGAGCAGGACGGTACCTGTGAGATTGCCGTAACGTGATGACCGCTGGCGTAAGGAATTACATGATGAGTAAGCATCAAAAGCGAGATTGAACGTGGTGGTACACTGGGGCACTTGTATGGAGGCCCGGAGCATCGCGCTTTGAAACACGATGATAATCCGTGATGGCCGCTGCCAAAGACAGTTCCGAGGGAGGACCCCGTAACCATCGGCACACTCATCCGTATTCCAAAATCGATTCAACAATCATTTCATCTGGGAACCGAATATGGGCGCACCTCTGAGGTTCAGTGCCGGGTACCCATGCCGAGCTGCTAGCCTGCTCACTCCTCCTGTTGGAACTTGGTTGTGCGGCGCGCTATCATCTATAGCGGATGAACTCCGATGCCCTGCGTTTGTGGGTCCAGCCAGGGTCGAAAGAAACTTTTCGACCCTATATCCGAAATTCGGATCCCGATGCCCCCTTGAACACACACACAAATTTCAAATTTCAAAAGCACATACTCGTGGGCCGATCCGGGACATAGTACAGATGTGTCGACTTGCTACCAAGTATGATGAGCGGGTGTGCGACTTCGGAGGGCTGAGTACAAAGAGAGAGAGGAGAGCACCGGCACGCACCGGCAAGAAGGAGTTGATTTATCCCCAACAGTCCTATTCATCCCGCGAGTGCGCCAGACGAGACTCGTCACGAGAGTTTCCGACGGGCAGTCTCCCGTTTGGCGGAATGAACACCAGTACATAGTGATCCGGCTGTGCGACTTCAGAGGGCTGAGTACAAAGAGAGAGAGGAGAGCACCGGCACGCACCGGCAAGAAGGAGTTGATTTATCCCCAACAGTCCTCTTCATCCCGCGAGTGCGCCAGACGAGACTCGTCACGAGAGTTTCCGACGGGCAGTCTCCCGTTTGGCGGAATGAACACCAGTACATAGTGATCCGGCACGCATACGGTTCCAACGAGATCAGGGGGTGATGAGGCGGACGGTCCTGGATATAGACTGCAGACGGGTCGGATTGATGCGAGTGACTTGTGAGGGATAAGCGGTGAGGGGGGGGACCACATGGGTAGCATGCTCCAGGTGTTTTTTGAAGCCCGCTGAGTACCCACCACTCTCGACGCGTCCCTCGAGGGATGTGGACAGTCTACGGCGGTGTTAACGGGCTCCGAGCCAGGTGGTGATGCAGAGTAGAGGAATGGACGGCCAGGAATGAACAGAAAGCCGCGTCAACATGTCGATGTTGCGAGCGACACGAGATCGTGGTGGTACGGAAGAAAGAGGTGATTTCGAACTCCGACTCCGACAGAAACAAATTGATCGTCGCGGTAGCCGATATCTAATCAATTGTATCAAACACTTTTAGGAAAACAAGGCAGTTGTCCAAACGACATGCATGCATGTAGCAAGCAAGCCCCGGATAGAAAAAAAAAGTAGTTGCGGTGTCTGCCAGGCCAAGGCCCAAGGTTGCTTCGCCTTGAACACTAGCCGTGGAAAATCAATGTTGGAACGCGGCAAGACATGCCGAGGGTTACGGGGTCCTTCCTCGGAACTGTCTTTGGCAGCGGCCATCACGGATTATCATCGTGTTTCAAAGCGCGATGCTCCGGGCCTCCATACACTTGAGGACAGATTCCATGAGTCAAATCATCCTGAGCGGAAGGACTCATGCACACTGGAAAAGGTCGAATTTATGTAAGTATCCGGTAGCAATCAATTCAAAGAGATGGCTGTTTTTGCTCAAGGAAGTGCAATAGCACAGTTGATTTTGTTGTTGGAGGGTTATTTCAAGGTATATGAAGATTTCATTGTCTGGAGGTAAGCTTAGAAAAGTGTCCCTGGCCTGGGTTTCATTCTCAGATTGCTCTGGAGAGTTCTATAAACCTGTGTCGTGGTTTAGCTTAGGATTTGATGAGAATCAGGCCCAGCGGTTATTTTTGCTGAATTCGGATTGAAAGAGCTGTCCGATTACACACCGGGGTCATAGGAATCCACCCAGCGGCTGGTGAGATCTGGGAAAACCTGACAGGAAGGCAATACGGGCATGACAGCAATGGGAACTGATGGTTACCGAAAGGTTTTGCCGAGGCTACCAAATCGGGAATCCATGATGACCAAAAGTGGAATGCGCAATGACCCAAAGGTATGTATACCCCAGACCAAACAAGTAAAGAGTACTCTCAATCTAGTACTCTCAATCCCGCACTCCAAATTCAATCCAATCCTTTGAACCGCCACTGCCGGGACACCCTGTGGGATGTGGATCCCATTTTATGAGGGAGGTAACAATTTTTGGATGCCCATAGATCAACATCCCTAAAGATTGAATGCAGGTGGGCAAAACCCAAGCCACTACAAAAGATCAGTGATCACATGGTTGGTCTGTGTTTACCATATGATTTGTTGTGATTCAAGTCCAACGGGTATTTTTCCCAAATTCACATTAGGAGGCTGGTCAGAATTCACACCGGGGCCATAGAAATCGGGCCAGCGGCTGGTGAGATATGGGAAATCCTGACAGGAAGGCAATCTGTCCATGACAGCAATAGCAAGTGATGGTTACCGAAATGTGTTGCCGAGGAGACCAAATTGGGAATTTGGTATGACCAGAACTGGAATGTACTGCAACAAATAGGTGGTATAGGTATTATTGAATAACCATACTACATAGGCCACCAACGAAATCAAATCAATTATAAATATTGCCTCAAAGAAGGAGAAAGGTTTTCGAAACTGGCCTACGCGGAACAATCAAAGAAGGTGGAGAAACCCAGTACCTTGCACAGAAGGCTTTTTGGGGCCCTCGATTAGGACTGTGGACCGGGTATTGTCAACCAGCCAAGCCGAAGTATTCCACCGGCGAATCAGCAGCGAGGAAACATGCACAGTCACGCATAGACTGGCATTCCCCGCCTGCCTCCGCAACTCCACCAGGTCCTGGATATCCAGAATCGGTATATCAACGACGGTGATGCACTCGAGTGCAGGGAGGAAGTGCTGATCGCCCATGTGGTGGACAAGAGCATCCCAGAACGGTCGCATGTGGCGTGGAAGGCCACGGAGAACGATGTCGGTGACGGTGGTGAGTTGCAGGAAGAATGTGTGAAGGGATGTGTCGGGCTGGAGCCAGATATCATCAATGGCTAGATGACTGAGGCGGGGAAACCGGATAGAAAGCTGTTCCAAAAATGGAGCGAAATCGCTGCCTTCGTCTGGGAGCGCCAGCGCCAGCGACATGATCTGGGGTGTTGCCAGGTAGGTGTTGAGAAGCCCAAGATCGTGCACAACCAGGCGTGCAAGCGAAAGGCTGGTAAGGGAGGGAAGGTCAAGGGCCAGTGTTTCCTCGGAGGCTCTCGACGTTGGAAGACCGCCCACAAAACCCAGTGAAACAAGGAACGGAGAGTGGTTCACTCCATGCACCAGATCGTTCCACCCGAGGTTGGTGGGTCCCAGCGTCAGGTGAGTCAAGGGGGCAAGGGGGAAGAGTTCCCAACGGAGTGGTACACGCGTGAACTCGATGCTGCACAGTGCGACCCCATTCGGCGGTACAAAGTTGCCCACGGGGGGGAGGGGAGTGTCGGGCGGGCCATCGAGAATGATGGACAGAAGGGTGAGTCTGGGAGCTTGTAGAGACGCCAAAGGCTCCCTCAGAAGAAGGTAGAGAGTATCCGGGCCGAACACCTCCAAATGAACCCAGCGGTCCGCACAGGCAACCAGACATTCCATGACACGGATGAAACGCTCTGCATAATTAGGCGGAGCAACTTCTGACTGCCAGGTAATCATCCAGTGACTATTGGCCGCCCGTTGGTAATCGAGGCAGATGAAGAGACCTGTCTGCTGCGAGCGCCCAATCCATGTCTTTAGCAGATCGAGATTGGTATCCTCTGTGATGTAAAGCGCTCCCCAGAGGCCGGGCATTCCAAGTGCCATGTTGTGCCAATCCTTGGAGACCTGGAGAATACGGCCCAAAGTGCGAGGGGAGTATTTGAGCAGCTTCCAGATCTCCGTCAAGAGTTCCAGTGGGAGGTCGGAGATATTGGTTATCTTTGACTGGATCTAATGAGCCTCTAGAAGGGTAAAATTTCATGCGGGGCTCACCCAGACGGCCATTTCTAAGGGTGATGGTACGTGGTGAAAGACAAGATGGGACAAACAAATTTGTAATCAAATAAATACTTGATCAGAGCACACTTTGGAGTGCGGTCATCACAGCCGAGGATAGCAATGAATAGGTGTGTTCTGAGGTATCCCAGCGATGTCCAGGAGACGCCCCAAGTGAGAAAACATGCTCTAAGTGTGCTCATAAGGCAGAAATCTGGCTCAAAGTTGGCCGATTTGGATGCAGCATGAGATGTGTTGACATTCAGGTCCAGCCGTTATTTTTCCCGAATTCGCATTGAAAAACTGGTCAGAATCCATACCAGGGTCATAGGAATTGACCCAGCGGCTGGTGCGCTATGGGAAACCCTGACAGAAAGGCCATCTGTCCATGACAGCAATGGCAAGTGATGGTTACCGAAAGGTTTTGCCGGGGCTACCAAATCGGGAATCTAGTATGTCCGAAACTGGGATCCGCGATGACTGATAGCCGATATAGCCGGTACCAGATCTGTTTGCACAGGATACCAAATGATGTTCCAGCGATGACACAAGGGACATCTTTCATCTACCAAATGTGCACTCATGCAGGGCCGAATTGAGTTGTTCCCGTGACAGAAAGGAATTCCGCACCGGACCAAAGGAGCATGGAAAGGGTACCGGATGGTATCCGACAGGTTACCGAAAGAGATATTGAAGCAGACTGTTCCGACATTTGAACATGACCCAATTGGCAGGTCAATCCTACAGAATTGGCATTGATGCATGGCCAAAATGGCTCGGTCCGGACAGAAAGCTGATTTCAAATGACATAAAATAGCCACGCCGCTGTGTTATGCGTTCTTGACACGCGTTGCAGTGCCAAGTGTCCCACTGGTCAGTGTTTTCATGCAGTCGCTTTCATGGGATTCGATCCTTGTTCAATAGGCCTCTTCACAAGCCCGTTTGCCGAGATACACCCGGAACCGATATCGGCCTCGATCTGGCCAAAAGGCTGATTGTCAACGAATATCTCATATTCCAGCTCAAGATCTACGCGGCCCTCGCTCTCGACCTCTGCACCACACGGGCCAATGCTCTCGACACCTGCCTCGTCGTCAACCTGACCATGAGAGACGCTGACGCCATGGCCGCCCTAAAGGCAATGATGAATCAACAGGAGCGGGACCCCAACGCCCTCAAGATGCTTCAGGTCGCAAATATCGAGAAACGTCCACTCGAGCTCGCTACAACTCCAGATATGCGCGTTTTCTTTGATGCGGCGCGCAAGGATCTCGCCCATGCCGTCTCTACTACTCCGTCTTTGGCTGACATGGGGCCAGTCGTGATGTTCATTTTCACCGACGGCACCAACTCCGTCGGTTTCCCATTTGCGATTGACATCACTCCGATGCGGCTCGCCCGCGAGCGTAAGCCAATACCTATGGAGTCGGCGATGATGGGTAAGTATACCGTCCCGATGGATGAGGAGCACATCATTGAGTACGTCTTTGACACTTTGTGACGCATTTTCGTTGTCGCTGAGGCAATTTTCAGGACGTTGAACAACGAAATACGTATGGATAAGACGAACAGGTTCCTTTTGCGGTCGGTACGTGCTTTTACTCGATCCAACGCGACTCTCTGATCTAGAACGTCAGCAATCGTGAAATTCCAGGGGCGCTACGTCCTGTTTGCTTTCAAACTGAGTCGTGCCGGTATACGTGCCCCATACCTCAGCTACTAATTGTCTGTATTTCTCGGAGCGGTAATAATTCAGCGTGTTTGCTTGGAAAGCCATCCCAGTCGTTATGTTGTATTCGACCACCTACGCGTCGGCAAGACTAGCCGACCGCCTCCCAATTTTCTCTTGTCCACGTCGACCATGTCGGACGACTTGCACATGCGGTATCTGAGGCACGTCGAGGAAGGCAGCTTGAAGATGCCCTCACGGACTACAATTCGTCAATACACTCGTGATCTCACCCAGTCTTGTGCCAGCTGTGATGATACACAGACTGCGTCCGGAAAGCAGCTCAAGCTCTGCGCTAGGGTAAGCACCGAGCCCAGATTTCCTCCCTACACAAGCTTAATCTCAGGCCAGTGCGGTACGACACCATATTGCTCCAAGGCGGTGAGATACCTTCAATACATACTTATTCTATTGTCCTGACGCTCGCGCAGTGCCAAGCTTCTGACTGGTCCGTGCATTACCAATTTATTCTCACAAGTCTGACCTTCTTCCTCACAAGGCCATCTCACAAACACAATTGCGAACCCGCCACCATCATGCTGAACCTCGCTAAGAGGCTTCTGGTGAACGATTACCTCATGTTCTGCATCAAGATGTGCAGCGTTTTCGCCCTGGATCTGCTTACCTCACCTCAAAACGCCTCGCAAGCGTGTCTCTTGGTCAAACTCAAGTTCAAGGATGCCCATCCGGTCGATGGCTTCTCTGGCAAAATTCTCCAAGTTGCGGGTGTCGAGAAACGGCCCTTTTCTCACTTGGAAGACGGAATGCAGGCTTTGTATGGAAGGGTCCGCGGGGCGCTCGACGGACTGGGAATGAGTGACGAGATTCTCGCGATGTTGCGAAGGGATGAAGGCGCTGGCAGTTCCTGTCCGGATTGATTCGGGGGCGTTGGGCTCCCTTCATACTCAACCCCGAGATCTTCGGTGCGCCCGTGGTTATCCCCGTGAACGAAGAGAGCCTTCTCGTATGAGACACGAATTTAATTGCCACTTTGTGTTCGCGCGGCTGACATCGTTTGCAGGCGATTGAATGACCTCATTTGTACGGACACCAAGAACAGACTGCTCTTGCATGCCGTGCGCCTTTTCTCTTTACTATTGTTATCGTTTCTCACTTTGGACAAGAGATCGACTTGACATCTAGATGTTCGATCTCAAAAAAAACCGGTGCTCAACGGAGTGCTAGCTGCACTACAGTGGTGATACCATGTCTGTCACTTCTGTAAAGGTTGAAACGGGTTATCTTTCCGGGCAATCGTAGCAGTCGTATGTGGGATAGTCACATCTATGAAGAGGCGCGCGGGAGCCTCTAGATCTTGCTCGAGGACGTCGACGTCGTAAGCGATTCGATAGCGCACGGGGAGCGGGACTCGGTTCTCTCGAAAGTCAGGTTCCAAATCAGAGGACATTCCAACACGATCACGCCGTCGTTCGCACTGGGACGTGAACTCTGCGGCTTCAAAACCCAGTTACCGTTGCACCACAAAGAAAAGATAGTGTCAGCCGCTCCGGGTTCTCTTCCCAGTGCGACACTAACCTCGGCTCTCAGAGACCTTGAATGGGGATATCGATATACCACTTTGTATCCCGGGTCTTTTGGGACCTTTCCAACGGACTAAAAGCACAAACATGGGTCTGACCGCGCGCTGCTGACGCTGAGGACTGTAGAAACCAGCAGCAACTCCGAGAGTACGCGTTCGGTGCACTCGGAGGTACCTCACCATATCTGCAGCTGTTGAAACAGCCTGCTCAATTCTCATTGTCATGATTGGAAGTATCCTCTGGCTGGGGCTTCGCAACCAAGTTCGAAACAAGTGTTGCTGCATAATAGTTGGAAATGGTATCCGGATTTGTAGCACCATGGCCGTCACTCAGGGGAAATTATATTTGTGCTTGGGGCTCGGGGGCGGCCAGCCGCCCAATTCCTGCCATAACTTATAAGTTTTGGCACCGGAGAGCTGGGGATTTGGATCTTGAACATCGGCCGTTCGGGTACAGGAACCGATCGCGATTGCAACCGACTCTATGGTGCCCTCCGGCCTTGAATGCCATTTTGCCCAACTCTTCGCGAATCACGTTCAAACTTCATGCCCCAAGTCGGTTTGATTCGGAACAATGATCGGCACAGGCTCCGAGATGCAATTAGGAACAAACACCCAACAAACAGCTGCCTTTTTCTTATCATGCCCATCGCAATCGCAAATTTCACTCTTCCGGAGTCCGACAAGGAGAGCAAGGCAAAACTACTCCCTTCATCCGCTGAGATCCAAGAAAAGTACCGCGCGACATTCGGCGGGGCTTGTCTGGCCTGTGGCAAGACAGCTGAGGGCAACGACGCGCCGGAGGAGCTCAAGATTTGTAGCGGAGTGAGTCTGGGCGTATCTGAGCGTTTTCGTGTAAGCAAACCTACTGCACAGTGCCACTTGGCCGAGTATTGCTCGCAACAAGTGAGTCTTTCACCCGCTCTGCCATCCGTTCTTTACACGCGCTGCAGTGCCAAGTGTCTCACTGGTCAGTGTTTCCATGTCGTCGCTTTGAATTCAACAATATCCATCCTTTCCCAATAGGCCCTCGCATAAGCCCGCTTGCCGAGATGCACCGACACCAGATATCGGCCTCAATCTGGGCAAAAGGCTGATCGTTAACGAATACCTAATGTTCGAGCTCAAGACTTACGCGGCCCTCGCCCTCGACCTCTCCACCACACCCTCAAATGCTCTACATACCTGCCTCGTCGTCACGCTTACTATGAGAGACGCCGACGCCATGGCCGCCTTAAAGGCGATGCTTAATCGACAGGAGCGGGACCCCAGGGGGGAAAGGGTTCTCCAAGTTGCGACTATCGAGAAACTGCCGCTCGAGCTAGCCACGACTCCGGCTATGCGCTCTTCATTCGAGACGGCGCGGAGGAATCTCGCCAATGCCGTCGCTGCGCATCCGTCGCGCTTGGCTGGCATGGGGCCCGTCGTCATGTTCGTTTTCACCGACGGCACCAACTCCATCGGTGTCCCGTCTGCCATCGATCCTCATGCCATGCAGCTCGCGAGCGAGCGGAAGCCAATACCTATGCAGTCGGCGATGATGGGTGTGTATACCATCCCGATGGATGAGAAGAGCATCCTAGAGTACGTCTCTGAAATTTTAACGGATTTCCGCTGTCGCTGAATCAATTTTTAGGACATTGAACAACGAAATACGTATAGACAAGAAGAACAGATTCCTTTTGCGCTCGGTACGTGCTCTTTGCTCTATCAAAGGCGACTCTCTGATAAACTACATCAGAAATAGGCGGCGCGTGCCACCTCAATCTTTGGTAAACCCCATCTTGAACCGCCGACGCCCTCCATCGTCATCGACTCGGCTTCCCATCCACGGCTTACCCGCACCTATCTTGGCGTGTATCGTGCCTCCAGGTCCTGGGGCGGACCCGGGTGCAATTTGCTTTAATTTTGAACTGAGTTGTGACGGAGCGCGCCCGTATGTATACTACAATTTACTGTATTTCTTGAACTATCCAGAGCAATACAATGTCTGCCGAACTGGCTTGTCTTTTCGGTCAATCGTAGCTTCAGGGTCGTATGATACTCACGAGTTTCTTCATCCAGAATCGTGTCTAACTCCGAAAAAAATCCGTGCCGATAATCCGACCAGAGTTTGACTCACGGGCGGAAACGTGGCCAACAAACTACGGCGTTTACGGTTTGTCTGCTCAAACCGTCATTCAGCCATCCCCACCATGCCTGTACGCCTCACGATTCATTCCCTCCGTTTTCATTTCAAGTCCATTCTCTAGTCTCCGAATCCTTCTGGCCAGAGTCGCCACCGGCGCAGAATCCGCCGACAGAGCATTGAATGTCTGTGGAATCCATGCTTTCCCTGCGCCCTACTCACGCTGTCCATGTTTGTGCAGCCATCCCCAGACCGACGCTCCGCCGCCTCATGCGCCGCGGAGGCGTGAAACGCGCTCATGGTTTGATGTACGAAGAAACTCGAGGCGTCCTCTCCATCTTCCTCCGAGAGCTCCTCCGCGATACTGTCGTCTACACACAGCACGCGTGTCGGTGAGTCCGTCCGCTGCCGTATGTCCACAACTGGAAGGTTCATGGATTGCAATGAACAGCACGACTGCGAGCGCCGCTGACGTGGTGAGGGCCGTCAGGCGTTCAGGACGCCAGTTGTATGGTTTTAATGCACAGGTGTGAGGGAATTCGGAAACTGGGGCATCCGTAGTTGGTCGGCTCGTTTTCCAAGTCATCACCCATCGTATCCCAAAACTACTTTGACAGAGACTCCCACATCCCTTCAAGTTGCAACTTGAACCTCCCTCGACTCTGAGAATCACGTTGAAATTCAAGTCTGCCTGGGATCCGTTCGCTTGGAATAAGTTCGGGCAACAAACTGTTAGGCTTCGACAGTAGTGACTCGACCTACATAAAAGTAGTAAAATAAAATATATCATCGGTGTCGATGTCTCCCTCCAGAGTCCTCCGGTATCAATTAATCCCCTTCTCATTCACGCACATCAACAAGCACACCCTCCTCTTGGGGCCTGCCCTGACTTTGCGCCGGAGCCGTCGGTTTAGACGTCGACATCCCCCGACTGCGCTCCACGATCCTACACACACAAGTATGTATCAGCCACGGTCTAGGACCCAGTAACGAGCACTCACCCCCGCATAACAGCCGCACTCGTAATCCTCCTCGCCTGCTGCTTCGTCACATTATCCTCATACCTGTCCGTCTCGTCGACGATCTCTTCCGAGAGTATTTCTTCGATGATATCTATTCATATAAGAGAAATAAAAAATGAGCGGAAGCACGAAAGATCGAAATAATCACCGACCCTCGAGAGTGATTACCCCAATCGCACCGCCCGCAACGCCCGGTGTATGGCTGATGAGGAGCAGGTGCGCGCGTCCAGTTTGGCTATACACCGTGTTGAGTTGAATTGAACAACAGTGGAAAATGGGGAACGTACAAATAATCCAACGCCTGGAAGCAATTGATGCTCGGCTTCGCCTCGGGGAGGATAGAGAGCGGGAAGTGAGAAACGGGGAGGGGTGTGGACGGGTTATATTTCAGGAGCTATCGAGCACGGTGTTTGTCGGTTGAGGGTCCCGAAAGATGAATATGCACACACCTTCTTAATCAAAAGCAGCCCGACAAATGCGTCTGGTTTACCAGGCTCGTGGACCGGGAAGCGGGAGTATCCGCTGAGAAGGCTGCACGAAATCAGATCCGTTCAGTAAGCAACAACCCGAGAGGAACAACTCACATCGTCTCCATGAGCTTGTCATCCAACAACGCATCCTGACTCAACGTAACCACATCCTTCATCGGCGTCATGATCGTCTCAACCTTCTTGCTATTCAACTCCAACACGCCATTCAAGATACTAATCTCATCTTCCCGCAGGGGTTCTTCCCCCGTCTTGTGGAACTGGAGGAACGTCTTGAGTTCGGCTTTCTTGTACGTCCCGCCGGCTTCGTCTGAGCCTAGGACCCAGTCGAGGAGCCGGGCGATGGGGTATGCGATGGGGGCGAAGAGGTACATCAGGCAGAGGACGAAGGGCGCGCAGGCAGCGCCGATGCCGAGGCCGTAGCGGACCGAGACGGCTTGAGGGATAATTCTAAAGGTGCACTTGTGAGGGTTTGGGGAGAGGTGGAAAGAGGAAGGGACGTACTCGCTGTTGAACATCATCACCAGAGGTCAGGCATAGGACAGACTGGGCGAGTACTGACCCGAAGATGACTGGATTTCGAGGGTGAGCTATTATGTGTGCCAAGAGAATCAGACGCACCAATTGCTGTCGTGGAAAGGGCAACTGCAGCAAAACCACCGCCGATCTACACGGTCTTAGGTCAACGCGTTCGAGATGAGGGAGAGATTCCGCACAGCGCTGTCGAGGAATATAGGCAAACTCTCGTTGATAATCTGGGCGTGTACTGAGCGGAGGCGAACACTGCAAAACGCCAAGACGTACCACATTGCCAAGCAAGAGCACCTTGAGACTCAAGTCAGAGGACATTCGAAAGATTGGGTGTACTGAGACGCACCACTAGAACCCAGTGCCGCCCCTTCTGCATTAACTGGAGGACTAAAAACGACATTCAGCGGCACTGAATCGAATGACGCAGGCGCGGCGCACCCTTCTTGGCATTGACCTGCTCCTTGGGGTCCTCCGAGGACGTAGCTAGCACCCTGAGATGCAGCTCGTCAAGGCCCATCAAGCCGAGCGTTAACCTGTCTTGTCTTCAGCTAGTGTTTTAAATACGAGGAAGAACCTTGCGATACCCAGCAAAGACACCGCCTAAGAGGACGAGCAGCCCGCTGATGATGATTTTCTCCCAGAATTCGGGTGACCACAGCTCGGGGTGCGTGTGGGTCTTTTTGGGGGCGGAGTTGAGGATAGTGAGGAGCGGTGAGGCCAGCGCGCATCGGACGAGGAGGAGCAGGGCCGGGGAGCGCATTGCTGGGCGTGTGACGAGACGAAATTGAGAGGGATGTTTGGTGTTATTGTTATCGGGCGGAGATACGATCATGCGGCGCAGCGGCATCAGCGCCCTCACGTCAGAAGTCGCGTCGCGGGCCAGTGGTTGCTATTTAAAGTGTACAGGGAAGAAACGAATACGCCTCCAATTACAAGGCGCCATTATCCTGCAACGGCACCCAATTTTTCTGCACCCAATCATTCAACTTGCTGCCCCGGTCCCTCCCTCCTTGTCGCGCAGCTGCAGCTCTCTCCTGCCTAAACTGCCTTGGCAGCAAAGCTAAACCGGCAACGTAGAACAGAACGAACAGGACGACGATGGCTGTCCAAAATTGCTTGCACTGATAGCCCACGGGGTGTCCGTTCCCTGTAACGTACCCCCATTCGATCCATAGACCGTAGTGTGCCTGAGCTCTACTGTGAGCTACCTGGCTCTCGAGGAAAGGTCCGTTCAACGCACCTGCCAAGCCCCCATCAAGACAATCGTCAACCCCAAAATCGCATGCAGATAATTCTGCGGAAGGCGCCCGCCCGGAAAGCCCTGACGCAGCGCCGGGAACTTGACGTAGTGGATGAATGTGCCGAGGAGAACTTGCATGATGTATAGAATCAAGAGAGCGAGACCCATTTTCTGTGCGGATATATGATCAGGATGCCATGGACTTCCGGTACGACATTTGACTCGCGCACCTGATGCGGGTCGACGAAGTGCCCTTCGCCGCCGAGCGTCGTCACTTGATACCCCATTGCAAATGTGGCGAACACCATAGGGCCTGTGATCACAAAGTTGACGATGGCGTGTGGCCAAAACCAACTTCCCCGGGGGTCAGATTGATGATTAGAAAAGCAAGCCAAGCGACGCACCTGTTCGTAAACGTCCTCGCATACCGCGCGATGAAAATCCCAAGAGGCATGACCACCATGTACGCAAAGAACCCCAGGTGCGCGTGGGTGCGCAGCTTGACCTCGAAAGAGGACAGCGGGAAGTTTAGCTGCACGGTTTGGGACGAGTCGGCCATCGCTCGACGTTGGGACGGAGAGAGGGGAAAAGCCAAGCACGCGCGGGGGGGAATGCGAATCGTCTTATATGACTACCGGGATTTCTCTCGGGTCGTGAGAGGTTTGTATGTTATATACGCAAACCAACGAGCGAGACTGGCTAGCCAATCGCCGGGGGTGTGACATGGGAATCAGAGCCCGAAAGAACGGGTATCAATCATCCAGCCCGCCATCAACATGCGCATCAACATGCGCATCATCGGTGTACAGCCACATACTCATCAGCAACTTCCATCATCTTCTCAGATCTGCACGGTTTTGCAAGCTCACGCCCGTAGTTCTCTCAGACGGCCCTTCCATCGGCCGACAGTACATAGTGGCGACGTTGGCGACGTTGGAGCCGGCTTGCTCCTGCTTCCGTTTGCCCTGGTCCTCAGTAGCCGCACTTAGACCCGGCGGCACGCGGTCACTGTCTCACTTCAAAATACCCCAGTGTGTTCTCAGACTTCTCGTGTCCGTGGGCATGGAATGCGCAATCGGTCCATAACTCGCGTCGTTTCAAGACGTATTTCTCACTGGAAAACCAAAATACATACACTTGCATGTAAGCATGTAGGTAAGTATATCTTCTCCTGAACAGGCTCAAGAACTACCCGGGCACGCCGGACCACAGACGTCAGACATTAGCAAGCATCCTCGAAAAATCCAGGCTCGAAGGCATCCCAAAAAGACTTGCGACTGCATATCTCTCTCCGATTTACAGTTGCCAGGCTCTCTAATCCTTCTACTGAAGGAATTCTTTCACCTAGCGTTGCCCGAGTCCATGTATAATTGCCTCGTTGTGGGGTAAAAATGAACCGCAGCACCCTATTTCCGGTACTCATTCCCATGACACCGGCGGTACAGCTGCCAGAAACATTCCCGGGGAACGACTCTCACACGCCTCGAGGCGACGTATCACTATTTAACTCTGATGGCGGAGCTTCTCCTTTTTCTCTCCACAACCATGTCGGGCACCACAGTCACCTTCCCGCTCTCCCCGTTCGAAAACAAGGCGCGCATCCACGCGCACATTGCGTTCTTCGCGTTCCTCGTGGCGTTGCCGCTAGGAATCGGGTTCGCGCGCTACCTCCGCACGTTTACGAGCAGGTATGGTGTCAGTGGACTCATTCGTACGGGATGCAAGCTAACAGAGGGACTAGTTGGTTCTGGCCGCACGCTATCGTCAACTTCTTCATGACAGGCCCGCTCGTATTCACCGCCTTTGCGCTGGGGTATCAGACGACTACAGCCGCCGGGACGCCGCATTTCACAGACCCTCACCAGGTGCGCTATGCATATCCTTTTCTCATCCACAACTCTCTTCTAAGACCTCTCTCGATGAACAGAAAGCCGGACTTGCGTTACTCATCATGTACATCATCCAAGTCTTCCTCGGCATCTTCATCCATTTCGTCAAATTGCCTGCACTTCGTCTACGGTTCCCGGGCGGACGGCTACCTCAGAATTACTTGCACGCTATCCTAGGACTCGCGATCGTCGGGCTTGCGACTTGGCAGGTGTGTCTCTACTACTATTTTGTACTGCAAGTTCTGACTCCGCTGTAATAGACACACTACGGGTTATGGACCGAATGGGCGTTCATCACCGGCAACGCACATCCAGTCAACAAGGGATGCAAACATCTCTGGCTCGGAGTCGTCGTTGTGCGTTTCCGTTTCCGTTCCTCCCGCTTCTCATTCGCTGAATGTAATGTAACGCAGGTGATTTGGTCCCTATACGGCATCGGCCTCGTTCTGCTACCAAGGCAGTTCAAGCAAGAGAGAGCCGCCCGTGCGCGCGCTCTTGGAGGGAAAGAGGTTGACGTAGACGGTGTGGAGGGGTGATTCGAATTCTTTTTCCTTTCTCTGTTACTTACTGTAAATATGTCGACCGAAATATGTCGACCGGACCTTCTTGAATCTTGAGATGCTGTACGAGCCAAAAAAAACCATTTTGACTGTTTCCCATAATAAGGCCCGAGGACTGATTTTGCCATTTGCGGATGCCGACGTAGATTTTGCGACGACGGCCTCGCACCAGTTATGTAAATATTGCGGCACATGCTAATTGAGCGCCGCCAAGTGCGGCAGTCCGAGTCCATCTGCGGCGGCGTTGCAGTAATCTGATCGTGGGCGCCCATGGAGTCCGGACACACGTTCCTCCTCCTAGTCTCCTCAGATCCTCTGTCGAGATACCAGAATACACCGTTGGATTCAAATAGCGAATATAACAACTACAGTTTTCGATTTACTTCAATTCCATTCAAGTCCGCCGTCCCTTCAAAGTATGCGTGCAGAGGCCGGAGCGCCCACACAGCCACACGATGGCGCGATTTAGACCGTGCCAGATGCGGTGATCTTGATGGTCTTGGTCGTCTTGCCCGCGGGGCTGGTGCCGAGCTTCTCGATCTCCTTGACGAGCTCGTAGTTCTCGACAACCTCACCTGGAAGGGGTGTGTTTGTCAGCGCCGAGAAACGGGACCGGATATATGGAGACGCACCAAAGACGACGTGCTTGCCGTCGAGCCAGTCGGTGACGACGGTGGTGACGAAGAACTGGGAGCCGTTGGTGTTCTTGCCGGCGTTGGCCATGGAGAGGAGACCGGGCTTGGTGTGCTTGATTTTGAAGTTCTCGTCTGATGGATGGCGTCAGCGCTCCACAATCCACATCCTGAGGGGAAAACAAGACGAGGAGACGCACCAGCGAACTTTTCACCGTAGATCGAAACACCGCCAGTCCCGTTGTGGCGGGTAAAGTCACCGCCCTGGAGCATGAACGAGGGGATGACACGGTGGAAGATGGAGCCGGCGTAAGTGTTCTTGCTGGGCTGGCCGTTCACATCGAGACCCTGGCACAGACGGCGGAAGTTGGTGGTGGTTTTGGGGACGACGTCGTCGTAGAGCTTGAAGACGATGCGGCCCGCGGGCTGGTCGTTGATCGAGATGTCGAACTGGGGGTCGCAGAGCTCGTTAGACGGCGGGAAAAGCGAGCGATGGGCGGGGATGGGACTCACGTAGACGTTGGCGGTACTGTCAGCCATGGTGGAGGAGGGAGAGAAAGAGGGATGTGAGATGATCGATGGATGGATGGATTCTTTAAAGCAGATCGGATGTGATCTGTCGGAGTTCGGAACTGCGCACGGACCACATGATGTGGCGTCTACCATCTGTCAAGTTCGGAGATTTCTCAAGGCTGGAATTGATGTTCTGATACCTCAGAAAAGAATTGGAATCTAAATCTAATCGTCCACGACCTTTGGCTCTCTCCGAAACACCCACCTCGACACCCCATCCTCGCCACGCGCCCACTCCCTCTTTAACTTATACCCTTGCTTGCGAGGTAGATACACGCTCCAGATGTACCAATACGCGATGCCGATGAGCGATACTGAGAGGGCCACCGCGGGGTGGAGCTGAAGGCCTCCTCAGCATCTTGAAAGAAAATCATGGAATCACGCACCCAATACGGCAACCTCTCATACACCCTCCTCCCCTCTTTGGGCGGTACCAGCGGTACAACGAGCAAAAACACATTCGAGAGCATGAATAACACGATAATGAATTTCGGTGCGCGGTATGGTGGTGCCCAATTAAGGGATTTGAATGCCGGGAGTGGGGTGTAGAGGAGGAGGAGGCCGACGGAAACGAGGGTGTTGATTAGTGCGAGGGAGTATGACGATGTGCTGATCATGAAGAGATACGCGTCCCCAGGCGGGGGACCCAATACGAATACGCATGATACGAGGAACTGCGTGAACAATCCCGCTAGAGGCGCACCAAAGGGTTTGTTTGAGGCGAAGAAGAAGGAGTATGGGAGGATGCCTTCGCGGCCGAGTTCTTGGATCACTGGGTAGGAAAGATATGAGATGTGCCTGGGGGCAAGCGTGAGAACGCACCTCGCCCCTGGGCAAATTGCCCGGTGAGGAGGTTCCCGAGAGTTGAGAGCGCGATGACGACGCTTAGAGCCTGTCATACCAGTCAGCTAGTCGGACGTCTGCGCCAGTGCCACCCACCCGCTCCGTCGCAGGACCGAATAGGTTCCGGAAAAACAGAGCCCTGCATACAACGATCAGGTCAGCTAACAACAGAAAAGCCTAGAGGACGCACGCTACGATCCGCCTGCTCTCCACCACATCCCTCTTGGACACCACAGCAAAGTACGCCACATTGACGAGCAAATACAAGACAGTAACCGCCATCATCGCAAGCGGCGCTGCACGCTTGATCGTCCTCACCGGGTCGCGCACCTCGGACAACGCATAGTTGGCGTTGGCGTACCCGATAAACGACCATATCACTGCGTATAAGCTCGTCACGAATCCATTTACACCGGTACCGCTGCCCTCCCAGATGTGGGTCCAGGAATCAAAGTTCCGGGGCACCTCATAAGGCGGGCGGACGCTGAATCCAGGGACGTCGAACAGGGAGAGGAGCCCGAGGAGGGAGATGGCTGCGAGGATGAAGAGTTTGAACACGCCTAGGGTGTTCTGGAGTCGGATTCCGAGCGTTGGGGTTGTTCCGTGTATGAGGAGGCAGAAGGTTAGGACGAGGAGGGCAATGAGACGAGAGGAGAGTGGAGTTGGTGGGATGGAGAGGGCGTGGAGGACGTCTGGGGTGGGTTAACGATGTAGATCATGAGAGGTCGAGCGGGTACTCACATTCGCCAAAGACGATGCTATTGGCGGCGGCGGTGCCCTGGGAGGCGGTGAGTCAGGACGCGGCGGGCGATAAGGCAAAACGTAAGATGATAAGAGTATATGCGACGAATGCGCAGCTAACCAGGAAACGGGGGCGTCTGAAGATGAACTCGAGGTAATTCTTCTCGCCCCCATTCCTTGGAAGTCCCTACGAAAATTCAAGATTCGCTGCCTCATTCGGCAAGAAAAAATGACTCGCTGTTCCCAATTCGACATACACCGCCGTACCTGCTCCTGCGAGGAGAGCACCGAGAACCCACATGAGGAGCGCAACTCCAACGCTGCCCGAGGTCCGTAAAATCACGCTGGGGGTAGCATAGATTCTGAACAGAGATGAGGACCACCTTATCAAGTCAATTTCACCACTCACCCAGTCCCGATGACACGATTGAAAACCAGAAACACGGCGCTGGTAAGTCCTACAAAGAGTTGAACCTCAGAAAAGAAGGAGTTCCCGACCTACCTAGCTGCCTCTTGGAACGCGGTACATTGTCGAAGGACTCTCCAAACGTCCCTAAAATGGTCCAGTCAGACTGGGCCAAGAGAGTGCTTATTGCGGGTACCATCGTCGTTCGATGAGTCTATAGCAGTGACATTGTCGGCAGCCGAGTACACTTGAGTGGATTGTCCGTCCAGCAAGCGTGAAGTCTCTTCGTCTGAGGAGACGCGTCTGGTAGACATCAGGTGCACTGCCACATTGATTGTTCCGTCGGAGTTGGCCCGTTCGATTCGGGGAGTGGCTATTAGGTGGGGAGTTTTTTGGATGCTATGTACTTAGCTGCTTTTTTCGATGATATTGAAGCAGGGCAGAAAGTACAAGTGATGTGTGTTCAAAATGCCGCATGGCCGGCTTGAATCATAATATGATCGATGAGCACATGGCGCTTTAATTGTCTTCAACGCTTTGACGACCGCCGGCCCAGTCCAACTGGAGCTGCGCAGCAATCGCCCTTGCATTGACCGTCGATGGTCAAAGCTAAACCAACGGACCCGCTGGGCCCAAGCAACGGCCCAAGATCAAAGCGTTGGAATCGTATAAAAAAGCCCGCTGCCCCTCAACCAATTCTCCGCCCCCCACAAACAGACACACCAGCCACAATCACAGCCATCCAACAGCATGCCCTCTACCCCCAAAGTCCAGCCTCGCCGCAAGAACTTGAAACAAGCCCTCCGCAACCCCGCACGCCGTTCCTCGCGCGCGCGTCGAGGGCTCGTTCGGCCTTGGATTCGGAAGCTCAAGTTGAAAAAGCAGCCGAACGTCGAGGCGAGGGTGCGCACGCTCATTAAGCGCCAGCGCCTCAAGTCGATCCGCGGCGTGGAAGGGGCGTCGGGCCTGGAAACCAACATTTCGGAGTCGGAGTCACAATTCGAATGGGAGGAAGTGTTGATACCGACAGCACCGGCATCGCCTGTGCCCGAGGAGGGCACGACTGGCAGACGCCTACAGTCGGAGCTCAGTCTCGTCCTCACTGACGAAACTTCTATTTTCCACGCCTTCAAGAAGCATGGGTTTTTGAACGAGCGGAATGCTACGGTGGAGGGGGACACGATTCGGTGGAGACGGTTGGAGAAAACGGACGAGGAGTGAATGGTGGGGAGTCAGAGATGAATCTATACCTATATGTTCCCTATGATTTATGCAGAATCCATTTTGGACCACACTCCTTGCCTCAGTAGTTTGAATTTTCAAAACGGCAGCACAAAAGAATACAAAGTACTAGATCCTCGTCTCGGCAGTCACATTCGCACTCATCCAGAACTGACACCGCTGAATCTGTTCCGTGGTGAAATTGCCCATAGTCGAATTAGTGGCCATATTCCCACCGCGCGTGAGCACCATATGCCTGCGCGTCCCACCCGGCCCAGCGAACGACTCCCATGCGGGGGACGTCTCTTCTTTGTCCACGGACGGGTCACCTGTTGCACCAAACGAGGTCCAGTATGCGATGGCTTCTTTTGAAAGGGTGGCTTCGCTCTGAAAGATATGATCAGGGTCAGGTCAAAATTCTACAGGGTAGCCGACCGTGTTGAAAGGCGTGAACGTGTTCCCGGCGTTGTTGAACGTACTGTGGCTACATTCAGAAACTGCTGTGATATCAGTCCTTCACTTACTTGGTGCCATCGAAAAGATAATACAAGTCCGACGTATGCATGGCACCGAGGAAAGGTTGTGCATTGAACAAGACAGTGTCAGGTGCATTCCAACTTTGCATATTGAGTGAGTAATCGAGACGAGATTCAAATTCTACCCGCGTACCTGAACGCAAAAACGTTCTCGACACTCCTCGAGGTGAGTTTGTCCGCGAGGAACCAATCCCTGGACGAAAAGATGTTAGAATTTTCCGCAATAGGAATGCACACATACATGCAGGTGAAGATAATGTCTCCAGCCATAGCAGTCGCACGCTCATACTGCGTCGTAAACGGACTGCCCGTGGCATTGGGCTCCGGGTAGATGACCAAAGCCTGGCCGATTGTCGTATTGGACTAAACCAAGTCAAATGCGCACCATGATAAAAAAATGAATGGATGAAACTCACCACCCCCGGCCATCGACTAAACACAATGGTCCTTATATCCTCGTCCGTCTGAAACGCAGCAGGCGACCCACCCGCAAACGTATTCCCATCCCCGGTACAATGCCCGCCAGTAAATTCGACGTTGCTAAAGTTCCCGTTGGCGATGAGGCGCGAGGGGAGGTCCGGGAGAAAACCGGTAGGTCCTTCGATGACGGGGGAGAACGCGCCGTTTGTGATGCGGTTGATTGCGCTGACGATTGCCCCTGAGGAGAGATATTGAATTTGAATGTGAGACGGAGGAAAAAATGGCTGAGCGTACCCACAGAGGCGTTCCGCAGACAAGGCATCGCATCGCTTCCCGATGCAGGGCAACCGATGATCCCAGCCGCGCTTTCTGTAGCATACATTCAGAACCTATTTCAGTCATGAAAACACGCAACTCACCAAAGAAAGCATCAGTCTGCTCAGCCGTGCTGGTAGGCCCAAACCCAATCGACTGCGCCGTAGCGCGCTTGAAAGGGACTGTCTTCTTCCCTGCATACGCCACGACCTGCATAACCACAGCCGCACCGCCCGCACTCTCCCCATAGATCGCCACATTCTCCGGATCGCCACCGAATTCCGAAATGTGTCGCTGCACCCACTCGAGGCCCGCACGCTGATCGAGAAGCCCCGCGTTGAGGTCGCCGTCAGCTGCGACGACGGGCCCGCCGAGGAAGCCGAGGAGGTTCAGTCGGTAGGTGATGGAGACGCCTATGATCCCGCCGGGGTGTTGTGCAACCCAATCGTACATCGGGAATCCTTGCGGTGCCTAATGGGCGTGTCAAGCTCTGGATGTGTGGATAGGGGCAAAGACGTACGCCTGCGAAGAAACCACCTCCCTAGGATTCAGTGTGAGATTAATCATACGTCTGAGGCGAGAAGCACATACGTGAATGTACACTGCGACAGGCAACTTATCCCCCGCCGAAGCATTCGTCGGTTTCCAGACATTCAACGTCAAGCAGTCTAACCGCTCATGGTCAGCCGTCGTCTCCTTCTCCCTCCTCACGCACCTTCAGACCCAATCCCCACAACAGCGGGATGTTGAATACACGGCGGCCCCCAATCCCTCGCATCCAGCACCTGCGTCGTGCTTGTTGTCTCATCCAACAGAGCGGGCGCACGGAATCGAAGATCCCCGAGAGGAGGCTGGGCGTAACGGATGTTTCCGTAGAACGCGACAGGCCCGTCAGCGATGCCCGTGGGCGAGGTGGTGTTCCCTGCGTAGGCAGCGTAGCCCAGATCAACGACAGGACCCAGGGGAGAGGTCAGTCGTTGGGCTGTAGCAGCGGAAATCGAAACGAGGAGAAGAAGGAGCATAGTGAGAAATCAAGGTCGGTGAACGAAGAGCGGACGCATTTAAAGACGACTTCGAGGAAGATCACAAGACGATGCGGCCCGAGGTTGAGAGAGTGCGGCGGTCCGAAGGAACGTCGGTGAGAGGATGTGCGTCACAGTCTAATTTCGACTACATGACTACGTTATGTGGGACTTCACTTGGATTTCTGAGCCATTTGGTTAGAAGTTCACCCTAAAGGTAGGATAGACAGCGCTCACCGAGTGCAAAAGGTATTTGTTTCCCTTGTCCATGTAAATATGGTTGTTCAATTGTCTGGGTAACACCGTCAGCGTAACAGCAGAAGAAAATCAAGTCATGTCGCACTCGACGATAGTCTCCTCGGTCACAGGAATATCCCTTTCACCCAGAAGGGCAGTCTTAATCTTGAGCGGCGGGCGCTCCCGACCATTTTTCATCGCCTCTGGATCAATCGGGCAGGGATACCCCAAACAATTCGTCCCGTCACCCGTGAACACGAGCATCACGACGGGCCAATCACCCCACCCCGCATCAGCCAGGTTTTTGCGCGCAGACTCGTACGAAGTGCGCATAGCGTGCGTCGTCTGGAGGACGAGCGGTCGTTTCTCGATGTTGGCAATCTGGAGCATGATGGGCAACCCGGGGCCCCCACGCGTCTCATCCCTGAGCATCGCCTGTACAGCTGCAAAGGGATCGGCGTCCTTGGTGGCGAGTTTGATTACGAGGCACGTCTCGAAAGCGGTTTCGGGCACGGTGAGGAGGTCTAGAGCGATGACGGAGTAAACCTTGAGGTAGAACATGAGGTAATCGTTCGCCATGAGCTTCTTGCCGAGCTTCAGTGTGATGTCGTTGGGAGATGTGCCTCCACAGGTCGGTTTGTGAGAAGGCCTATCGGAAATGAGGGCACTTCTGCCAGCGAGAGCAAGGGAAACCGACCAATCTGAGGCTTGGCACTGCGAAAAAACGTCAGGAAAAAGCTATTGGGTTCCACGGCAACTGACCTTCTTGGAGCAATATTGGGTGGTACGGCACTTGACGCAAAACGGCTTCAGAAACACGCTAAAGCAAGCAACGCAGACGTACTCCCGAACACATCTTGAGTTGCTCTCCAGACGACGGCGTCTCACCGCAGGATGAGCAAACCTGTTGTAGAATCCGAGCCGTTTCACGGATCTCTGTCTTTGTGGGCCCTTTGTTCTTCAAGTCCTTCTTGGCGTCAGGGTGCGTGAGCCGGTAGAATTGGATGTGCGACATGGGCGTTGTCTGCAGAAAATGATGTGTTGATCGTCGGATCGCTAAGCGATGCCTTTCGGCCGAAACATACGATCTTAGGGGCTTCCAGGGTTCCATCTTGGAATCCGTGAAGGACCACAATTTTCTGGTGGCATTAGAATTGAGATGGTACTGGTCAGTGTGTAAAGCCGCGTCTGCCTCCCGAATCGATTTTTGTAAACCATTTATTGCAAGGAACGCACGATGCACTCCGAAGCTGCGGCGAAGCAGGGAGGCGGGATACATCTCCCAGTGTATTGAGAAACTGTGGCTGATCGTTAACGTGTGGCGTTGCCAGTTAGTGCTGAGAAGGGAAAGTGTCCAGTCTGGGAATCACAAGAACGACCCCGCACTCAGAGAACGCACAGCTTGGTGCTAAGTCTTGAAGGGCACAACGTGACGACAAGCCCTCAGCCCGAGTCATAGAGGAGCATGCTGCGGCTCCGGTGTGTACAGTGGCAGCAAAATCCAGGGCCTCCCACAAACCCAGCTCACAGATGAACGACTGCACGACATATATTTATGCAATACACAATACAGGATCGCTCGACTTTTATATACACGAAACAAGACTTGAGGTGGAAGGGCGAGAGTGTATATCACCCTGCCGACAGTGGGTGGATGGTCTGTGCGCGGGAAACCGAGTCAGGGTCTAGGACCAGCGGGCTATGAAATCGGATGACCCACCCACCCCCGCTGCCCCATTTGCCATTAAGCACCAAAGCCGTAGAGGGTACGCCCAGAGCGCTTGAGGGCGTAAACGACGTCGAGCGCGGTGACGGTCTTGCTGTACACGACAACGGGCTTCGTGAGTGGCATGGACCAAGGAGATAAAGGGCCGGACTCACCGTTTGGCGTGCTCAGTATAGGTGACCGAGTCGCGGATGACGTTCTCGAGGAAGATCTTGAGCACACCGCGAGTCTCCTCGTAGATGAGGCCTGAGATACGCTTCACGCCGCCGCGGCGGGCGAGGCGGCGGATGGCGGGCTTGGTGATACCTGGGAGAGGGATGTTAGACCGAGGCCATCGGGCAGGCCGACGAGCAAGAAGGGCACACCCTGAATATTGTCACGAAGAATTTTGCGGTGGCGCTTAGCTCCGCCTTTGCCAAGGCCCTGGAACAGTTAAGCACATGGGAAGACTCGGGACGGAGTGGTAATGGACGTACCTTGCCTCCTTTACCGCGTCCAGACATTGTGTTAGATAATGGGGGTGAAAGATTTCAGAGAGGTTTCGATGGTGGTGGTTCAGGTCCAAGAGAGATCAGTCGATAAACGCGCCTTTTATTAGGACGATGTTGATGCTTGTTTACGCGCCTGCCGAGTGATGGCCACTACACTCATCAATCCGACCGCAGATCAACTGTTCAAGTCTTGGAGGTTGCAACTGGATTAGTATGCATTGGTAGTCCATAGAATGAGAGTCGCAAGCGTCACCTATGGGAGTCAAATGAATATTATGTACGCGCGGTTGAAAGCAGAAGAGCAACCAGCAAATCAAATGACCAAAGGAAGGGGCCACAAAGCAAGCAGATAAGAGAAAGCAAAAAGAAACCCCTATTGTTCTATCAGCTCCCTATACGCAGGAGGCAGCCGCCCGCTCCCACTCCGCCCAACTGGACCCGCATCCGTGTGACGCTCACCCACCATCTGCCACAGCTCACGGTCAACTTCCTCCAAAAACGGCTCTCCCGGCAGCACACGTGTCTCCTCAGCGGGATGCAAAGCCACCGCCTCATTCTCGGGCCCTCCACGGTGCTTCATTGGCAACGGGCCCGCTTCTCTGCCGCCAACAGCTGAAAATCCAGCGTCCCTCCAGCTCTTGCCGGTATATCCGGCGCCGTCAAGGTAGGCAGAGGAGGAAGGATGGGTCACCCTATCGGCTTCGGCCTCAGACGGAGGAGATATGTAGGTGTAGCCTACGTAGTCTGGTTAGCAAGTACATAGTATGGAGCGCGATGAGTGCCGCTGTCGAAGCCCAAGAATATCGGGCCCAGGGCTAGACGCACCTCGTGCTATCAAACTGGAGGAATGGTTTACAATTGTTTCTTCAGAAAGCAGAGAAAAATAGAATAAATACTCACCTTCTCCGCCTCCGAGTCTTCTTAACGAACCAAGTTGAGCCAAAACCCACAAGCCCGACCAGCCCGACCAGCGCACCAATCGCGATACCGGCAATCGCCCCCTTGGACAGGGTTGAAGATGAGGAACTGGTTCCTGCCGAAGAAGTCGATGATGGTTGGGATGTTCCAGAAGGGGACAGAGTTGCAAGGGTAGAGGAGGATCTGTGGATCGGGTGTTAGTTGCAGTGACTGTGATTGGGCGGCTTTCGTCCGCCGAATAGAGAGAAGAACGTACCCACTAGCACTGCTACTCGCATTAACAGTTGTACTCGCACATTTGGTGAACGAATTGTTGTTGTTAACGGCATTATTCTCGACCATGTTGTCACGGCTGAATACACTGGAAGACGTGTATTAGTCATTCCTCAGAGGGGAGGCGAGGCAGAGGAGGGTGCAACGCCGCAAGTGGTACAGCGAGTCGGATCAGCGACAACTTACTAATACCAGGCCCCGCTGCTCCAGGCATCCCTGCTATAGATATTATCGTTAATCTTGATCTTCTCATTGCATACAGCGGTTTGAATGTTTGTAGGGAGTCCACGGAAGACGGGGTTGTAGCAGTGCGATGGGGTGGAGCCGTTGAGGTAGAGTTGGTATGCGCCGTCGCCGGCGTCGATTCCGTTGCCTGTCGAGATATTTTGTTGGCAGCTGCAAGGTAGTGAGCCGGACGATTCCGGAAAGCGGAAAGCAGATACGAGCACGTACTTGAGACAGAGCATGCTGAGTGCGAAAGAGACGCTGTTGCAGCAGCAGTCGGCTGATTGCGTCCTCAGTACGGAGGAAAGCAGGGACCTGAGAGTAGCTATAGCACGCACAGACTTGGTCGGTACAGTAATCCGGTGGGGTCTCGACTTTCATTGTCCCCACGGCGACTACGACCACGATGAATGTCAACCGAATCGCAAGGAGGAGACGAGGATACACACATTCGGCGTTGCAGATTCGGCGTAGCTTTTGGTAGGTCACGCAGGGCGTCTCTCCCACCATATCGATGTACCAGCTCATACCAGTACCGGTGCAGTCGAGATTATCGGCGGCGGCAAGCCATACCATGGCGAGGACGAGCACACCACGCCGGCGCGCGGAGGACATGGTGGCCATGGGAGAGAAGACGGGCTGATATCTTGATGTGGCCTATGTCGGGCCTCTGGCTCATGTCGTATGTCTGTGGAGAAGCAGAATTAATCAAGTTGCAAAAGAGAGAAAAAAGAGAGAAAAAATCGAAGAAGAGAGGGAGATTTGTTTGCTCACCATGTCGTGGTTCCTGTAATCAAATCTCCTTGAAGTCTCCGGTAGCGCGTAATGACAATTTGAAACGCGGGTCCAAAATGGGTCTGACACGAGATGGCCGAATTGCGCCGTTTCGTGGGTCCTTTCGGAGCTAAATCCTCATTTGAACCCACGCTTCATCAGGCATCATCCAATGAGTTTTCAAGTTCAATTCTAGATCCGATGGCCCATCGCCGGCAGCGTTCGGCGGACTTGTTTTGGATTTCGGGGTCACACGCTGCCGGCACCCCATCCTCTGACAACATCAACTGCCTACTGCGGCTCGTGACTTCCAGCTGCCTATCTCTCGGGGATTGAGACTCAATGCAATACCATAAGACTTGAAGAGCTCAGCTAGGAACCCCGTTCAACTCTGTTGCTCACCTCTGGGCACGGCAACACTCACTCGGGTTCCTGACCCCTACCTCCTTTGATTCAAGTACTAGTACACTATTACAACTGAGAATGATAATATTTGGGAATGACCTCTATAAATTTCTGTCTGTCCTCTGTTTCCAAATCCCAATCAGTGAACCAGTAAGAAAGACCAAAGAAAGACTTGTGAAAAGTGTCTGACAGGGACTGTCGACTATTTACGGCGCCGACATCAACGGAAGGATCCTTATCACGCACGCGGGTCCATATATGGACCGGCGTCTCCACATGCATGAGTAATGAGCCGGGCCTGGCTCATGTCGTATGTCTGTGGAGAAGCAGAATTAATCAAGTTGCAAAAGAGAGAAAAAAGAGAGAAAAAATCGAAGAAGAGAGGGAGATTTGTTTGCTCACCATGTCGTGGTTCCTGTAATCAAATCTCCTTGAAGTCTCCGGTAGCGCGTAATGACAATTTGAAACGCGGGTCCAAAATGGGTCTGACACGAGATGGCCGAATTGCGCCGTTTCGTGGGTCCTTTCGGAGCTAAATCCTCATTTGAACCCACGCTTCATCAGGCATCATCCAATGAGTTTTCAAGTTCAATTCTAGATCCGATGGCCCATCGCCGGCAGCGTTCGGCGGACTTGTTTTGGATTTCGGGGTCACACGCTGCCGGCACCCCATCCTCTGACAACATCAACTGCCTACTGCGGCTCGTGACTTCCAGCTGCCTATCTCTCGGGGATTGAGACTCAATGCAATACCATAAGACTTGAAGAGCTCAGCTAGGAACCCCGTTCAACTCTGTTGCTCACCTCTGGGCACGGCAACACTCACTCGGGTTCCTGACCCCTACCTCCTTTGATTCAAGTACTAGTACACTATTACAACTGAGAATGATAATATTTGGGAATGACCTCTATAAATTTCTGTCTGTCCTCTGTTTCCAAATCCCAATCAGTGAACCAGTAAGAAAGACCAAAGAAAGACTTGTGAAAAGTGTCTGACAGGGACTGTCGACTATTTACGGCGCCGACATCAACGGAAGGATCCTTATCACGCACGCGGGTCCATATATGGACCGGCGTCTCCACATGCATGAGTAATGAGCCGGGCCTGGCTCATGTCGTATGTCTGTGGAGAAGCAGAATTAATCAAGTTGCAAAAGAGAGAAAAAAGAGAGAAAAAATCGAAGAAGAGAGGGAGATTTGTTTGCTCACCATGTCGTGGTTCCTGTAATCAAATCTCCTTGAAGTCTCCGGTAGCGCGTAATGACAATTTGAAACGCGGGTCCAAAATGGGTCTGACACGAGATGGCCGAATTGCGCCGTTTCGTGGGTCCTTTCGGAGCTAAATCCTCATTTGAACCCACGCTTCATCAGGCATCATCCAATGAGTTTTCAAGTTCAATTCTAGATCCGATGGCCCATCGCCGGCAGCGTTCGGCGGACTTGTTTTGGATTTCGGGGTCACACGCTGCCGGCACCCCATCCTCTGACAACATCAACTGCCTACTGCGGCTCGTGACTTCCAGCTGCCTATCTCTCGGGGATTGAGACTCAATGCAATACCATAAGACTTGAAGAGCTCAGCTAGGAACCCCGTTCAACTCTGTTGCTCACCTCTGGGCACGGCAACACTCACTCGGGTTCCTGACCCCTACCTCCTTTGATTCAAGTACTAGTACACTATTACAACTGAGAATGATAATATTTGGGAATGACCTCTATAAATTTCTGTCTGTCCTCTGTTTCCAAATCCCAATCAGTGAACCAGTAAGAAAGACCAAAGAAAGACTTGTGAAAAGTGTCTGACAGGGACTGTCGACTATTTACGGCGCCGACATCAACGGAAGGATCCTTATCACGCACGCGGGTCCATATATGGACCGGCGTCTCCACATGCATGAGTAATGAGCCGGGCCTGGCTCATGTCGTATGTCTGTGGAGAAGCAGAATTAATCAAGTTGCAAAAGAGAGAAAAAAGAGAGAAAAAATCGAAGAAGAGAGGGAGATTTGTTTGCTCACCATGTCGTGGTTCCTGTAATCAAATCTCCTTGAAGTCTCCGGTAGCGCGTAATGACAATTTGAAACGCGGGTCCAAAATGGGTCTGACACGAGATGGCCGAATTGCGCCGTTTCGTGGGTCCTTTCGGAGCTAAATCCTCATTTGAACCCACGCTTCATCAGGCATCATCCAATGAGTTTTCAAGTTCAATTCTAGATCCGATGGCCCATCGCCGGCAGCGTTCGGCGGACTTGTTTTGGATTTCGGGGTCACACGCTGCCGGCACCCCATCCTCTGACAACATCAACTGCCTACTGCGGCTCGTGACTTCCAGCTGCCTATCTCTCGGGGATTGAGACTCAATGCAATACCATAAGACTTGAAGAGCTCAGCTAGGAACCCCGTTCAACTCTGTTGCTCACCTCTGGGCACGGCAACACTCACTCGGGTTCCTGACCCCTACCTCCTTTGATTCAAGTACTAGTACACTATTACAACTGAGAATGATAATATTTGGGAATGACCTCTATAAATTTCTGTCTGTCCTCTGTTTCCAAATCCCAATCAGTGAACCAGTAAGAAAGACCAAAGAAAGACTTGTGAAAAGTGTCTGACAGGGACTGTCGACTATTTACGGCGCCGACATCAACGGAAGGATCCTTATCACGCACGCGGGTCCATATATGGACCGGCGTCTCCACATGCATGAGTAATGAGCCGGGCCTCTTGAATCGCTCATGTGCCTCTTATTGTGGCGCCGTGAGAAGATAGTTCAAGGATGGATGCTATCCTTGGGAGTATTTCGCATGAAGTTACGAGCGTGGACCATTGCCACCCGACGAGTACCGCATTCCGACTCCGTGGCGGGCCAGGCTTATGCCATATTAGGGGACCTCGACAAAATCTTTCAATATCAAAGTGCCAGTAGTAGTAGAGAGCCTCAAGTACGTGTCGTGGAGCCGAGTTGACGAAGACTTCAGGGTGGAGAATTTGTGGAGAATGAGCAAAGAATGAGTGGTTTCCAAGCCAGGTGCTCAATTGAGAAACCAAGAAAACGAGGTTTAGAGGATCTGAGACCAGCTGTCCAGGGTGGATTCGAGCAATTCGAGAATGCAGAAAGAAAGGATGCTGACCAATCCAGGCCAAATATCAGCAACGAAGCTCTCGGCACCATCTGCCGCAATCCCTTCGGGTTGATCCGATCATGACAAGCACTCCTCGCTTATGTAACGGCGGACTTTTTGCCTCTGAGTCTTACCTCCATCTTAACCTGGTTGCCGATACATGCGCTGTCGTAACATTTCGCTCCCTTGCGGGACCACATTCGAACGAGACTTTCCCAAGCCTGGCCTGAGCCTGAGTCAAGCCTGAGTTCAAGTCAGTGCCGCCAACATGGACCCGATATGTACTTAATCATCAGCTCAGCCTCAGCTCAAATAGTCGAGTCTCGAATGGACTACGGGAAAGGATCGCCATCGTCACATCGAACTCTCTCAGGCAAAACTCATACTCAAGGTGGTACATATGTAGACAGAGCCTTCTCAAGATATCACCCCGGCTTCAATATATAGCGGCGGTTCAGCGCGCGTGGAGTCTCTCATGCCCCACTCCATGTCCACCATGTCCTACATCTCTCGGAGACTCCTACGCAGTTCCTTACTTATCATGGTCTCGCTCGTCGCCGCCGATAATCTCGACTGCACCGGTATTGGTATGGATTGGTATATCACCATGGTGGGAGAGACGCCCTGCGTGACCTACCAAAATCTACGCCGAATCTGTGACGCCGAATGTGTGTATCCTGGTCTCCTCCCCGCGCTTCGGTTGACATTCATCGTGGTCGTAGTCGCCGTGGGGATAATGAGCGTCAATACCCCACCAGATTACTGCGCTGACCAAGTCGGTGCGTGCTACTCTCAAAAGTCTTGGTTTCCTCCGTGCTGATGATACTTATGCTCAGCCGACTGCTGCTGCAACAGCGTGTCTTTCGGACTCAGCATGCTCTGTCTCAAGTGCGTGCTCGTATCTGCCTTCCGTATCCGCAATCACCCAACTCACTGCCCCGCAGCTGCCAATAAAATATCTCGACAGGCAACGGAATCGACGCCCGCGTCGGAGCATACCAAACCTACCTTAACGGCTCCAGCCTCTCGCACTGCCGGAACCCCGTCTTCCAAGGACTCCCCACAAACATTCAAACCGCCGTATGCAATGAGAAGATCAAGATCAACAATGATCTCTATAGTTTCGATGCCTGGACCAACGGCGCCTGGTATTAGTAAGTTGTTGCTCTCTGCGGCCTCGCCGAGCCTCCCCTCTAAGAATGACTAAATGCTGAGTACTTTTTCCAGTGTTTACAGCCGTGATCACATGGTGTTGCATAACGCCGTCAACAATAACAATTCGTTCACCAAATGTGCGAGTACAACCATTAATGCGAGCAACAGTGCTAGTGGGTCAGTTCTTTCCTTTGTTCGGCAGAAGAAGCCAGAGTTATATTTGAACTAACACCCGATGCATAGATCCTCCTCCTCCTCCTCCTCCGCCTCTCTAACTCTTCTGCCTTCTGGAACGTCATCCTCCTCCGGCTCTCCAAGTCTCCTCCCTTCTGGAACGTCCCAACCATCAACGAAGTCTTCGGCAGGAAGCAGCTCGTCATCCATGTCCAGGGGTGCGATCGCAGGTATCGCGATTGGTGCTCTGGTGGCGTTGATCGGGCTTGTCGGCTTTGGTTCGACTTGGCTGGTTAGGAACATTCGGAGGCGGAAAAGGCGGGTATTACTTGTCCTGATTTTCTATGTCTGGTTTCCGCTGAAATAGTTGCAAACCGTCCTCCAGGTTGATACCACGAGGTGAGTCTAGTCCTGGTCAAGCCCCACCATCTGCTGAGCAGACTAATTAGGCTACACCTACCCATCTCCTTCGTCCGAGACCAATCGGGGTACCCATTCTTCATCCTCTGCCTACCTTGACGGTGCCGTGCATAGCGGCAAGAGCTGGAGGGAAGCCGCTGGAGGGATGGCTTTGCCTCCGGCTGAGAGGACGGAACGTGAGGGGCCGCGGCAGATGGTGGATGAACGTCACACGGATGCGGGTCCTGCCATTGGTCCGCCTCTTGGGAGGAGTGGGAGTGGACGGCTTCCGCCTGCGTATGGTGGGCTGATAGGGCAATAGAGGGTTTATTTTTGCTTCCTCTTGTTTGCTGTTGTGCAGTCTGATGACGCTTGCAAGTCCAATTCTATAGAATACTACTGCACACTAGTACACTGGGCGAATTGCGGAAGAAAAGAAGGTATATACCAGACACTGTGAGATCCAACTTTGCTGGCTCGTCAAGTGTAGACCGCGGGCGAATGCGGCTGCGGGATAAGCTGGATGTGGGCAAAGCGGATGTTTGTTGACGCGCTTGCTGAGTGAGGATGGGTCAATCATTCCTCAGTTGTGAGCCTCATTTCATGAGACACATCCCAGAGTCAACCGCACTTTGCTCGGTCTGAAAAGCAGGAGTGAATGAATGGTATTGGTTACGTCAAGTTGAGCTTGGGTATATTTTCAGACCACGACTGGCATACAATTTCTGATAGCAGTCAAGTTTGAACAGACGAAGACCATTTACTTTTCTGCCGAATCATCCCGATCCTGCATAACAACAATAGACGTCCGATTGTCATGTTGGGTCCCGAGGACGTGGCTCGTCAAGGAGCGAGTCTGCAGCTCAGCACCAAATGCGGGGTCGTCCAACGTGTCAGCCTCTGGGTCTCGTTTGTGTGAAGTGGCAAAGTGAAACTCCGTCGGCGCCGGCTTGACTTCACCAGACAACGTCCCCTGGCTCCACGCGCGTCCCATAATAACGCGGAGGATGATCAACTCCGGAGCAATGCTCTACTTTTGTTCAACAACCGCGATGGAAAGAGCAAAATAAAAGTAAAAGTCTCACCTCCACCTGAACCATCAACGGGACGAACAAATTCTGCGCTGTATTCTTGTCTCCAAATAACCCGAGGAGGACGATGGATATGACGGTGAAGGGGACCGCAGATTCGACGACGATAGCTGAAACTCCCGTGTAGGCCTCGGCGTATGAAGGCCCCAAGGTCTTGATCATAGTGCGCCGGTGGTAGAGCATGCGTCCCGCGATGAGGCCGGTGAGCCAGATGGGGAGGATCATGAGGACGATCCACACCGCGAGAGAGAGCTGCGGCAGCGCGACGTTGGGAAGGGCGAATTGGATGACCACCATGACGGACAAGACTTGAAGGACTAAATCAACTTCGGGGCATTGGCTTGTTGGATACGCACCGATGCAAGCCACGAAGAAGATTGCCGGTGGCACGATGATGTACCAGCTGAAATTCCAGAGAACACCAGCTCGATACAACTATCAGGCATCCATTGAATCCATCAGCATGCATACGCGGACATAGAGACACACCAGCAACCCATCCGACAAAAACGACGCAAGGATCGAGGCCACATTCCCCAGTGTCATAAACGGAATGGCCTGCTGCTCGACGAGATAATTGAACGGCCCGCCGGGATACCCTCGGTCATTCACCCAGGCGTTCTCGTTGTAGCGGATACTACACGCGAGGTTGATCGTCCCCATGCTGAATACCGCGATGTTGAAAACGAGACACACAATCCACATGTACTTGGGCCTCGCTCGGGAGCGAGTGCGCGCGAGTAGTGTGTAGTATATCACCGTTGCGAAGACGACCATGTGGATACCTGGAGGGACGCTGAGGCATGCACGGAAAACAGCAAGCAATACATACCATAACCGACGGAAGCGAGATGCGTCGAGACATAATTGGACTGCTCGTACCACAAACTCTCGTGGTCCTCTTGAGTGGCGAAAGGTGAGCCCATCTTTGGTATTGTGTACGGGACTCACTTTACTTATACGTGACGGACAGCGCTCTAGCTTGGACGGACACCCGATGCGCGCATCCTGTTCGATGCCGGAGGAGACTGACAACGCTGATTTCTCCATGACTTGCCGGGTTGCTAGGGGTTCCAAGACCCTTCGAGGCGTGCCTGGAATAAAAATTACCTAAATGCCGAAGTGAGATACAATGGAACCATACCATTGCTGGAAATCCACGTAAACTTGTCTGCCAAAGTGATACGAAATATGCGGTGACAAAAGTGAACCTATCCCTAATTTGTCCCGCGATACAAAAGGGAGCAGTAACCGGTGGCGACAATCAGGCGCTAGGAGCCGGGCGGTCAAGAGACAGTTTACCGGACGGAATGCAAAAGTCACAGCGGCGTCCGTGGGACCGCCGCCAAAAGAAAAAACTCGCGCCTGAAATAATAAGCTCAAATAAGACTTGGAAAAAGCGCTGGTATGTATGTACCGCCGGAGGTCCCGATTCGGCCGGAGCAAAGAGTTCAGTATCATTATGGTCCTAGTAAACGGGGAGGTGAAGCACCCGTTAAGTAAGATGTCGTACAGACTCGGGAGAGAGACGGCAACGCCGGAGGAGCCCGGATGAGAAGGGTTACATCCCACGCGCGCGGATTGGCCAGGTAATGCATCGTAGACGATGAGAAAGAACACCAGGAGCAGATTATTGCATACCAAATCGCGAATCGAGTGGAAGCTTGGTGGAAGCAGGAAGAGAAATGATGCTGACTAATCCAAGCCAAATACCAGCCAAGCAACTCTCGGCACGATCTGCCGCATGCGATCCCTTTCTTTTGCCTGTCATCCTCCTTGATGCCTTTGTTCTTTGTCTCACTCCTGTATATATCTACTCGCTCTCCTTCTCGTGGATGAACTCGTGTCCCTGACTCTCCGTTCCCTGGATCGACTCCGAGTCCTCTCGCTTCGACGGACGCACCGTCAGATCTCGGAATACTGTCTCATTGTCCCACAGGATAGAACCCATTCCGACTCACCGACCCATGGCTGACCAAAGCAACTCTGGGCCGTTCATGCCCTCCACATCCCTCACCAACACGCTTGACTGCATGGCAACAGTCCTCTGCGCCCGCCGCACCGGCAGTCCCGTCCTTCACAGGCTCCGGCGCCACAAAGGAATTCGCCGGTAAACCTCTACCTGCCATATTCCCCACAATGGACGCGGCGGTCATCCTGGCCATCACCTCCCACTCGCTCTCGCCGCTCGAGCTGCCCCGGCTGCTCTCCCCACTAACCGCCCGCGAGTCGTACGCTGCCCCACCTGGATCCACCCTCGCCGCCCTGCACAGACTCGCTTTTACGCACTTCCCCACCCTCCCTTCGCTTCTGCGCTGTCTCACCAAGTACTTCGAGGTCCTCGGCGCTTTCGTCGCATCGCGAGGAGGAACCTCCTGGGAAGTTTTCGCTGTACTACGTGCCTCGACGACGTACACCTCGTATCTCACGGAGCTGCATCAGCACTATGAGTGGGCTGCGGTTGTGGCGTACCACGTCGAATTCCACGCCGCCCGCCTGCAGCAGATGAAGCATGATGGCGATTATTCGGGATGGACGAAGCCGGACCTCGAGTTGCTCTCGCGCTTTGTCTGGCCCAAGCACCTCCACTCCTTTCCTCGCGATCTCGTCGCAGCAGTAAGAAGGACAGGTTGAAGCTATGCCCATAGCCCGTCGTCGATGGCTCGGATTACAGGGCATCGTCACCACCTCCATCCACCGTACTACTTCATTTGTCCAGAACATATAATATTACTTATTCGAATGGAAGCGCAGAGAGATGTTGGACCCAGCCGGTTGATGTCCAGCGGTGTCCCGCACAGTACACGAGCAAGATTATCGCCGCGATCTTGGACAGCTCGAGTTGCTCAAGCCCGACAAAAAGAGGGATAGATCTCGAAGAGCACTGGATGACGAGACTGGGATTTGAACCCAGGCCTGCTCTCAAAGGGATGTATGATCACTGTACACTTGGATGCGCTCTGGGTGCAGTCAGTGTCCGGTCTGAATGCGCTGGATCTCCGATTCTAGATGTCCCATAATGAGTAAAGAGAATATTATTTCCACAGTTGCGTTGTCTTGCAGTTGCGCTGGCGTTTGACCGGTGACCCTAGATGTCTGAATTTCGAAATGGGCTTTCCCGTCTGATGAAAAACATGAAATTCAAAGCGAGGCCTGGTCCCAGAAGTCAATGAATGATTGCTGCACGGGAGTGTAGCAGGGGTCTCTGGTGAATCTATCCAGTCGGAACGCGTCAAAAAAGATGATATCGTGCAAAAGGAATGACAAGAGTGGGATTTGAACCCACGCCTCTTTCGAGACCGCAATGAACCCGTTGGTATACAGATAAGCTATTCGCTTGAGTGCGGCGCCTTAGACCACTCGGCCATCTTGCCCTTGAGACACCGCTCTCATACAGGATCCATCATGACATAATCATAAACAGACGCCATGGTCAGACTCGTTTGGCACATGGCCCACTTGGCCGGACTCCAGCGTATCCTTGGTCTGAGCGCCCGACCAACGTCGCTGACCCTGGATCACCGCTGCTTTTACCATTGTCACCGCCGATGCCAGCCCGAGCTGGATTCGAATCCTGCCTTGGATACTGGAACACGGCGCCGTGAGCACTCAAAAGCCGCATTATAAGATTACAAATTTACAAATTTACTGGCATCCTATTCTCGCAGCATTCGACTCATCTAGGCTTGGCCTCATGGTAAGTTCCCGGCTGCTTCCATGCATGCTTTTAAGTTTTGTATGAAGTTGCCAGCTCTGTCCGAAGATGAATGAAGGCCCCCAGATTTAAGTCGAGAAAATCGATCAACGTGTCCTACGGCCTACCTTGCATCGGGAGTCGAGCTCGACATCTCTATTGGTGGCGTTCGTGAGGCCTGTCTGACATTCAACACCACGGCAACTTGTTTTTGAACCTAATGGCCAAGTCAGAAGAAGCTTCGGCTCCAACGTATATTTATTATACGACCAGCTTCCACAAGCACGGTAAAATCTACGAATCAAGACCTTCAGTGCCGTGGTGGACACGCACGGTGAGTAGAAAAATTGTTCGTCGGCTCTCTTCAGAACGCCGAGTGAGGTAAACGAGGATCAAGCTTCAAGTCTAGACCAGATATATCGGTCTTGCACGCCACAGAATGTCTGGAGATGGGGGTTGGATCCGGTTGAAATACAGGAGGTAGGCTCGCCACTTGACAGTTTGTTCTCGCTCCCGGTAATTCCCTCGAAGAACGCGGCGAAGAATGTGGATCGAAGAACGGCGAGTGAGATGATTTGGGCCAAAGCCGCAAGGCTTTGTTCAAAATCGGTCCGTGCTGTCTTTTCAGGGGGTCAGAGTGCGACTATAAAGAGTGTTCGAAAATTCGTAGAAGAAACCCTGCAACAGTATGGTCTCGTCCCTCCACGGTGCATTGTGTCAAGTCAAGCAGCTTTTGCACATACCCTCCAAGACTTGCCCCGCGCATTGCAAGCTCTGCGCCAAGACTTACCCGACTTTCACATCCACGACCACTGCTGAAGAGGTCGCGACTGTGTTCGCTGACCAAATTCGCGGCAAGAATGGCAAGTTCTTCCGCCAGATGATGAACGTGTGCTGAAATACTCAAACTTCAAACAGTCCTGATTACTGGCACGAGTATGAACGGCCTTGGATTCGAGACGGCGCGCGTTATTGCCCAGCACGCAAACCTCCTTATTATTACCGGTTACAATGCGGAAAGGCGCGCAATTTCAACCATCCTAATCAACTCAGCTCTTATGTTCAACAACTCTAGACTCAAGTTGACGGAAGCAGCGCTCAAGAAGGAGGTTCCCTCAGCCAACGTCCGCCCGCTCACTCTCGATCTCGCACATCTCGCCTCAGCGCGCACCGCGGCCGCAGAGGTCAACGCATACTCGGAACCTCTCCACGTACGAGCACCATGTCTCGTTGTTTGTTTTTATCTCGAACTCACGCTGTGAATCTCAGGTCCTGATCCACAACGCCGCCGCCCCCATCGCGCCGTACAAGCTCACCAAAGACAACTTCGAGATGCAGATGGCGACGGACCAAATTGGGCCGTTCCTCTTCACCAAGCTCCTCGCCCCGAAACTCCTCGCGACCTTCACGGCATCCTACAGCCCCCGCGTCGTATTCTTGGCTAGTCGAATGCACGCGATGGCCCCGCTTGTTGAAGTTTCCTCCGGATCCGCGTTCGGGCGCCCCGCAGAGGAAACTTATACCCTCGTTGCCGGCTACTCTTGGGCCAAGCAGGCGAATATCTTCACTGCGATTGAAATTTCCAAAAGGTCGCAGGGAAAGATCCATGCTTTCAGTTTGGACCCCGGAGGTACGCGTTACATGAGTGAGTTGGTTGGAATGAAATTGAACTTCTTTCAGCAATCTTCACGAATTTGATCCAGAAGGAGGAGTCCAGGGCGTTTTACCAAAGCGCAGGTTCGTTTGTTTTTCATTCCATTTTGAATAATATATATCAAGTTCAACAGGCATCCTCGATGCTGAGGGAGAGCCTAATCACGATGGTGTAGAGTGGAAGACCATTCCTCAAGGCGCCGCAACGTGAGTCCCATCTCTCCATGTCATGACACGAGATTGACTCACAGTCTGTAGCACCGTTGTCGCAGCGTTTGATCCTCGCCTCAAAGGTCAGTCTCGTATACTTGTTCGAATCCCACCTGCTCATCGCGCACAAAAGATACCCCCGGGGCGTTCCTATGGGACGGATGCGTGGCCAACGATAAGTTGGGACCCATGATCACCGCGGTGAGTCCACCAGGCGCTTCGTATCCGCTTGCTTGAATTGACGTGATTAACAGGAAAATGCGGCCAAGGTCTGGCAGGCGACGGAGGATGCTATTGGAGAGAAGTTCGTTTTGTAGATACGGCGATGTTGAAGACAAGTAGACCATCCGCATCTTCTTGAACCTCGCTCGGGTTGAGCTGTTGCACGTCAACGACGTAGGTATAAGGCCGGGAGATCCACAGCTTGACTGTGCCAACGACACGTTGAATGTTGCTCCACATCAAGAATCTCAACTACCCGGGGTCGTGGACAAATGCATTAGAGAATTACACAGTGTTACTTTGAAGGTCCGATTCGGTGACGCTCATGATCTCCATGATGTTCAAGAGCACCCGAGAGCCGATGATAGAATATACACTGAATAATGCAATGTTAGACCGAGTAAGGAATCTAGGGGCAGGCTATACGGACGCAATGGAAGGTCTGACACGACCGGTGAGCAAGGCGCTACATGAGAGCTGAAACTGAAACTCACACAATCAATAATTCGGTGAGCGTCGGCCTGCCGATAGCCCATAAGATGATCTGTGGCGGGTTCACAGCTGAATCGCACAAGGAGGTCATCATTGTCAGCATCCCGACAATGACCGCGGCGGCGATGCTCACCCACGACCGCCAGAAACCAAAATATCCCATCTCGCAGGAATAGATTGACAAACCGCATGTTGTTGCGCGATGTGGACACGACGTCTTGCAGCCGTTTCTTGCAGTTGTACAACGTCATGATGAACATTGTGGATGTCTGGCCGACATTCATCAGCCGGTGAGGGAGGATAGGGTTCATGGACGCACCATGAGGAGCGATGGGATGGGGTACAGGAAGAAGAAACGTGGGACGTCTCCGAGGGAATGAGGCCTTGATTGCGCCCAGAGTGATATTACTCACTCAAGGAATAGCATCCGGGTAGTTGAGGTCTGCCACATTGTTGGTATCGCCACAATGGTAAGAGATGAGAACAAACCCAACGTGGACATATCCTGAAAGAATTTCAGCGACTGGATAATTCCAGGGTATGGCTTACTGTCCGCCTTTTTTATCGTGAATATAGCGATAAAAAACCTGCCAATGGTTCAACAGCTTGAATCTCCTGGCTCTATAAACACACATGACACCGATTTCGACTAAACGCCGGTCAGCAAGTGACTTGATGCGGAAGACAAACAAACCAAGGATCAGAGGTATCATTAGATACAGTAGGCGCGGCGATTTGTCGAAGAGTATCCACACTCTTCAGCGCGTGTCAGGCGACTGGGAAGCGGCAGATAGTGACTCTTACCGCAGGAGCAGGATAATATCTACTGTGAGGACCACGAGGGTGGATGAAACACCTTCGAACTAATGATTACAGTCAACGCCTGAACTGTAAAATTTGGGATACATACCTGAGTGTATATCTGGCATCTAACGAGAATGAGTGGGAGTTGAAGCCATCTGCACGTCCATACGCCTGCCGCGTTTAGATGAGTACGAAACACAGAGCGATCGGGAAGAAATCGTTACAATGTCCGTTTTCATTTCACGAAGAATCACTGCAAGTGGTCAGACGAATAAGTATAGTTTGCGAGGAATGACACGGACTGCTGGTATTGATACTGACAGACCCTCAGTTTGAGGCGAAAAGAGTCGACTGAAATCGTACCCGGTTATGATCAAGGCAAAGTATCGATTCTGCGATGCATGTTATCCGGCTTGAATACAGAGGAGCATGAGAATACTTGCCCACAGCTGCGGAAGACTCAATTGGACAAACTGGATGAAAAGAGAGAAAACGAGAGAAAACGCACGTAGATACACCTCGCGTGAGATTTCCTTCGTTTCCACACAAACTCGATCTTGCAGAGAATGTCAGGCGAGTCAGAATGTCAAGACGGGATGGCGCACCTCATGACCCAACGAAAGGAAATAATCGAATCTAAGGGCAGCAATAGGCAGCAATTCGACGACAACGCTTCATGACATCGCATATTGGACGCACACGAGAAATGTCAAGGCAGCGACTGATGGATTTCGTCGGTTCCACAAATTAAAGCGCGAGCAAAGCAAGAAGACGTACCTGCAAAGTAGCTCGTGATCCTGGCATCCTTCGCCAGCAGTAGCAGCTCCTCGAGCGCCTCCGGCGTCGGTCCTGGGGCCAAAGGAGGGTCAGGCATTGGAGGCGCACCTCAGACCTCTACGTGGGCGCGGTGAGAGAGAAGGCTCGGTGATACGGGCCCTTTAATTGCGGGTACTGGGGATCATCGAAGGTGGCATTTTCCAGAATACAAGAATCATGTCGTGGCATGTGTCATACACCGAGTCGACGAAGATCTGGAACGGCCGTGTGCTCCCGTCTCGGCGCGTTCAGGCCAAGACAAGGAGAATGTGGGATCCATGGCCGGGTCTGCGAACCCCGGTGCACATTTTACCTCTCAAACTGCGATCGGCCTTTTGTGTCTGTGAGAAAGAAATCTAGGCTTCGGTATTTGGTACTCACCGCCGGAGCGCCCGAGCCCAGGGCGGGACATGATCATCATTTATCTGTCAAAGCCTCCCGCCACGGCCCACGTCTTTTCATTGATAGGAACCTCCGGGAGCTGAGTCTCCAGCATTCCAAGAGACTAGACTTCATGTCGAGATGGCTGTCGCCGAGGAAAGTGTCAGGTGGGGATGCGAATCTGGGAGAGAGACAAGTCCCACGAGCTCAGCAAGAGCCCGGTCGGCGGTATGCAGTGAAGGGGGAGGGGAAGCTTTGATTGCCGTGTGATTTGTAATCCCGGCAACTCCGTCTTGATCCAAAACGCCCATCATCACGGAGCTCTTGCTTTTCAGTGCCCGACTGGGCGCAAAATTGACGGCCCATCTTCCATCTGCTGATGGAAAGGCGCCTTCTTGCTTCTTGGCTGGCGGTGAGCGCTGATCAGTGGCGCTCCTCGGATACTCTGGCTGACACCTCCTTGACTCAAGATGTCCGTGACTGTGGTTTTCTAGCGGTTGAACTGCTCTAGCGGAATAGCCCCAGCGGCCCAGCCCCACTCTGAACTCCGTCGGCTCGACACCATCATTGATGACTTAGTAATCCCGAGCCTGCGCTTTGAAATCTTTTGAAATGCACTGTAAGATAACCGATGCTATTCTCTCCATGTCGACGATCTTGGACCAATAATCTCTCGACGGCGAATGAAATCTACATAATCCATTCACCGTCCGACCACATCCATACAATACTCGCGTCTCAACTCCTGGCCAGTTCGCCGTGCTCTTTGTTTTACCTCAGCTATAAAAACGACCGCCAGAAGATGCCGCCTTTTTCTATCTATCAAAATCCCCGACTCTCAATCCAATTTCAGCATGGGCATCCCGCTACCTTCTCTACTCTCCGCACAATACCCAGCTGCTTCCAGCTCCCATTACGACTACCCTGCCTCGAGCTCTGTGTCTCAGCAAGACGCGTACGACCGGGACCGCACCCCGAGGCCAAGATCAGTGCCACCACCCAACGACGACGATGGCGGGCAAATCCTCGTCCTCAACTTTGCACCCTCATCCTCCGCCCTCGTCGGTGGTGCCACCACCAACAGTGTCCTCGACTGCGCTGTCGTCGGCACAGAAAGTGCATTACCTTACTACCACGTCGTCACCCGCCCTGGCGTGCTCCCCGGGCACTGGTACACGGCGTTTCGGACGAATGATGGGAAGCCCGTGGCCAGGGTCGAGTGGGCATCGGGGCCTGAGGGGCAATATGGGGCGCAGGTTGAGTTGCGCTGTGATCGCCTGCAGCTGGACGGTACGCGGGCGGGAGGGTTTCAGAGGCAGAATGTGGCGGACTGGTTGAACCTTGCTGAGGATGGGAGGTATGTCTTGGGATTGGGCTCACCCTTCGTCGCTCATCTGCCTGCAGTCACCGTGTCATGTACGCTCACGGCTACACGTATGTCTGGGTCCCTCGCGCAGACTCGATCTGTGTACGTCCTCTCTCCTCTCTCCACTGCATGGACTCTCCAGACTCTCACCTCGGAGGTAGTTATACCAATGGGACCCAAGAATGATGGACGACGTCCCAGAGCTGCCAGCCCGCATCGTGAAAGAGGAGGAAATGGTCATGCTCCAAATATCCCTCGACGCTATTGACGCAGACTTGCTGGAGATGTGCGTTGTCTGTGTCGTGTTATTCCAGTCTGGACGCAGGATCGACTAGACTTTATATCCCTATTTACTAAAGAAATACACGCCTACGTTCGACCCTCGACCCTCCTCACAACCTCCTTCCACCGACTCGGCACCATAGCCAGCGCTCCTGTGCGCTTACGCTCCGTCACCCGCACAACGGGGTACTCGACGCCCTCTTCCGTGCCTTCAATCAGCTGGCGCTCACGTGTCCAGCTAAATAGCCCTCCGTCGGTCGTCTCTTCAAAGGGATTGATCTCGATGACGATGGCCCTCCACTCCCCTCCTTCGCTCTCAGGAGGGATAACTCCAAATTCAATCACACAGTCCGCAAAGGCTGGGGAAGCTGAGAGAATGGGACGCAGGCGGTCTTCGTACAGCGTGCGTATGGCGGCGATGGCTGGATCCAGCTTTTCAGCGGTGGTGAGGCGGGGTGAACAGAGTTGGTAGGCGTATTGTGAGATTGCCGTCATCCGAGTTTTGGAGATGAACGTTCTGAATTCCTGGAAGAGATGAGCATGCGAAAGACAGGGAAAGATTAAAGACAAACCATGTCGATTGGAACGGGCTGCCATTCGCGAAGTATGATATTCTGCTGCCAGGTGTCTGGATGGCGCATGGCCAGGGTCATGTCCTATAGCTGGTATAAATTATTCCTGAAAATAAGCCCAAGAAGGATCGTACCTGCCAAACGCGCTCACTGAGTACGAGCGACCTCACCACAGACGCTGCGTCCTTAAATCGCAGTGCCGCACCCTCAGACTGGCACAAAATCCAGAGCCTCTGCTCATCATCAAGCTCCACCGCCGCCTGCACTGCCCTGATATAATGCGCCTCGAACACTCCCGAGCGGGCCGCAGCGTCTTTCGGTGATCTGGAACTCAGCTTGACAAAACACCCGGACCCGCCCAGCGCGTCGATGGCAGTTTGAATTTCCTGCCCAAGTTGTTCTAGTAAAAGAGACTCCTCGGGGACGAGCGGAGCCCCAGTCTTGCCAGATCGGACGTATTGCGCTGCGGCGGCGTCGATGGCTTCGGCTAGTGCTGCGCTTTCCAGTGCCTCGTACGCACGGAGGAGGAGGGTGCCTTGAGCGGGTGTGAGGGGTACCAGGATCGTCTTTGGGGTGAATTCAGAGAGGAGGGTGTTCCAATTTTCGATGTTCGCTTGAAGGACTAGGGTGTCGTATTTATTTGAGATTTGGAGGGTGTCTACTTAGAAGCGAGATGAGTCGAGAACAGTGGAGGGTGCGGAGGAGGGTCACCTATGAGGCTTGGGGCACTGGCGTCGTGCGCTATGGAGCCGACTTTTCTGAGCTGCTTCGCTGCACGGATGGAGTCTAGGAGAGACATGGTTTGCTTTCCACGATGCTATGCCGGCAGAGGCTCGGCATTGATGAAGTTCCCACGCTGTCTTTTTTTCTCTTTCTTTTCTTCTCTCATTGCGCCACCCATTGTCCTTATCGCCCATGACAGCGACGGCCTCGCAACATCCCATTCCCTGTCGAAGACCGACCGCCGCTTGACTATGCGCCCCATCGAGATCCTGAATGAGTTTCGGCCATCCGACCCTGACATCAATCACACTGCGCAGCCTTGGCGCGCAGCAGGTCAACAACAGCCACGATATAAGTAAAGCGCAGCTAGCACCCACCATCGACACCGACCTTGTCTTGCCACCGCCATGCTTATTCCTCCAGACTCGGACCCCAAAGGAGCGCCAAGGACGGACGTTACTGTGAATCGGGCCGTCGGGCAGGTGCGAAGAGTCATCTCACATCCTCGTCTCCGATGAACTGATTCGCGTCTAGGAGGAGTTACCTCCTGCATACGACACGCCATTTCCCCAAGGATCGTCGTCATCGCCACCGCCCTTCCCCACGGCGTCGTCCTCATCCCCATCTCCGTACTACCCAGTCGTCCCAGACACCGTCAAGCCGACAAACTTGCTGTCCCTGAGTCGCAGCACCAACTCGGTCAAAGGAACCTATGTCATTGACCCACGCATCAAGATCCCTTCTACGCTGCTTCCACCACTCACGGATGGTGAGACCGAAGCGACGCGGCGGAATATGTCTATCCAGACGAGTACGGGCTCGATAAATGTCGACGTCTTCGTCGTGGGCGATGGCTGCGTCAAGCGCAAGTGTGCGTTATTCCTCAAGTCACCTTATGGGTCCATTTCAGCCAAGCTGGTGCGTGCCCAATTTGAAGGTCTTATCCTGAATGCTCATCGACATGCACAGCACGCTGCCCCGGTAGGCGCTCGCCCGCCCTTTACCATCCGTGCCGAATCTTCCAACGGATCTATAACTCTACACCTCCCACTCTCCTTCCGCGGCCCGCTCACCATTCACACCCAATACGGTTCCGTGCGCCTCGCGTCTTCCCTCGACGCTGCTACGACGACCTTCTCCGAAGTCGATGGCACGCGGAGATATTTCGTCGGTGATTTTTCTGATTACGAGGGCGAGGAGGAGGGGGCTCTGTGGTTCGGAGATGAAGCGCATTTGGAGACGACGTACGGGTCGGTGAAGGTGCAGTATGAGGCGGCCTTTAACGAGACATCGGAGTCCGATTTGGGGAGCGGCAAAGGGAAAGGCAAGGGATCGTTTTTCGGCAAGTTGCTCGGACTTTGAGTGTATGATCCTTTCTTTCTTTTTTTGTTGTATCACGTCTAAATTACTCGGCTCGAGGTTTAGTTAGCTTTGAGCTTCGGTGGCGCATCGACCAATGTGTTCTCTTTCCCATTCTTGGGCTGGGGCTTGCGAATATAGACTGACAGTCCTGCGACTCAATCGCACCCCCTCAGGTTACCCTCCCGCCTTGACCTCCCCATGTCCCTCTCCTCTTCAGGCGTCACAGAGGTGCATAGGACAGTGAACCCGTCTGTGAGAACCGGAGCCGTAAGTCATTCACACTCTTTCCAATCTCCGACGCAAACACCTGCCACTATTCCAGAAGGAGCTACCGCCTGCATACGATTCACCACTCCGTCCGCTTCAAGTTCACACCATATCGCGGCCGCCGGCGGTATCTGCCTCCTCCACCGACTCGACAGCGTCATACTCTCTCGGCACGATTGCGCACATCGTCAAGGCGACAAACTTCCTCTCTTTGAAGTTCTGTCAAAGGAACGTATGTGATCGACCCCAGTATAGTGATTCCCTCGTCCTTCCTTCCGCCGCTCGCGGAGGGGGAGACTGAGGAGAGTCGCCGGAATTTGTCGATCCAGACCAGCACGGGTTCCATCTCGGTGGACATATTCGTTGTCGGCAACACCGACGCCAATGCGAAACAACGCAGGTGTACACTATACCTGACCTCGGCATATGCGTCAATCTCTACTAAGCTCGTACGTCGCTTGGAATTCACTCCTCGACAAGTGGAATTTTAATTATTCCACGACAAGCACTCGGCTGCGGTAAGCGCAGCAGCGGTCGCACGGCCACCTATTCATTTGCATGCACACGGACGCCACAGTTCTATTACGCTGCATCTGCCGAGGTCATTCCGCGGTCCACTCACTGTGCGAACGCGTCTAGGCTCTGTGCGGCTTGCAGATGAGCTCGCTGCAGATACCACGGTCTTTTCGGAGTCTGCTGAAGGCAGGCGCATGTATTTTGTTGGTGATTTTTCTGATTATGAGGATGGGCAGTGGATGGGTGATGAGGTGATTTTGGAGAATACGCATGGGGCGATTAGGGTGCAGTATGAGGAGGCGGTGACTGAGGTGGAAGAGAGGCCGAGCGCGGGAAAGCGAAAGAACGGTAAGGGAAAGAAGGGCGTGGGTGTCATTCAGGCTCCAACGTTTGTCGGAAAGTGGTTGGGACGACGTTGATTTGACGCGTATGATTTTCTCCGTTTCCAATCCTGACTGCACATTGCACTAATGAACCTCAAAATTAGTGAGTGGAATGGAACCGGAAATGAGCGCTTCAGCCCGTTCTATCTTGGGAATCGGATCAGTGTATTGATTGTTCGTCGCCCGTAATTTCAGACTCGTTCTGCGGGTGCAGAACCTTGTCTTGGGTGCAGGTAAAATCCGCGGTGCTCAGCCCCTACCGAGCACCACTGAAATCCATCACAAAAGAGCACATGTAAGCGGCGTCTAAATTCTGATCACTTTGTTCTTTGTTTTTTTATGTAACGCACGGCCATCTTTGCTGTCGTCAACGCACTGGCAGTTTCTCATGTCACCAGTATCTCCCGCGGCCCATATGACTTCCGACGTCGCAGCCTTCCGTCCATCTTTCCACCCTCGTTTCTCCCGCTCTTCCACACCCAATGAACACGGCCTCGGAATCAAGGATTAACTTTGTACGCTCCTCGACACACGGTGTGGACTCACTTGGACCTTTCTCCCACAGATAATCGTGGGCGCTTCCGTGTCAGGTGAGTTCTGCGGTCTCAGGGTGGCGAACGGATGATGATGGATGCGCTGGCTGTCGTTAGGCCTCGCTTCAGCCATCGCCCTCAAGCAGGCGGGACATAATGTCCTCGTATTGGAGAAGGACCGGCAACTGGGCGGAGTGGGCTCGGTGAGTGCTTACACCTCACTGTATTTGAGCGCTCAGGCTGAATCGATGGACATAGGTGCCGAGCGGTTCTGGATGTGCTATGTAAGGATCCCGCCGAAGTTTCTGCCCGCCGCTGACAACTTCCAGGATGCCTCCCAACGCCTGCAAGATATTCATCGACTGGGGATTGGAGGCTGAGCTCCATGCCAAGTCCACGCATAACGCTGGAATGGCAGTGTACAAATGTACGTTGTGCGCCCAATTGTTCTTTTTCATTCTTCCCTGACCCGGGATTAGATGATCGGGATATGTTCTTAGGTCCGTCCGAAAACCAGTCAAGGCCATGAGCCGACTCTGAACGATATCACTTAGGAGTCAATCGCTGGGATCCCGAGATGTTGCAGGAGGCGCGGGGAGGGTACAGGCAAATCGAGGTGCGTCACACCCACCATCTCTTGCGTTTCCCAGTCTGATCTTCTATGATTCCCAGCACCGGGAACTCGTCCGCCTGCTGTACGATTTTGCCGTAAGACCGAGTTCCGGAGACGCGGCACCCTCGCTTGTGACTGTCGTCTTCGGAGCGGAGGTCGTGGAGCTCGATTGCAACGCGGCCTCCGTAACGCTGCGGTCTGGGCAAGTCCACAAAGCGGACGGTATCATCGGAGCAGATGGTGTGAATGGTATTATTCGCCGGGCTTTGATGGAAGAGGAGGGCGTGACACCGGACGAGGCCGAGACGTTGACCGGGATGTCGGTTTACAAGTGCGTGGAATCGGACTTTCTATGCTGGCATGAGATACTGACGTCCTGCCGTCAGTGCGAGTATTCCCAAGGCTGTTGCGTACGAAAACGGCTTGGGTTTCGTTTGCGACTTTCCTCATGTCGGTCCATGCCCCCCTTCGTCTTCAGGCACTGAAATTCTGGAATTTTAGCAAACATGCTGGACCATATCAGGCCGAGGCCTGAGAACTTTCACCCTGGTGCGCAGCTCGTCCCACACGGCAATGGTGTCTGAATCTAACTTTGTTATCAGGGCAAGAACGAAGATCTAGCACTCGTGCTGTGGACACCGGACGGCGCGGGGGATACCCCGTGGACGTCGGCGGCACAGAAGAAGCTCACGGATGTTCTTGGTCCACATATCGACCAGTGCGTAATTGTCGCAAGTCCCATATTCATCGATGAACGCCTATACAGCGTCCACAAAATGGCCGCGCTGGCTGGAACAGCGACTTGCATACAAATTAAAGAACACTACGAGTTGGAATCGTGGATCTCTGAGAGTGGGAGGGTGTTGGCTATCGGCGATGCAGCACATCCGTTTGCGGTAAGCACGGACATCGGTTGCTTGAAATATCCATTTCTCACTCTGAGATTCAAGCCCGGCTCGATGCATGCGTACTCTTGTTCTCTCGAAGACGGTGTCTTCGTCGGAACACTGTTTTCACATACTCGGAGTGCTAGTCGAGTGCCTCAATTTTTCCGGGCCTTCCAAGAGCACAGGTTGGGTCGTCTCCTTCAAACGCCCCAATCATGGCTAATAGATTTTTGGCAGGGAAACGCGGTGCAGTCGCATCCAAGTGGGGGAGAAAGACCTCCGCGAGCTGTTGTGCCTACCTGAAGGCCCTGCGAGGGAGGCCATCGAAACGGCTTTGCTCGCCAGCGTGAACGCTGGTCAGGAAAACACGTTCGAGGGTAACCTTGAGAGTCTGCTGGACGATTTCAGAGAGGTGTAAGTTTCTTTTTTTTTCATTTGTACTTGATGGGTTTTGACCCTGCTTTTCGCTTCCTAGGTTCAGTTACGACGCGTCCGACGATGCCCAAGAATGGTGGATGTCCTGGGGACGATACGGCAATGCTCTTGGAGTCACGAATGGAGGAGAGAGTACGCCGCTTCAGATGAGTTTTTCGAGTTTTGCATCTCATGATTCGGAGGAGGATCAGGATTTTGAGGACGACAACAAGAACGTTGTGTTCTTGACGACAAAGTTCGATGGACTGGCCGTGCCCGCGTAGTTTTTGCTTTACTTAGCGTAATTATGATAATAGATGGGGAGACTTGCGATGAACAAACCGCCTTGCTGACTTGCCGCAGACATGCGCAAACCGTTGAAGAGTCGAGACATTGGACGACGATCTGTGCGCGCAAACGGAGAGGACATTCTTGTGTCCCGCAATGAGATACCCTAGCCCCCTGTATCTTGTACGCACCCAGCAATCTACGCTCTTCGACTTCCGCGGCATCCTGTTCGATTCGGGCTCACGGCTAATCTTCTTCCAAGCAGATGTTCTTTTTATCTTTCTTTTTATCTGCCATTTGTAGGCAATGGTGGAGTCTGGACCTTCCGTGTCTATCAGGGGTGGGTTCACAGCTGGATATTATAACACCCGTGGAGGTCATCCGTTCTGCCTTCATCCAGTTCGGGGGTACGGCACCCGTTCAAGTCGGGCTCGGGGGTTGTTGTTTGAACATGTCATCTTTTTCTTAGTTACTTGTATCGTCTGTCCTTCCATCAAACCTGTTCTTGGCCCTGACAGACCCGCTCATGCGCTCTTGTTTTAATTTCGGAGTGCATCAGGATTCAGCGGTCCTAGTTATCACTGGGTTCCTCGTTTGGGATAGGAAAACCCGTGGCGGATGGTCCGCACCTGCCAAAAATTGCAATTATGCGTCGCATATTGGGTCGATTCAGGATCGGGTGAGTCGGTGTTAATTCCTGTCTTGTTCCTTTTGGAGTGGTTGCCCTAACCTTCACTTGCGTCATTTTGAAATTCCATGCACGGCACCGATGCGTTGAGGACTCTTCTTGCCTGAATAGTTGTGGATGCTGTCGTTATTCAGTGAGCGACTCTTATTTTCATGCTCCGGGTTGCTATTGATTCTTCCTGATAAAGTCCGTGGCGGTTGGTCCGCCCTTACCATTTGTCTTCTTGGGTTGACTTGTTCAATCTAGCATGAGATGCCGTTCGATTCGGGTGGGGCGATTACTTGATAGGGCCGCGGTGGTTTTTCTTTGCTCACGGTGCCCTGTTAAGGCCGTGCCCTCTGCCCTTTCGAGTAGCGAAGTTCTTGGCTGCACGAAAGATTGTTCACGACCTCTCATACTTGAGTACATCACTCCGGTATGTCGGATCCTGTTAATTATGTAAATCTGCGCCCACGAACAGGGAACACTCGTGGTGGAGGTCCGCACCTGGCAAATTTAAAGCTGTTCGAGACTCAACTTGTGTATGTACCAGGGAGTCCCGTTCGATTCGGGGTCGGGTGATCCCACGGCAAATGTTTGGCTTTTTGGTATTCCCTACAAGCCGCCGCCGATTCTCTGAACATTTTTGTTGCTATTCCAGTGCTCTGAAGGCTTCTGCGTTTTAGTCAGTCCGACTCAGCGACGCTTTCATGCTCTGGAGTCTGATTCTTCAACACGACCCGAGTAAAGGTCAGTTCGAACATGACCAGTTTTTTTTGCTTCTCACAAGCTTTGTTTTCCAACCCACCTTACCTGCTCAATTATAGTGGGCCGCAAAACAGTTCAAAGAACCGTGGGACTATGATCATTCATCACCGTGATGGCCGGACATGCCATTTCGGGTGCAATGTGGCGCACCCTTGGCTGTGGCGCTGCGGCGCTGCGCCGTCACTGCGGGCGTTGAAGCCGGGGCCATTCGTGGAGGCCTGCCGGACATGGTCTTGACATATCCGCAGCACCCTAACGCCCTGCTCAAAAGCCCAGACAGTCCCACCAGCCCGCCACCATCGCTTCAGACTCTTCCACCATGATTATCGGGCCCTGACGCCCATTCCAAAGACCTTAAAGACGTGCAAAACGTGGACTTGGTCGTCAATCGAGCAGTTGGTCCTGTAAGACACACTCCTTGCCCCTCTTCTTCCAGCTGAGTCGACTCCTCAGGAGGACCCACCGCCTGCATACACCCGTGCCAAGTCTCCGCCAATCCATGAGTCATCTACGTCCTCGGGTTTCGCAATCCTGGACACAGTCAAGCCTACCAACTTTCTCTCTCTCAGCCGCAGCAACGGTGGTCTCAAGGGCACCTACATTATCGACCCGCACATCAAGATTCCCTCATCGCTCCTTGCACCCCTGGCAGCCGACGAGACGGAAGAGACGAGGCGGAACATGTCTGTGCAGACCAGTAACGGAAACATTGACGCGAACATCTACGTTGTCGGAGACGACGCCGAGGTAAAGCGCCAGTGCACGCTGTACCTCAAGGCGTCGAATGCATCCATTGTCGCGAAACTCGTGCGTCATCGATCCCTCGTTCTTCGCTGAATATTGAATTATTATTCCTTTGCCAGCATACGAATCCAACGAGCCCCCGCCCTTCAATTAACCTCCACGCATACAACTCCAATGGACCCATCACTGTGCACATCCCCGCCTCCTTTCGTGGCCCACTCACGATCCGCGCCCGTCATGGCTCCCCGCGCCTCGTCGGCCCGCTCGCCTCTGCCACCACCACGTCCTCAGAGGCCAGCGGTACCTGGCGATACTTTGTAGGGGATCTTGCTGATTATACGTCTGAGGAGGAGTGGTTGGGCGATAAGCTGGATTTGGAGACGCATAATGGCTCGGTTGAGGTCAAGTACGTGGATGAGACGGGAAACGATACGAGCTCGAAGAAGGGCTTTTGGGGGAGGTTGTTCGGGAGTTGAATGAATGGTTTTTGTTGTCCTCTCTCCGTCTTTGAATCCATGTCTTGCTAAAATTGCTGTTCAGGGGAGAAGTCTGCCGTCGTGTCTTCTTTGAATTGAATGTTCTGCGGACCTACATCCTTTTCATTCCGACTCGAATCTCTCTCGTTGAAACTTGACAATCGCTCGAGAAGTTGACAACTGCAACAGAAGTGCTTCGAAAGTGCCGCCTGTGGTCAGCGCCCCAACTCTGCTCGGTTCTTTTTTCGCTTCTATCATGTCATTGCAGTGAGGACGCATTGGTTCACGGGTCCTTTAGGATGCGACGGAACACCGCGGCCTATCGGAACACCGTTCCAAGTATAAGAGTATGCTGCGAAGCGTGTGTTCTTCCCACTCCAAATCTTCACAACAACTTCACAACAACAATGAACTTCTCCATTGAAACTACCGCCGAACAAGTCGCAGACACCTTCGCTTCCGAGATCACAGGCAAAAATGGTTTGTTCGGCTCGTTTTCTGTCCCTGCACTCACCATCGTAGTATTGGTCACTGGAACGTCACTGAATGGGATAGGCTTCGAGACGGTCCGCGTATTAGCCAAACACGCCAACTTGGTCATTATCACGGGATACAACAAGGAAAGGTGCGTGTACACTACTCAGTCAACTCACCTAACGAAAGATAGGTTGCAACTCACTGAAGAAGCGATCAAGAAGGAACTACCCAGCGCCAATATCCGCCAGTTGAGGCTGGACCTCTCTTCCCTCGCCGCCGTGCGCACCGCCGCTGCGGAGGTCAATGCATACCCCGAGCCGTTACATGTACGCATCGATGCCCTTCTGACGCCCGTACTGACCGCCCTTAGGTGCTGATTAACAATGCTGTGGGCACAATCTTGCCCTTCGCAGTCAGTGTAGACGGCTTCGAAAAGCAGATGGCCACGGGCTTCATCGGCCCTTTCCTTTTCACCAATCTCATCGCCCCAAAGCTCCTCGCCTCGCGCACTTCGCATTCTGGATATACTCCCCGTGTCGTGTTTCTCTCCAGCTGCTTTCACGCTGTGGGCAGCGGCGTTGATTTTGAGACGTTTGGGCTGCCCATGCCGGAGAAGTACAAGGCTGTCTTCGAGCCGTACTATGAGGTGAAGAGTGCGGCGATTTTGGCTGCTATAGAGCTGGGGAAAAGGACGGAGGGGAGGATTGTTGGGTATAGTGTTGATCCTGGTGGTGCGTGCCATTCGAATTCATCCTCCCTCTTGCTTCCTCCCTGGTTGTAATGCCGTTGAACTCCTCTAGTGATTAGCACGAATATAAACCAGAAGGAGGAAAACAGGGTTTATTTCCAGGAGGCTGGTGAGTTGGCTCGTTTGTATCGGTATCACCTCTGCGCACTTGACACCGGTAACGGTTCGTGTTAGGCATTGTCGACGAGCACGGGAAACCTAATTTGGAGCTCGGACTGTTTACATGGAAGACGATGGGCCAGGGCGCTGCGACGTGAGTTGAATCTTTTGCTTCATCTGTTTTTCGGATTTTCCTACTCACCTTCCCAGTACCGTTCGAGCAGCATTCGATCCTAGCTTGCTGGGTGAGTTGACGACTTCTGCTTCCACCATCGGCTGACGATCCGCTTTTTATTACGCCGATTTCTGTAATTACCAGCCCAACCAGGCGCATATCTCGCTGATTGTCAAGTCGCCAACGAGCAGGTCGCTCCACATTCGTCTAATCCTGTGAGTGTTCAAATGTGCACCTTTGTCCCTGTGATTAAAACATATCGATGAACAGGAGAACGCCAAGAAGCTGTGGGATATTACGGAGACGCTTTTGGGCCAAGAGTTTCGTTTCTGAGTTGCCCACCATGTAGTGGAAACGCGTGGATTTGGGACGAACTCGAATTCCATGATCCCTGGCGCCAAAGCGATTCCCTGCAAACCTGTAGCCTGCCGGCCTTCGCATGCATGGCTTATTCAGAACTTCTCTCGACATTTTGCGCTGAGTCAGATCAAATTCCGATCGGATAATACCAGGAACACCGCTGCCGGCCAGCGGATCACCGCTGCCAGTCATAGGAGCACAGTCATTGTTCCAAAGTATAAGAGGGATGCTGCGATTCGCCTATCCTTCCGACACCTCACAACGATGAGCTTCTCCATTGAAACTACCGCTGAGCAAGTCGCAGACGTCTTTGCTTCCGAGATCGCCGGCAAAAATGGTGTGTTCGACTCGTTGTCCTCATCCCTCATCCGCTCACCTTCGCAGTGTTGGTCACTGGAACATCCTTGAATGGGTTAGGGTTCGAGACGGTCCGCGTGCTAGCCAAATACGCCAACTTGGTCGTTATTACTGGATACAACAAGGAGCGGTGCGTCTACGCTTTGCATAAACCATCACATGAGTTCACGAAGGATACATAGGTTGCAACTCACTGAAGACGCCATCAAGAAGGAGCTACCGAACGCCAATATCCGCCAGTTGACGCTGGATCTATCCTCCCTGGCTGCCGTTCGCGCCGCCGCCGCGGAGGTCAATGCGTACCCCGAGCCGTTGCATGTACGACTATCGTCAGGACATGCACTTCTGACGCCCGTACTGACCGCCTTTAGGTGTTGATCAACAACGCCGCAGGCGCAATCGCACCCTTTTCAGTCACCGTGGACGGGTTCGAAAAGCAGATGGCTACGGGTTTCCTCGGTCCCTTCCTTTTCACCAACCTCATCGCTCCGAAGCTCCTCGCGTCGCGCACTTCTGGGTTCACTCCACGTGTTGTGTTTCTGTCCAGCTGCCTCCACGCTGATGGTAATGGCGTTGACTTTGAGACGTTTGCGCAGCCCAGTCCAGAGAAGTACAAGACTATTTTCGAGCCGTACTACGAGACGAAGAGTGCGGCGATTTTGGCTGCGATCGAGTTTTCGAAGAGGACGGAGGGGAGGATTGTTGCGTATAGTGTTCATCCTGGTGGTGCGTGCCATTCATTTTATCCTCTGGCTCGTTGTAACGTTGTTGAACTGCCAGTGATCAACACGAACATCAACCAGAAGGAAGAAAGTCGGGCTTATTTCCAAGAAGCTGGTGAGCTGGCTTCAACTCGTTGCATTCTCTCTGCTAAAGCTCGTGTCAGGAATTGTCGATGAGCACGGGAAACCTAATTTGGAGCTCGAAGGGATTACATGGAAGACGATGGGACAGGGCGCTGCCACGTGAGTCAAGTGTTTTGGTTCATCCGCATGTACTTACTTTGCGTTTCAGTACCGTTCGGGCCGCATTCGACCCTAGCTTGCTGGGTGAGTTTCTGGATCTTCTGCACTCCTCCCCGTCTGATCGGCTGCAGCTCAACCAGGCGCGTATCTCGCCGATTGTCAAGTCGCCAACGACCAGGTCGCGGCACATTCCTCTGATCCTGTGGGTGTTCGAACGTTTACCTTTGTGGAACATCTGGAATTGAATGAATCGTGTTTGATGCCAAACAGGAGAACGCCAAGAAGCTGTGGGATGTTACGGAGAAGATTTTGGGACAGGTGTTTCGGTTCTGATCATGAGGTTGGATGGCAATTTACGTAGAATTCAAGCGGTCACTGAGATGCCGTGTAAGTAGATGATTTGGTGCTATGGCTTTTAGCAAGATTTTCTTTACATACACCAGAGGGAAGAAGTGTGACGCCGAGAGAAACGATCGGACAGCTGCAACCGGCGGATCAATCGGTACAGCGGATCAAATCCAAAAGGCGCGTTCCTCTTCCTCTCTTCCTCCTCCTCTTTCATCTTGGTCTCTGTAACATCTTGTGTATCATTAAATCTCGCCTACTTTCCTTCTCGCCCAACACCATCTCCCTCCTTCATGTCTCTGCCCGCCTCAGCGGGTCCTAGAGACGCGACACCCTCCCCTGCCGGCTTCCTCGCCCTTCCAGCTTCCGATTCCAATGGCTCTTCCATAAAGCAGTACCATTCGGCACAAAGCAGTCCTACTCCCTCGTTTGAGCAAGTCCAGCCGGGTCATGAAGTTGATCTCATCTCATTTTCGTCCGGTGCGTCGCCCATCTCAATTTCTTCTTCCTCGCGCTGAAATACCCTCCAAGCCACTTTCTCTAGTCCTCGCCGGGTGCCACCCTCCCCAACCTCCACTCTCCCTTCATCTTGCGAGCCCAAAAGCCCCGAGTTCTCCTCGAATCGCCACAAACCCGGAGTCGCCCCAGACTCTGCCGCGAACCAGCCCCAACCCACAAACGTCTACATAAACGGCCTCCCACCCTACTTTCGAGAAGATCAACTCTTCGCCATCGTCGCGCCCTTTGGCCAGATCGTCAGCGTCCGCTGTTTTACGCGCCATTCACCGCAAGGCTTGTCCGGGTATGGATTCGTGCTGTACGTGCCTGCTCGCTTCGACTTTCCCGTCGATATTGAGGAGATTGGGTAGATTCAAGAGTCTGGGTGCGGCAGAGAAGTGCATCGTCACGCTCAAGCGGAGCAATATCCACGCGTCTCTTTCCAAGGTCGGCGGCGCTTCTTTCGTCCATGAATCCCTTCTCACATCATAATATAGGCAACTCAAATTGGGTCCACAATGAACACGCATCATTCCTCCTCTTCCCTATCAGCCTCGTCGTCTTGGGATGTCGATGGCGACGACGGGTCGGCAGAGAACTCGGACCTTAGTTTCAAGGACAAGATGGCCAAGCTCGAGGACAAGCGGAGCACGAATGTCTACATTGAAGGGTGTGTTCCTTCTTTCTTGCCATCCTTTCTTCGGTCCATCTCTGACGAATGTACAGGCTGCCTATGGGCACCGACCGAAATGTTGGTTCGCTCTTCTATATACTGCGACGTTGCTGATTTGCCCCGGCAGACATTGTTGGAGCTTGTGTATCCGCATGCCATTCAGAGCAGCCGATTCCTCAAGAGCAAGTTTCCCGGGTCGCCGACTATGATCGCGTTTATGAGGTGCGTGCCTGATTCTCCCCATCTTTCTCGGATTGACATGACTTGTGGATAGACTGGACTCGCGCTCCGCGGCCGAGGACGTCATCAGGCGACTCAATGGGCGGAAGGTGCGCGGATGGGACGTCACGCAGGAGCACCGGATCTATCTACGGTTCGCGGATAGTCTTGATCAGAGAGAGCTTCGGGTGCGTCGGACTCACATTTTCATTTTTCGACTCCATCGCTCATTCTGGATGGTAGCGCTCGGAGTCCGTTACACGAGAGGGCGGCCTTGATTCGAGTCGGTTGAGTATCGCGCAGGCTACGTTGTTGAATTTCAAGGGGCAGGAAAAGTTGAGAGAGTCGGTGTCGGATCCGATTCTTGTCTCGCCATTTGGGGTGGATTCGGGTGTGCCGCCACCGCCCGCGCAACAGATGCCGATGCCGATGCCTGTCCCAATGCCGATGCCTAATCAAGTTCCGCACCCGGCCTACGAACAAACGATCTACGCTACGGCTCCAGCGCCTCACCATTCCTACTCGCATTCTCGCGTACATCCGCATCCGCAGCTTTTGCCGAACCCGTGGGGTATTCACGATCTTCTTGCGTTCAACGGTCAAGGCCATGGCGGCCATCAGCATCAGCATCAGCGTCAACATCAGCATCAGCGTCAACATCAGCATCAGCGTCAACATCAGCATCAGCAACCACATCAGTATTTGCCTCATCCTCCTGCGCCGTCGTTGGTGCATAATCAAGATCCCTTGTATGCGCCGTATTCGCATCATCATCATCCAGCACATCATGCGCCTCCCCCGCCACCGCCGCCACAACCACAACCACAACCGACGCAGCCGATTCAGCCGATGCATCCGAATATGATCGCGTTGTTGGGAACGTTGGAAGCGATCAAGAGGGAGATGGATGCCGCTGCAGCTGCGAAAGTGGCTGCGAGTGCGCCACGAGGTGGGACGTTCAAGATGGGAGCTGGTTCTGGCCATGGAGCCGTTCCCTCGGCACCGGCGAGGAAGGTGCACTTTGACGTTCCCTCGCAAGTGCGTACGAATGCGACTGCGACTGCGACTCCTACTCGGCATCCGCAGACGCGGGCACAGGCTCCGACGACTATGAACGCAAGCCCCAATCAGTTCAACGTGAATGCGACTGTGGTACCCAAGGCTATTGTGAGGGAGGCGAAAGTGGAGGGAACGAAAGTGGAGGGGACGCCGGTCAAGGCCAACGCGAACGGAGCACCAGCTGTGCAAAATGGTGGAGTCACGCTGCCGCAGCCCGGCACCAACACGGACATGAACAACAACACGAATACGAAAACCGCGAGCGCCAACACAAACACGAACACGAACGCTAGTCAGCCCGAGAAACGAGGGATCGAAAAGTATTTATTGCCCCCTGACGCACCGCCCCGTCGACCCCGAGGACCGCCTGCTGCGGCTGCACCGCTGGCTAGAAAAGCAAGTGCGAAGCTGCCCCCGCCTACCGAGAAGGGCAAGGGCAAGTTCCAGATCTGGCGCAATCCGCTGGGGCCTAATCCTCCGCCCACGCCACCGCGTGGCCAGCCGCAGGCTACGCTTCCTCCCAAGCCTGATAATCCTCCGAGCACGATGGGGCAGCCGGTTGCGCAAGAGGCTAATTTCGTTGCAGCACATGGTAGAGCGGTGACTGTGCCTACGGGTCTTCGGCGTGCTGCGAGCTTGAACTTTGGGACTAGGATGGGTGGGAACAATGGAGGAGCGAGGATGCGTACGAGTACCTATGGGGCGGCGAACTTTGAGAGGAGGGCGGACCAGAATATCGACCCTGTCGCGTCGCGTCCTGTGGGCATGAAGCTTCCTCCGCCGGCTTCACCTATTTTCCCTGCGCCGAATCCTGCGAATAGGCCGGCCGTGTTGCCTTTGTTGCGGTTTCATTGATGCGCGAAACTTTCAAGCTGGATCGTATGTAGTTCGTAGTTCGTTCCTTTCTTTCTTTGGGATCCGGATAGATAGATAGATAATTAGCATAGTGTGTAGTACTGTCGAGTTTGTAGTGTATTACTGTAAGTACTGGGTATAATTGGGAGGAATGGAAGACGCGGGTGTCCCCATGCAACGAAGAAGAAAGTGATTTTCGGATCCAGTAAGTAACTTGGTACAATTTGGCTGTGGGATTTCAACTTGACGCCGTACGGTGCTGTTATAGCACACGTACATTTGTCCGGCATTCGAGTCTTTGGCCGAGTATGATTCAATGGCACTCCTTTGCAACTGCTGTATACATTCCAAACGGCGAGCAAGAGCACCAGTAGTGGGAAAACAACTGAGTGCGGAACGAACGTGGCTCATAGGATAATCCTGTGTTGTTAACCGCGATTGTCAGACGGTGGTTGGACGGTGGTACAAAGCTGGCAACAGTAGAAACGAGATCTAGGAGGAAGCCAGAGAACTTCCGGCCTGGTGTGACAGTGTCTCCAATTAAAAACTGCATTTATGCACCCTCTTCAACTTCAAATACGTCCATAATGGCACGCTTCTCCTCTGCCTTGGTCACACTTCTCTGCGTGGAATGTTCCAGGCACCAGTTTGCGCCGTTTGCACCTCCGATCATTGATGCCGACAACTCGCTGTCCGATTGCCGATCGCCACAGGCCCACATCAAGCTTGTCTTCTTCTCCATCTTCTCTCTACATTGCTCCGTGAAACTCCGCTGTCCGCGTCACTCCGTAAACATATCCTGGTTCCCGCACGCCAGGTACCGAAAACAAGCCTGCGTCATTCCTGGTTCCAATCGATCAGCATAAAGAGCGACGGCGGCGGTGGAACATTTTGGGCCCACACATAAACCCGAGCGTGAGTGGCGGAGATGTTTAGTCCCCCCACCTGTGTTGGCATGCCAAGAAGTCATTTCAGCGGCTACAGAACCAGAGGTTCCTGCTCGCTCATTCAATATCGCTCATGACGCGGAAGACCATTGCAACCTGAGCCCCACTGTCAGCGGTTATGTGCTCACAAAAACTCGCACTCCAGATGATTCAAGCACGGGTGAGTACTCGGCCTCGTGGTACTACGGTTGAGAATAGCAGCTGTATAAACGCATGACAACCATGCATGCGACGCCTCCTTCGCTGGGCTGTCTGTGGGAAGACGGAGCACATTCATTTCCTGGACGATCAATCTTACACACCAGCCACAACAGGAGTATCAGATGCGCAGATATAGACGGTTGTATAAGTATGGTTCGGATCTCGCGTCGCACTGACTGCCAGGTTCAAGATGGGCTCGCCATACGCCACTCAGGAAGACCCTCAACAACTGTGGTACGAGCAATCGAACTACGTCTCCACTCACCTCGCTTCCGTTGGCTATGGTGCGTCCTTCGACAGCATGCATCCTTTCGGGCCCTTACCGTATTTCAAGGTGTTCATCTAGTCGTGTTCGCGACCGTCACCTACTACAACCTCCTGGCGCAAACCAGAGCGCGATTCAAGAAGATGTGGATAGTCTGCCTGATTTTCAACACCACCTTGTTTGCCTTGGGTACGATCGATTTGGCTTGCAGCATCCGCTACAATGAGAACGCGTGGGTGAACGACCGTGCGTATCCCGGCGGGCCGTACAAGTACCTCGTCGAGCAGCAGTCCCTCTGGTTTATGATCCTCGCGGATGTGGCTGCGATACTGGCGTCACTTTTACCCTCTGGATTGCTGGTAAGTGTATTCTGCCATTATTTTGACATCCAAATGAATGACTTGCCGATAGCTCTACCGAGCTGGAGTCCTCTGGAATTTCGCCTGGTATATTGTAGTACCCCCGGCCCTGTTTATGGTGGTGTGCCTCGGTGCGTTTCATCTCCCAATGCCCATGTTATCGAGCCTCATTGATACCTTTTTGCAGTTCTATCCATTATGCTCATCACCGAATTGGCCCTTCCCAACGTCGACTTTCATTTCCCCCCACTCTCCCTCGCCGTGTGGATTATTCTTATGATTCTTCCAATTTGGATCACCCTCTTCATTGCCGGACGTATCCTGTACCACCGCCGAGCCGTGATTAAGCTCTTTGGTCCATCCCACGGGGGCAAATATGCAGGAATTTCAGCTGTTGTAATTGAAGCTGCCATCCCCTTCACTGTGATATGCGTCATTATGCTTGGGCTATTCGGGGACGACAACACAGCTCAGAATCTTTTTATTCCGTTGATGGTGCAAGTCGAGGTGAGAGTCCTAGGAACACTTGCTTGTTCAGAACGATCTCACTGACGTGCGTGCAGTGCATCGCTCCACAGTTGATCTTCCTACGTGTTCTTATGGGAAGGGCATGGACCAGGGGTACTCTGTCGACATCCGGCGGTGGCGAACTTGAAGGAGAAGGCGAAGGCAAGATTTCGGACCCGCGGTTTGCTCGTCCTCGCAAGCAAGCCAGCGGATCTCAGCTTACTTTGGATTTGGAGGAGCCCGTTTTTGTTAATGGGATCGGCACTCTGGATCTGTCTATCGCAACTTCAAGCCGGTCTAATGAGACAGATTAGGGTGGCCATGTATGTTGCTTTTGTTATGTACGGAGCCTGGTGCTGCCTGCGTGTACTTGATATTTATCCTTGTTGCGATGTTGCCGCATGCATATATATGTATTTCCACTCCCTTTACTCTGGGTCTTGTGGGACTGCTGCCGTGTGGCTGCAGATGGTACGGCGTTTCAAATAAATTTATTCGACTGACGTGCCTACCAGCAAAAGTCTCTTGTGTATCGAACTGGCCTAATATCGAAGCGTGACTTGAGAGCGGTCATTGATGGCTTGCTGACCAATCGCGGATCGCCACACCTTGTCTTTCTCTTCCATTGTGATTCTTTGACGACACTCATCATCTCTTGATCTGCTCTCTCCGGGCCCTCATGTCCTACATGCCAGACTTTCCCTGGGTCTGATTGGCCACTTGACGCCTCCCACAGAATTCATGAAAGCAATTCGGCAGCACTGAAGAAGTAACAAGTTTCACAAGTCTGGTTTACAACCTCGCGTAACGATCCGCACTATTACTCGTCATATAAACCGCCTCCACCTCTCGGGCCCAGTCAATCACAGCGTTGATTAGTCTATCAGCATCCTCCCTCGTTTTATCGGCATTCACCGAGAGCCTGACTCGAGATTTATCCTTTGGAACTGCGGGGAATACGACCGGCTTGGCGATGATGCCCCGCTTCGCGAGGTACGCCGACAACTCCCAGGCGCCCTGCGTCAGAATCGATATGATGGCCGTGGGCAGCGTCGTCACTGGCAGGGTTTCCACGTTGTTCGAGATTGGGCGGTACAAGTCCGTGGGGAGGCAGATGATGTGTTGCGGGATGTCGGACCAACCTGGTACGCAGCATAGTCGTGAGGTACGTCGATGTGTCGAGAAGTTGAGCTTGCAGACGAGCGCCGGTGCTGCTTTCCAGGACGTCAATCGCGCAATCGACGCTGAGGATGGTGGTGTGATTCGGAGCTGTCGTAAACATGAAGGCACGGCCGTGGCCTGCGAGATACTTTCGGATGAGTGGGTTCGAAAGGAGTACCGCTGCGAGCACGGTCAGCTGCTAATTGTGTCAATCAAATGCTGACGCACCCCCCGTAGAGCTCAACGCCTTGCCGAACGTGTGCAGACGAGCCAGGCATTTGTCCTCCAATCCGCACATGGCAACAATTCCCCGCCCTTGAGGACCGTAGACCCCGGTTGCGTGCGCCTCGTCAACAACCAGATGCCCATTCCCTTTCGGCAGCTCCTCCTCCAACGTGTCGGACATGAGCTGCAACGGCGCGATGGACCCATCCATGCTGTACACCGACTCGACCACTAAAAACATGCTCGTCGTCCCCTCAGCCACTCCCGGGTTGCCTTCCACGGTCTCTCTCAGCGCACGCCGGAATTCCGTCAAATTGTTGTGGGCAAACGGCACGAGGAGGTGGGCCCTGCTGGAGCGCATACCGTCGTAAATGGAGGCATGGATGAACTCGTCATGAATGATGATATCGCCACGCTGAGGGATGTGACTGAAGAATGCGACGTTGGCATCGAAACCGGAGCTGACGACCAGCGCGTCGGGTGCGTTGAAAAATTTGGCCAGACGGGCTTCCAATGCGGCGTGTTCTTGCGGGTTAATAATCAGACGCGAACCTAACACAGAGCGTTAGATCTAGCGTCTACGTAGAACAGACTAGGTCGAACCTCCAGAACCAAATATTTGCGGAGCTGTTTGGACGCGTTCGAGGAAGAGGCGCCGGAGCTCGGGGGAGCGAGCAAGAGAGAGGTAGTCGTTTGATGTGAAGTCGAGGGCTTGCGCGTCTGCGGAGCTGGGAGGGGCAGGGAGCTTCAACAACTGCCCCAGTTTGTCGCGCGACTCGATTGCGGTTCTGAGTTTGAAGGCAAGGGCGGACATTTCTAGTGAAGGTGACGAATGGACTCTCCTTTTAACTTTCAAGACTGTAGGATCGAAGTGGACGAGCCAGTGCTCATTAGATGGCAGCGGAGCTCATGTCACCATGAAAGGCATGACACCATTCTTTTTTCAGCTTTGAAATGAGACAATGCAAACCCTTCTCGCGAGGGTCCGAGTAGCTCTCTCACCGTCTCCCGAGGATGGATGCATTCCCAGACCCGTTCAACGCCGTGCTGTTTTTGCCTGTCCAAACACCCGATCCTGAGCGTCGTATCATACGGTGTGACGGCTCAAAATGCCACGTTCGCTCTTGCCTAGGCGGCCAGAAATTAGAATCCGCCGGAGACTATTTGAAATGCAGAGGGCAGATCTATTTACGCAGGCGAAAAGGATGTCGAAGACACATGGAGCCCTCGTGGAGCCTCGGCGGCGGTAGCTCCTCCTCTTGGCGCCAACCACTGTGGATCTTTCGGTACATTCGCAGGAGGAGCATGCCAGGGCGGAGATTTCAACTTCTCTTTCTGTGGGGCTGTGGTATAATACTGGAACCAATGGAAACGGGGTAGATGATAATCAGATGTCATTCATCTCGACGGGAGCCTGAGAAGATCAGCTCATCATCCTCCTGGCGCTCTCAACTGACAGTTCCGGCACTCAAGAGTCAACTGAGCAAGGAAAGGGTCTGATCGTGTAAGGCCGAACCTGGTTCATCATCCTTCTGACCCCAACCACTGCGGATCCTTCGGTACATTCGCAGGAGGAGCATGCCAAGGCGGAGATCCCGACTTCTCCTTCCGTGGGGCTGTGGTATAATATTGGAACGGGTAGGAGTGGAAACGGGGTACATTACATGCATTGACGGGAGAAGATCAGGTCATCATCCTCCTGGCGCTCTCAACTGACAACTGACAGTTCCGGCACTCAACAGTCCACTGAGCAAGGAAAGTGTCTGATTATGTAATACCAAGGCTTCACACTGGGATGTACAACTTGCTCACAAGACCACCTTTCTCCACAATCTTCGACTTCCACTCTCGCTCAATTTCCCCCAGGTCCCAGTTTGCGGATACATATCTTTGAGTTGAAATCAATATGGTGCGGGCTCCACGGAAAGGGATTGCAGAAAACAACCTTCCTATCAGCCAATCAACCCTTCCGGAGGTCAAGTAGAGCATTGTTGCTGCAGGAAGCGCTACGGAATCAGTCGGGGGTGGGAGCCCAGGGGGATTTGTGCCCGAGCCCATTTCTGTTGGGATAGACCCGGGATGGAGTGCGAAAATTTTGATATCAGGGTATTCTGGCGAAGACGAATCAAATCCAGGTTGATTCGGTGGGTAAAGATTGAATACCAAGATAGATATGTTCTGTGAGCCGACCCAGAGCGTGCTTTGAGACCGCATAATCACTCCCGAATGGAACCCGAACTTGAGCCGCCTTTGAACTGACGACTATGGCATATCCTTTGGTTTCCAGAAGATGTGGAATGCTGAAACTTTGCCAGAAATGAGCATCCGAACAAACTTCGTTGGAGTATTCTGTGTGCACTCACTAGATGGTGTTGAATACGCCACGAATATTTACTTCAACAACTGACCACCACTCATTCGGATCTTTTTCAAGCAATGCTAAGATATTTGGTCAGCCTGCATGTGCTGACGCAACATGTGGTTTCCACCTACGCCTGGTCCACGCTCCTGCTTTCCCGGCATTGGCAATGACGATATCGAGACTTCCAAAGTGAGAAACTGTTTCCAAAATTGCTTCCTTCACTTGGTCGGTCTGTGTAACATCGGCAACCAGAGTTAGAACCACTGCATCCGATCTTGCCGCATTGATTCGAGATTTGACATCTTCGAGGGTCTCGGAGAACCGGGAAGCCAGAGCAACAGAAGCACCGGCACAAGCGTATTGCAACGCAGTTTCAGCCCCAATCCCACGAGAAGCACCTGTAATAAAAACAACCTTCCCAGCGTATGTTTGACTGCGGTAGTGCAGGATGGGATCAATCAACTCGTACACCCTGGGCAATTAGTGAGGCCACAAATGTATGCATGACGATTGGAGAAGTACTCTTCACGATAGGCAGCTCCAGGAAAGTCTTCATCCAGACCAATGAAGTTGTGCGAAGCCATTGAGAAGTGGAAGGAACACAAGGCAGTGTCTGAGTCGGGGTCGCGACATTTGCTCTGTCTTTGTACTATTCTCCACCTGCTGACCAAGTATTTAAAACCACAGCTGTCAGCCAGTCTCCTAAAAATGCATCCAATAGAGAAGACCTTATGACCGACGGAGTACATGGGCTCCAACTGCACGCATATATTGCCCATAAATAGCCCTATTGGATGCTCCAGAACATTACGCCAGAATCGGTGGATTAGCACCCCGGGATTCTCTTGGGCTTTCCAGCAGCTAATGTCTGGCTAAGGCACAACTAATCACAGGGAACTGACTGTTACATAACAATCTGTGGCAGGTTGTGGACAATGCCAAGATTCCAGCTAGTTGCAAAATTGTAGGCGGACCCTCGCGAGGGCGTGAATGCGGATGGCGCGAATGCAGATGACGTGCAGGTCAGTGGAGCCAATGTTTAATGAATAGAAGTGTCGACGACTCGACGTCATGATGTCATGACGAATTTCCCTAAACGGTGTCTGGCCATAGTGGGACCCAAGTGAGACCGCACATTTCCCCAGCCAACTCCGTCTATAATTTTGCAACTTGCTGTCAATACTATCAGAACCAGAGTGAATGATGGTGGGTGCATGGCGGCACCACATGCACTGATCATGAGGTGGAGCCAAAGTGGAGCTCAATGTTGATTTTCCCACTGATTGCGGGAGGACTTTGGATTTGTGCCCAATCTAGGCATCCAGCTCTAAAAATATTGGCCCCTACGCATGCGACAGACCGAAGGCGTTGGAATTTGAAATTCCATCACGGGGAACTCATTTTTGTATGTATCCTATAGTTATTGAACACCCTGTAGGTTGAACCCACTCCATTATGACTCATACCGGGAGTTGAAGTTGAACGATGCTAAAACCTTCTCTAACTGGGTGCAACTGTTTGTTTCTGTCATTATTTTTGCTTTCCCAAAATCACGCCCACAGAAACAGCATGGAAAGAGCTGGGAATACTATGGGAGAGCACTGTTGACTGATTGGCATATATAACACAGTTGCCGCAGGATGACCTGTCGAATCAGAAGCCCACTCCGACCACTCCCTACGCAGTCCCACAATCCTCTGTACAATGTCTTCGGCAGCTGCGGAAAGCACGTACCTTGGGGTTTTTCTGGGGAGTTACATGTCTGCGATGTAGGTCTCCAAGTGGTGCACCCGACACTGCCAGCTCACAGGGTATTCAAGGTTCTATGGCCTCACATCTCTTCAAGTGTTCTTTTATTTCAGGGCCGAGAGAACCAAGAGAGATGACCGAATCCTAAAACTGATGGTATGTCCACATGATCTGAGGGTTCACTGCTTGCCTGGGATTCTCATATAGTTATTCAGGTGGCTGTATTATGGTCATGCACTCTTTATTCATTGTGTCCTATACTGACATCTTCATAGGGTCATGGACACTGCAGATTCCGTGATGATTGCAATGGCAGTTTACTTTGTGGATATCTCCCATCCTCAGGATGCTCTAGTTGCACCCATTTATTGGTACTGTATTCCGGAAACCTTGATTGTATATTTTTCCCTCATGAAATTTCAATGCAGGGCTTTTCTGGTGCATTTATTTCACCCGTGGAAGATGATCTGACCTGAACGAAATTGCTCTAGGCTGCATTCTTTATAGAAGTGAGTTCTCGCAAATTTTTATTCAACATTGATTGATTTTCTTCCTCAAGTCCATTATGGAGGGAGCTATGCGAAGGCAAATGATTTGAACTCCCCTTAACATCTGCTTACTCCAGGAAACAAAATCTTCAGTTTCTATTGTCATCGAATCTGGAAATGTGAGCAATTTCATTGTACATATCTACGGAAGAACATGGCTGATTAATGACTCTAGTGAGCCACCACAACTTTGGCCTCACAGGGGCTGCTGTCTGTTCCACTTTTATTTCCCAGCCCCCGCTCAGAGCTGATGTGTGTACTGACAGATCATCCTGGCCTTGGTTGCCCTGGGTGAGCTGTCCAAAACATGTCTGCACACTTGTCATCTCACACCTGAGGGTAGTGTTTAGTCTCTGTAAAACTTGAATTCCCATTCCTGGCTCTCATAAACTCATTAATCCTTTGCTCATTTTAGGGATCCCTGCTGCAGGGTTTGTGATACGCCAGCTGGGTTCAAACAGACTTTTGAATTTCAACACAGAATCCACCTGTCACCATTTGGTATCCGTAGTTTCAAGGTAATGTTTCCTACTGTTCTGCCATACTTGCACTGATTCCCTTGGACAACAGTCAATTACTCTGACCTTTGTGATATCCTGTGTAATTGCCGACACCCTCATTGCTTGCACAATGGCCTATTTGCTGTGGAAGATGAACAAAGCAACTTCGCGCCAGCAGTCAGTTACAGCAACAGTGTTCTTCATTGACAAGGCTCACCTGCTTCACTGTTTAGAACTTCAACCGTGATCCATGGCTTGATTCTTTATGCAGTGTCCACTGGGCTCTTGACCAGGTACATACTTCACCATATTGGATCCCGGTCGGTCTGTGTAATATAATGACACAATTCTAGTATAGTTGCAATAGCTCTCCTCATTACGGTGTGTCAAATTCTTTGCTACAAACATGCACTGATCATCAAAACTGTGTTTACAGTACTTGGCATCAGCAAGTCTTGCATACTCAGGTGTTCGACTTGTGGTTGGAAAACGTGAGACATTTTGTGCTTATTGCAAGTTCACCGTTCTTCAAACATGCTGACTTCAAATTGAATGGAATAGTTTACTTCAATGCCTTTCTGGCAAACCTCAACACTAGGCCTTATTTGCGGAATCAACTAAGTCACCTCCCCGGCTCAACCGAGCTTGAAAGTCAACCAACAAGTGGCTCTGAGTCTCATGGGTTGCGGTTCCTCCCAGGCAGACACAGGGCCGTCGTGCATGATACCAACCTAGGGGTATGATGCTTTTTTACTTGGCAACCATACCGCCCAGAGACTGACCTTTTCTGGTTTTGTTCAGACAAAAACTACACATGCGAAGACAATGAAACCGCACCTGGACACGGAAGTGGCTTTGAATCAGGTTTGTACCCCTGGTAATACAAATAATATACATGCCTTGACTAAAAATCACAGAACACTCATGTTGTGAAAATCCTGTCCAACAGCAGTGCTGAAGAGTGTGTTTGAGAACTGGGGATATGAGATAATTTAATGCCCACAAACATTTGCCTCTGAATGTTCTTTCTGCCATTCAGATAGCATTGGATTTTTTTTTTTGCCCTTCCCCTGTAAAATTAATGTACAGTGCCATTATGACCATCTATTTATGTATGCTCAAGGTGCCACACATCTATGGCGGTCAAAATGCACTTTTAATCCAGCGCACCATTTTCCTGCAAAAATGAGGTTCCGCACTACTTTTTCACGCAAAAATCAATTTTCGCGCACCATTTGATTTCCAAAGTTTGAATAAAAATGGGGCGCGCGACGTATGATTGACCGCAGTGGACAAAAATCATTTAGTTTTTTCCGGGCCTGTTTTTTTGGTCTCATGTTGTAGATTGATGTATTTCTTTGAAGATCTACATCTTTCTACATAAATCCCAAATTTGGGGTTCTTTTTTTGTGCAGCTGTACATTTTTTCGGTGAGACATCAGAGAAACACATAGATCTGTGTAGATCGAGTGGTTCCGCGGAAACACACAGATCTTCAAAGATCATCATCATGTGTCTTTTTTTGCTGAGGGCCTCTTTATTTTGTAAGATCCCAATGTTGGCTGGACTCTGCATCAGGCCGATGTGATGCCCGATGCCCGGCATCACGGCTTCTATTCTTTCTTGATGTTTACATCAACCTGCCGGGGACATCCATCAGGAAATCAAAGGCATCTGGTTGCCGGCTTGGCAAGTGGGGGAAAAAAAGAGACATCAGGATGTAGATCCACACCTGCTAGTCTTTTTTCCCCTTCACTGACCTTTTTTTGTTTGAATGACATCCAAAAAAAAAGACATCAGAAATAAAAAAGAGGGGTCGTCTTCGAAGATCTTCGAAGATCTTTGATCACTACATCATTTTTTCTGTGATGGCTGGCAAAACACGTAGATTCATGGAAATCTATGAAGATCTCTGCTCTTACTGCACAAAAATGGCACCATCCAGAACAGGACACCATTTTTGTCCACCCCGGACAGTCAAACGCGACGTGACTCGCGCACGCTCTTTTATTTCTGACATCGCTCACATGCGCGCTCCATTTTTGATGACCAAGACCGGTCCAGACCCGCGCTCCAATCTTTCTGCGTCAACTTGACAGCGCGCGCTCCATTTATCCGACTTCAAATGCGCGCTACATTTTTTTTCAGCTTGTGGACTTGGGGAAATTCCTAGCAAAGCCGATTCGGATCAACGGCCGGCATAAACTATCACTGATGCTATCATGCAATCAATCATACTCCGGTCCCGTTTGTACCTCCTCAAGTGCAGCAAGTTATCACTACTATGGAGAAGGTGCTTGCAAGGTGCTGGAGTGGTCCACACTGTCTGGGAATGCCGGCGGCACTCAGAGCCGAGATGCCGAGATCACGGCAGTTTCGGCTTCCGCACGTTGAATTTGTCAAGTCCACAAGTGAGAAAAATGGAGCGCGCATGGAATGCAAAAAATGGAGCGCACGCGCTGTCAAGTTAGCGCCAAAAGAATGGAGCGCGGGTCTGGACCGGTCTCGGTCATCAGGAATGGAGTGCGCATGTGCACAAATGTCACAAGAAATGGAGCACGCGCGAGTCGCGTTGCGCGCCCCATTTTTTTCAAACTTTGGAACTTGAGATGGGGTGCGAAAATCAAATTTGGAGTGAAAAAGTGGTGCGGAACCTCATTTTTGCGAAACAATGGTGCGCTGGATTAAAAGTGCACTTTGACCGCCATACACATCACCTCAAAAGTTGGGCTTCGCATCTACACGGTGTAAAAACACTGTGCCTGCACCCATCACCGGACATGACCAGGTTTCGGAGACCAGACAACATATAATATTCAGACATTATTATAAAGCAAAGGCTAAGTAGAATTCGAGTCAACCATTTGATCCCCTCTACTGAATATCTTCCACACTACTCGTATCCTCGGCAACGCTGCCCGTCGGTACATCGTAGGCGCCTGGAATCGGACCGCGAGTACTTCCCGGCGCGTAGACAGTAACCTCATCATTCGAAGATGCGCTGGGTAACACGCCGGTGCGTATAAAGTTCACCGCGAGATCTTGGACCGGGGTCGGTGGGGGGACTACAGGTGCCTCACGTTAGTAGAAAGAACACTTTGACTGGCACTGGAAAGAATTTACACTCAATCGAGGTATGGTCGTCGCCGTGTCGGACGACGAGGACGGAGTTGGGCGTCTGCTCCCACGCGAAGGTGGTCAACTCCGTTGGGAGACTACGCGTGCAAATATGAGATTATGAAGATTTGCATGCTTGGTGGGTGAAATGGAAGAACATACTTGAGATCAAAGTCCGAAGTGATGAACATGAGCGGCAACTTGGTAGAAATAATGCTGGGAGCCGGGACGTCAAACGGCCAGACGCCGCACATGAGCACGAATTGCCAGATTTGAGAGTACACAATTTTGTGGGCGTCGTTCTATTCGGGGTGTAAGACGGAGGAATGAAGCAGAGCGCATGAAACTAGACACACGACTTGCGAGTTGACGCTCAGGTTGTTGAATCCCTCCCAGGTTCTCAAGTCGCCGGTCACCTCTGAGGAGAGATTTTGGTCAATATCTGCGCAATGGACGACAAGATAAACGCACGGAAATCGGAACACATCAACGGTGGAGCAATCGATTCACGAATGTCGCCCTGCTGCTGGTACGCAAACAGACTCGCATCGCCGTGAAGGGACTCGTTCAGCGCGATGTTGAACAGCGGAAAGTCGGGATTAGCGCGAAAAATGACGCTGACTCCGAGGCGTAGATCCGTGGGAGTCACAGGTGTGTTGCACCCTGTTCCTTCGCCGCAGCTCGCTGCGGGAATCGGTGCCTCAAGAGCGCGGGCAAGGAGAGTATCCCAGGCCTGCGGAAAACAATTCAACAAGGATGATAAGATGGAACCCTCATACGCACCGCAACGACACTCCCGTTACCCTGTCCGTGGAATGGGCACGTAGGATCCGTGAGGCAGAATGCGTCCGCGCGGAGCAGGAGGCGGTTTATAGCTCCAACTTGATCTGTGATCATCTCTTGGAATGGCTGTCCATGGGGAATCACCGCGTCAAGGACGAAATTACCGACGCGTTCCGGGAAGCGCCCGATATACTCCATGGAGGGGAAGGTCCCGCTACATCAAGACAAGTGAGATACTGCCCGTTGTAGACCCAATGCACTCACTATGAAACGCCCGCGAAGTGGACTTTGTCGTAACCCAGAGCCGCGCGGATCGAATCCCAGTCTTGTATGACCTCGACAGTGCCCGTATGATTCATGATACCTTTAGGGGTACTGAATTCATCGCACGAGGCGAATAGCTTGGACATGGCGGCTTGATACTGGTCAAACTCAGTCTCGCTCGACGGGCTGTAAAATCATCAGTATACTGCGGTGTGATAAAGCTCGAGGACACGCACAAAGCAAAGGTAATGTTGTTGAAGAAGGTGTTAAAAGAACAGTTGAGGGGGTTCGAGAACTGGAGCCCGCGCGTATTCATCGCTGGGTTGGATTAATTCGAGTGGTGACAAAAGAATGCAAAGGGACGCACCAAGAAGATCGAAATCCTGCAATGCGTTGAAGGGTGCGCTCTCAGAAGAAATATTCAACGCGGTAAACCAAGCTTCAGAAGCTGCGTCTAGTCCAGGGCCGCCTGCATGACTGGATAGTTTTTAGAAAAATCAATAGGCACATTGGAGAGTCTCAGAACGTACAAGAGAAGAAGCCCGGCGGGATTCCGGGGCCGATTCATGGCGAATCCGACGGTGACGTTGTTCGTGACAGAGTCGAACGGCTGCGTATAGTCCATTGGTACGTCGATTTGGCCGCAAAAGAGTGTATCGGGCAGGGTACCAGCGAAGCTCGTGCCTGTGACGTTCAACGTCGACTGGACGGGCTGAGGGACATTGTCGTGGCAATCGACCCATCGGATGGTGCCATTCTGACGACCAGGGAGAGGACTAGCTCGTCCACGGATGACAAGGAACGGAAGGAGAGACAGTGAGACAGAAAGGAGCATTGGAGAGAGTGCAAAATTGTGTAGTTAGAGCTTTCAGAACGGCACCCATACTTATATGCAACGTCAGATGTCCGCAGTTTTCTGAATCTTTTTGAAGTCAACTGCGCATCGCAGTACACCCCGACGGAATGCGGATCATCCAGCGCGCCAGTCCCAAAATATAACCAGGTTGAATACGACGGCCTGGCCGGCACCACACGCTCATGAGCTGCTGAGGTCCGTTAGGAATCGGGCAAATTTACAAAGCAGTCAGCAGCCTTACCTGGTGCCACCGGTACCATGGTAACATTCCTCCGACAGTTCGACCAACAGAGACGTGGTAGTACAGACGTGAATTTATGCAGCACGCGGTCAACGCCTGCACCATTGAGTTGACCGAGATGATGGAAGCAGAAGACACTGAGGCTACATAGTATTATTTGTGATTTGATGATGCGATCAACGACGTCCTGACCAGTTTTCACGTCGTCCTCGAGAATTGGTGTTCAACGTTCAACCTTTGCCCCCGACGGCTCTGGTAAATGGACCTCCAAGGAATATCATCTTGTTCCTGTGAACTCAGCGGACAGACTCACCCAGGAAGGACCCCAATCTCATTCCCCTCGAGGCGCTTGGACTTGGCTTGGACGCTGACCGTGCTCATTGTCTCACTGTGGTCCCAGAGTGCGTTAACCTTTCATTCTTCCGCTGTATCCCTCTGATATCGCGCCACAGATCTGCTTGGAAGTGCCCCGCCGCCTACATGAGCGCCGTATCGCAAGCTGTGCTGCCCATAGAGAAGACGTCGTGGATGGAAATAACAGACGTAGACCCCGTCTTCCGTGCCCGGTGAGTCCTGAGGTACCTCAGCTCTCCTCTCTGTGTGCCACTCCTCCGTATACGTAGCGATGCCATTGGCCACCGAACGGGGGTACATACGCCGCTGGCCACCTCCTGCATTCCAGTTCTCGACGGTACTGCAGCTACACATCTCCGACGTATCTTGCTCGACTTCTCCACGTTCATTTCATCGACCGACCCTCGGACTTCGCGGAGCACAGCTCAACGTCCTTGCGCTGCCATCCATCACACCTCTCATACTCCTGGGGAAATGTTCTCAAATGCATGTAGTCTACAGCCTCGCGTAACGATCCGCACTATTACTCGTCATATAAACCGCCTCCACCTCTCGGGCCCAGTCAATCACAGCGTTGATTAGTCTATCAGCACCCTCCCTCGTTTTATCCGCATTCACCGAGAGCCTGACTCGAGATTTATCCTTTGGAACTGCGGGGAATACGACCGGCTTGGCGATGATGCCCCGCTTCGCGAGGTACGCCGACAACTCCCAGGCGCCCTGCGTCAGAATCGATATGATGGCCGTGGGCAGCGTCGTCACTGGCAGGGTTTCCACGTTGTTCGAGATTGGGCGGTACAAGTCCGTGGGGAGGCAGATGATGTGTTGCGGGATGTCGGCCAACCTGGTACGCAGCATAGTCGTGAGGTACGTCGATGTGTCGAGAAGTTGAGCTTGCAGACGAGCGCCGGTGCTGCTTTCCAGGACGTCAATCGCGCAATCGACGCTGAGGATGGTGGTGTGATTCGGAGCTGTCGTAAACATGAAGGCACGGCCGTGGCCTGCGAGATACTTTCGGATGAGTGGGTTCGAAAGGAGTACCGCTGCGAGCACGGTCAGCTGCTAATTGTGTCAATCAAATGCTGACGCACCCCCCGTAGAGCTCAACGCCTTGCCGAACGTGTGCAGACGAGCCAGGCATTTGTCCTCCAAGCCGCACATGGCCACAATTCCCCGCCCTTGAGGACCGTAGACCCCGGTTGCGTGCGCCTCGTCAACAACCAGATGCCCATTCCCTTTCGGCAACTCCTCCTCCAACGTGTCGGACATGAGCTGCAACGGTGCGATGGACCCGTCCATGCTGTACACCGACTCGACCACTAAAAACACGCTCGTCGTCCCCTCAGCCACTCCCGGGTTGCCTTCCACGGTCTCTCTCAGCGCACGCCGAAATTCCGTCAAATTGTTGTGGGCGAACGGTACGAGGAGGTGGGCCCTGCTGGATCGCATACCGTCGTAAATGGAGGCATGGATGAACTCGTCATGAATGATGATATCGCCACGCTGAGGGATGTGACTGAAGAATGCGACGTTGGCATCGAAACCGGAGCTGACGACCAGCGCGTCGGGTGCGTTGAAAAATTTGGCCAGACGGGCTTCCAATGCGGTGTGTTCTTGCGGGTTAATAATCAGACGCGAACCTAACACAGAGCGTTAGATCTAGCGTCTACGTAGAACAGACTAGGTCGAACCTCCAGAACCAAATATTTGCGGAGCTGTTTGGACGCGTTCGAGGAAGAGGCGCCGGAGCTCGGGGGAGCGAGCAAGAGAGAGGTAGTCGTTTGATGTGAAGTCGAGGGCTTGCGCGTCTGCAGAGCTCGGAGGGGCAGGGAGCTTCAACAACTGCCCCAGCTTGTCCCGCGTCTCGACTGCGGTTCTGAGTTTGAGGGCAAGGGCGGATTCAGACATTTCGAGTGAATACGAAGGATGATAGACTCGCCTTTTATGTAACTTTCAAAATCCAGGTTCGAAGCGGATGGGAACAGGAACAGAGCTCGTGTTCCGATGGAAGGCAAGCCTCTGTTCTTTTTTAAGTTTTGCTGTGAAAACTCCATGCTGAGGTTTTCTTAATAGGTGGAATCTCTCTCGCGGTTTCGGAAGGACGGATGCATTGCGATACCCGCCCGACGCCGTGATGTTCTCCCAGTGGCCTACTTTCCCCCGACTCTACTTTCCAAACACAGGTGGTGAGCGTCATACGCCGGGCGAAAATTGAACCACGCTCGCTATAATTTTGACCGAGCGAATAGAGACACTGGGAAGAATAGATTACACGTGAGAAGCATTCGGAAGCCGTATGGGCCCCTCGGCGGCTGTAGGCTGCCCATCTTCCTTCCTCCCGGCGTCAACCACCGCTGATCGAACGCTGATCCTTCAATACAATTCGTGGGAGGAGGACGTCAAGTCGTCGATGCCAACTTTACTTTTTCCAGGGAACTGAGGTTTGGGGTCCAATTAACAGAGGTGGAAGCCCGGCGAGATTGTATCCATCCACGGGAGAACATCAAGAACATCAGTTCATCATCTTCCTGGCGTTGTCCTGGCGTTTCGACTGATTTCTCTTCCTCTGGGATGTCACCCCAGAACAATGTTGACTTTGGTTAGTTCCGGGACATTCAAACGAACGAGGAGCAAGCGAGGCTTCTCCTGGCAGCTGTGATACTAGGTAGGCCGTCGGTCGACTCTCGACGTATGTCCTTGTTCCTTGTTTTCGGGCAGCCGGGATGATTTGATCTTCCGCCAGAGTTGTTGGAAGAACTCTGACATTCTGCCCTGCCGCTGAAAGGTAGACTTTGGGGGTAATCGGCAGATTCCTGCGACCTTTTGGGCCAACCCACGGTCCCCCCTGAAGCTTTTGAATTGCAGAAGCTCGGCATCTGCGGCGCAGACTCAAAACCCTCTTCCTGAGGCAGCTGTAGACCGTCGGCGTATTTCCTTTCCCACATGACCATTTCCCGGCGTCGTCTACAAGCATAGTCTGTCACGACCCACTGTTGCCTTCCCGACTTGTCCTTCTTCTGTCCTTGCCCGTGCTATGGATCTGGAGTAACGCCGTCCTTGCCCATGCCAGTGGAGTTACTTCGGACACCCTCATGTGCGACAACTGCTCACTGAGTTCTCCAGACTGGTGCTGCACGAAATGAGACGCGCGGCCCATGTTGTGGCATATGTGTCACAATTTGGCGAAACTCGTGATCGACTTCAATGATGCTGACCAATTTGAAGCTACAGCCTTGTCTTCACCCCACGGCCACCAGTGTGCCTTGCAAGTTGCCATTAAAGAACGGAGCTCGCTGACTTCTCACTGCCATCCTCTTTGCCTAATCTCCGTCTCGGTCCTCTTCAGTGGCCCCTCAGCCTGGACCCAGGCTTCCATTTCAAGTCATCATTCATCGACCTTATCTCGCAGACGCAAGCAATGCTCCTATCCGAGCTGACAGAATGAAGAACATCCATTCTTCTCCAAGTCCCCATCTGTTCTCCAAACGATTCGCCGCGTCTGGAGCGTCCAGACTCTATAGGTATAAAAAGCTGCAAGGAAGATTCATTACTACCATGTCCTCCCTCACCCGCAAACTCGAGTCGGTGCTCCAATCTAGAGGCCCTCACGGTCTTATGCGCATTCCTCCCCCGTCCTACTCCGGCTCAGACGGCACAAACGCGACTCTCGATTTCAGCCTCAACGACTACCTCTCCCTCTCTGAATCCACCGAGCTCCGTGGCCTCTTCCTTGACCGGATCCAGACGGCTCCTTCTCTTTTTGGCTCAGGGAGCTCTAGAGTTATCGTCAACCCGAAACCACTTGCGGACCTAGAACAACGTTTGGCTCGGTTCTTCGACGCCCCGGATGTTTTGATATTCGGGTCTGGCCACGATGCGAATGTCGCGTTCTTCAGGCACGTGCCTCAGCCCGGGGACATCGTTCTGTATGACCAGTACATCCATGCCTCTATCCACGATGGGATGCGTTCCGGCCGGGCACAGCTCGTTTCGTTCGAGCACAATGATTCGGTGGACCTTCGGCAGAAATTGAAGGGAATCGTGGAAGGAGATGCGGGGGTTGGGGAGGGAACGACGAGCGTGTTTTTGGCGGTGGAGTCTATTTACAGCATGGATGGCTCCATCGCCCCGCTCAAACTCTTCGTCGATGCCTTGGATGAGGAATTGCCCAAGGGGAACGGGCATTTCATCGTGGACGAAGCTCACGCGACAGGAGTCTATGGTCCTCAGGGGCGGGGAATCGTAGCGGCGTATGGGTTGGAGAGTAGGTGCCTTGCCCGGCTGCATACATTCGGCAAGTCCCTCGCCTCCACGGGCGGTCCGTAGTCCTCTCTTTTCGGATTCGGGATAATTATTGACGCCTTTGCACAGCTGTCCTACTTACAACTCCATTGATTCGGGAATATCTCGCCAGCCACGCGCGTGTCTTCATCTTCACCACAGCCCCGAGCCACAGCACCGTCATCAGCATCGACTGTGCATTTGACATGCTCGAAAGCAGTGTAGGAACAGAGGGCGCGACTCACCTCCTCGACTTGTGCGCCTACCTCACTCAATTACTCCTCCTAAAGCTCGCCGACGTTCCACCTCACATCCTTTCCCTTTTGCCGCATTTCCACCGACCCCTATCGCCGGACGTACACACACTTCCCGAGACGACGCTCCCCACGCCAATCATCCCTCTCATCACGCCGCGCGCAGCGGAATTGTCTGCGTTCTTGGCAACGCGGGGGATTAGAACGCCGTATGTGATATTCCCCGTCGTGCCAAGAGACAAGGCTAGAGTTCGGGTGTGTGTCAATGCCAATAAGACGAGGGAAGATATCGAGATGTTGGCCGATGCTGTGGGTGATTGGGCAAGGGAAATGGTCAAGGGTGATTCTAATATTGGGACGAAGCTGTAAGGCTCGGAGTCCTCCGTAGACCGAGTAGGACTTTGCCCATGAACTTGTACATTTCTACACAGTTCTCATCATTGAACAGTCTTCTTGACATCAAGAATGTTTCAGCACAACAACGACGGCTTGGATATCTCTGTTCCATTTGACTGCAACGTGCCTGTCAAGGTAAGCTGTCTTGTAAACGTCCAACTCTTAAAATGAGAGAACTGGGGTTCAGCGACCAACAACAAGCCTGGAGACCGCTGACATACGAAGCGGTCTGAAAGTCGTGAGTTAAAAGGGACTCAAGCTTACGGGCTTGTCTTCATTCTCTTCATCCACATTCGCAGACCTGGTGTCTTAAGCTTCAACTTCCACCCCCAATGATGACTCGCATTTCGTCTATTTTATTCGCGATCATCTTCATTTTTTCCATAGCCATCGCTGGTATATATATAACTCCCTACCAGATCTCGTCGCTGAAATGAATCACTTCGCAGCTCCAATTCACGACCCGCGTCAAATCGGGGACCTCGCATGCAACGTTGCCCGGCTCAAGATCGTCACCGCTCTCGCGACCTCCAAAGGGGCCATCAACAAGATTCCCTCTAGGTACGCCCCAGTACTCGTCGGAAAGTGGCCCAGACTTACTAGATGTGAACCCCACAGCGACGCCACGACCTCGACCCAGGTATCCGCAGCGCAAGCGGGCCTTTCAAGCGCAAGCCAAGGCATCGAAACCATCGCCGGTGCGATCCTCACCGGCCAACAAGCACCCGCCCCTGCACGCGACCAGGTGCTGCAGGGCTTAGCCACGGCGCAGTCGGCGTTGGGCAATGTCACTGAGTGAGTGTCGTCCTGCGAAGAAGCCTGAGTGAAGCAATGTTGACTTTGGGTTATATGACAGCCCAGCTGCAAGCGCATCTGTTGCTTCTGCGCAGAAGGACCTCGCGAACACGGTACAGGCGGGGCAGGAGGTTATCGCGAATTGTAAGTGAATGCGGGACAGTAGTAGTATTCCACTTTGTTGCTACCAAAGTCCAACGCGCACGAAATTGATGCCAGTTTGAATTCCTACAGTTAGATTGTACAGCAGAGATAATGGATCAGTAAGCAAGCGAGCATAGATCGGGTTCAAGGACCACTTCAGCAGACAGACCATCAGGTCGACCAAAAGCTCGGCAACACCAACACAAACTCCTCGAGGTACCAATATTGGCCAGGTCCAACCCCGCCACTCTCCTCCCCACCATTATCAGCCCCACTCACACGCGCAATCTGCACCCACGTCGCAGCCAGCCCCATCCCCACGCACAGCTTGCTCGCCTCGAGAGTCGCAGGATCGACGAGCAATGTGATCTCGTCTTTCAACATATCGTGTCCGGGCGCATTCACATCACCGACGAGGGCACCACGAGAGGTGCCCAGAATGTGCGGTGCAGACGCTTCGAGGTGTGCGGGATCCCAAGCGAGCCACGGAGCGAGAACGATACGGGCCATACGTGATGCGAGTCGGTGCTCTACCGCCGCGGCGCCATCGCCTTCAGTGCCGTCTGCGTCCTGGGCGGCATCTGGCACCGTGATGGATTTGAGGCGCCGGAGAGACCACTCGACGATGCCCGGTTCGTGTGTATGTGGGAGGGCAGTAGGGCCGAGAAGATCCATCAGCGTCGGGCGAATGCGCGCCTCGGGTTCGTTTGGCTTCGGGTTCTTGCCATCTGGCCAGCTATCGGTGTCATCAGCCCATCCGCCACCCCCGCCCCATCCGACCTCGCCCGTAGAATCCGCCTGTGCATCGCTCGACGCGCCCCAGCTCGTGTTCTCTGTGGTGTCCTTCATCTCCTCGTCATCGGGTACATCCTCGATTTTCGCCCCATCAAGCACCTCCTCATCACCAAGACTCGTCTTTGTGCGTTTCGCTTCCGGCTCCCCCTCCTCATCGCTCTCCCTCACCCACCCCGACTGAAGTCGACTGCCCCAGCACACGACACACGCCTCGGAGAACGCGCCGGGCAGCGTTTTCGATATGACGGGCGTCGCTGGGAGCTCTTTCGCCGCAGTTTCGATGACGTCAAGCGATTCGCGGAAGCCGTCGGCGCTTTCGGGCACAGCTTCGTTGCGGAGGAGGAACTCTACGAAGAAACGCATGAGGCGTGGGGCAGCATCGAGTTTGTTTTCGTCCCTGTCGTGATTTGCATTGAGTATGGATTCGATTCGGCGTGAGGGGGAAGAGGGAATAGTATTACCACATAAGACCTGCGCTCCGCATGTACGATGAGAGGAAGATCTTGATTGTCTGGACTGGGTCGTCCAGGAACATTTCAGCGGGCGAGACAACGACGTCGTCGAGAGGGCCTGAGGATGCCTCGTCGTCATCGAATGCGTCGTCGGACATGTTGTCGTCGTCGTTCCTGCTGTTGCCGAGCTTGAGGCCGTCCGAGCCTAGGCCGACGAAGATCTGGAACTGGAGGAGTCGTCAGGCCCAGTTCTCATGAAAGTATGCAAGGAATTTTTCACCTTGAGCCAGATTTGCTTCACGTACTCGCGAGTGTTCACATCGTGGAATCTAAGCCCGAGGTCAGAGATCAGACGCACAGAAACCAAGGCATTGACTCGCTTTACAAAGTCCGTACCAGCCTGGTGGAATCGATCCACGCGATTGGATGTCCTGCAGCCAGCTGAGATGCTCCCACTCTCCGGGCGCCTAAATAACCACTTACAAGTCATACACCCCCGATCTCGCGAGATGCCCACTACCAGTGAACCACTCTTCCCACCAAGGAAGCTTCACCCCAGTCGTAGCTGCAGCCTTCTTCTTCTTGTTCTTGCTCTTCTTGCTCTTTGCGAGCGCGATTGTGGGGATACCTTGGCCGTCGTGCTCTACACCATCGGCGCCGATCACGCGCGTACCCCATTCCTGGAAGTCCGAGAAGGGTGTGATTTGGACGTCGGGGGGTGTGGGCGGGAAGGGAGGGAAGTGGTAGTTGCGATCGACCAGTGGGGCAGCCATGGGAGTTCGGAGAGAGCGTTGTTGTGATGTATTTGTCTGATTACTCGATTGAGTCACCTTTTGATCCGGCTGGTCGGCAAATTGGCTTGGTTCAAGGCTGCTGCGTACTTAAAAAGATATTGAAAAAGGACATCACAAGGTAAAGTAAGCACATGAATTTAGTCTGCCTCAGCCTTCACTCCAATACCAACAATCGTCCAAATGGGCTCCCTCAATCTCTCGAATCTGACCAACTTCCGACTCCGAAGTTCCGAGACTTACAGACTGCAGTCAGACACGAAGTTAATTCAGTTATTTATCAGCGAAACTCACGGCTCGTCCTTGTTCTTAAGCTGCAGGCCACACCGCAGGACCAGGCTATTTAAGAATGAATCTCATCGTGAAACACAGAAGAACCAAGAATATCACGCACCTGCGTGTAGTTAGCCGGGATGGGGTAGTAGATGTTGATCCTGGGGTCGAATGAGTTGAATTCGCTGAGTGGTATCGGAAAGAAAGAGGTACGTACAGGATTCCGGGTTCCTAGAGAGTGGCGGACAGATGATGAGATACTTATGAATGCTTCACCTAGGAGGTTGGGACTCACATTGCCCTGAGTGGGAGGTTAGACGGATAGAGAATTCAAGATATAGGCAGAGAACTTACGGTATAGGCGCCAGGGAACGCAACCAAGGGTCCGGGGGTGCCGCTTCCACCCCCGGTGACTTCGACCTGCCCACACGCAATGTAGAACTACGTGGCATGATTCAGTTGTAGCGTCTACACCAGAGAGGCGAGGGGTTGTACAAACCTGCGCACCACCGTAGGACGACGCGACATGAAGGGCAATGTGTTCGACACGGATGAGATATCTTTCAACGCGTCAGCTTGTATTCGTTGGAGAGCAAGGAAATGTGTACGCACTGTCCAGACGGCGTCTCAGCAGGGATCGGGAAGGTCACTTGAGTCAATCCGGTCGCAGGGAACGTGATCGTCGAGCCTCCGTCGGTGACTGCGGAGATTTGGTAGACCTGGAGCACGACAAACATTAACGTCTACCGGTGGAAGAAAAGAGGAGGTATGACGCCGACAACCCACCTTGAACCAAACATCCCCACTCCCATCCCAAGAAGCGACGTCCGTCCCGCTCGGTGCTTGAGCCATGTAGACGTTGAGAACCTGCAACAAAGATTGAGCGACTTGGGAGTTGAAGCTTCTTGAATTGACACGAACACCGGGGTGGTAGAGGTTAGACGGGTTTCCGTCGACTGTGAATCCAACTGTGGAGCCAGCGGCAACGGACATGGTCGAGGCCGTCCCGGACATGGCAGAGTCGTAGCACATGATATCATTCGTAGTCACATCGGTTTGCTGTGTTGAGGCGTTAGTTAAGTAGTTGCTGGACGCCAATGGGCGAGCGAGACACACGTACGGGGTTCAAGTCTTGCCAGTTGTTAGTCTCGCGCACGTACTGCCATGCGGTGGTCGCAGAGCTGCCGGCGATAAGCTGCGGGAAGGTGTCTGCCGAATCAGAAGTGCTCAGTATCCCCCCATTCGTAAAGAGAGTGGCGCTCACAGTGCGCAGACACTTTGGCGGCGAGGGCAGCAAGGGCAGCGATAACAGAGAAGGCCTTCATAGCAATGCAACGGTAGCTTGAAGCTTAACGAAAAGGCGTCAGAGGAGCAGAGATTAAGTACTGGTCGAGTTGTGGAGTGGGATACTGAGTATAATGAGCAGCGGAGGATTCCGTTGACGACAATTGACCGAGTATCCGTGTCTTTGAGGCGGATAGCAGGGATAGGAGCTTCAACGAAAATAAAGGTAGGTATGGGCTATACTGGGACCACGGTGAAGTGTCGAGAAATCTGGAAGCCAGAGGTTTTTAGGCAACTGGGAAGCCGAGACTCAAGAGATCGTAAATATTCGAGCAAGACAGAGGGTTCTGCGTTCATCTTGCAGCAGACTGAGGAGAGATGGAGGAGAGTAGCGGGACCGAGCCGGAATATCTGGTGGAGCAAGCAGTCTGCCGTGCGCGGCTGCCCGGCTTTCTTCGGTAAAATGGATAAACAGGCCGCAGCAGTAGATGCCAGAATCCGCACCCCAGCTCAGGATGTTGCCACTGGGAGGAGACATGCAGTTGCTTGCCCGTTTTATTCTGCCAAATTGAAGGTTTGCCAGCCTGCCCGTCGACGTTTGAGACCCGCGGTGATCGTTTCAGTGTGCCCGAGAAGCACCGGATTGAAGAGCAGAAGCCGTCCGGACTGGATGAAAAAATGGACGAATCGGAAGAGGCCAAAGGCGATTTTTCAAACTCCGCTAGCATTCCCACGATGCCCATCACTCCTTCTCCTCACCACATCGCCACCGAGCCAGTGGCCACACCAAGCCCCTGCGTATCCTTTTCTGCCGGCGGATCCTCCGAGCTTCTGGATGCCAAGCACATTCTCGGAAGGTTATCGGATGGCACTCGGTACCGTCCCTGCTCGACGATATATCTTCCTGGCTTCAGGCATCTTCCCGGTCACCGATAGCTTCGAGGCGGACCCAGTTTCTCGGTGGTTCTACACACTCGGGATCGACGCCAGATATTGTTTTTCGGCCGTATCCGTCCCATGACGCCGGACAGCCGCGGCATCTATTGCGACATTTGTGCATCGCCCTTTGAGCGCGGATAATCGACGGAAAGGTGTGGGGCCCAAGAACCGACCGACTGCCACGAGACCATGATGTGCTTAAACCGAGGCAAAATCGCGCGTCTGTCCTAGTATTTAATCTGCGTCGGTCGTGAACGGACTGCCAGGATAGCTGCTTGTCATGAAGTCCTTCTCTCTTCTCATCGCGTTTGCTGCCTTTGCTGCGAAAGCCTCTGCTCACTGTCTGTCCTTCCTGCTCTCCCTGCGAACTCGCATTGACTTGCTCTACAGATGTCTGGCCCAACCTTTTAGTCAACGGCGCCAACACCACGTAAATTATCCCTCGACGTTCTTCGGGAGACTGCGCTCATTTCTCTCTGCAGTGCCTGGCAGTACGTCAGACAGACGAACAACTGGCAAGACTTGAACCCCGTGCGCTGCTCGCAAACTCCATCATGGTCAAGAATGCTGACCCGCCTCTTCAGCAAACCGACGTTACCACTTCCGACATCCGTTGCTACGACTCAGCGCAGTCCGGCACCGCGTCGACTGTGACCGTGGCCGCTGGGTCGACTGTCGGGTTCACTGTCTCTGGCAACCCCTCCAACTTGTACCACGCTGGTGTGCGTATCCACCTTCCTTTCCACATCTTTTTTTTTTCATTTTTAACGATGGGATACCCACAGGTCCTGAACGTCTACATGGCCAAGGCGCCGTCCGGCACGGACGTTGCCAGCTGGGACGGATCGGGCACCGTTTGGTTCAAGGTATACCAGATCTCCGCTGTTACTGACGGTGGAAGCACCATCACCTTCCCCACCACTGGCCTGAGCGAAATAAACTTCACCATCCCCCCATCGCTCCCGTCTGGCCAGTGCGTATTTCATTATCCCTTCTCTCCGTTGGATACACGCTGAATTACACCGACGTCCCTCAGATACCTCATCCGTACCGAACACATTGCCATCCACAGTGCTTCCTATTACGGTGGAGCTCAATTCTACATCGCCTGCGCGCAGGTCGACGTCACTGGCGGTGGAAGCGGCACTCCCGGCCCTCTCGTCGCATTCCCCGGAGCTTACACGGGCAATGTAATTTTCAATCTACTTGATCCCTTGAGCGTTGGCTGATGACACACGCTACACAGGAACCCGGTATCTTGTACGTCTTCCCTTTCCCTCTCACGAAAAACTTTCTGATTCGTTGGTTGACTCCAGGATCAACATCTACTACCCCATCCCCACCACCTACGTCCAACCCGGCCCCGCGGTCTGGACGGGATCTGGCTCCGTACGCATTCGTTTGCTACATCGTATCAATACTAATGGACTTCCACGGCAGAGCACCGGCTCCACGACCGCTGTCAGCCCGCCGGTGACGACAACCGCGAAATCTAGCTCGACTTCCGCCCCGATCACCACCGTCAAGTCCACCACGACCACCGCACCCCCGACGAGCACTGGCACGGGCGCTGCTCAGTACGCACAATGCGGCGGATCAGGATTCAGCGGTCCGACGACTTGGTAAAAAAAAAAAAACTTGCCAGGTTGAAAAATTGCTGACGGCGATTTTAGCCTTTCTCCCTTCAAATGCACTGTGGTCAACTCTTGTGAGCTCAAAATCTGCTAAAAAGACCGACGAACACTGATTGCTTTCGACAGTCTACTCCCAATGTCTTTGAATGACCTGACTACTCGAAATTTCGTTGAGACGGACGGAAAGAGACGGAGGAGCGGGGTTTACCCAGTAGTTATTAGTGCAAGGCAGACAGACCCCATTGGCAACTTGTTTCAACCAATCTAAATTTATTTACTGGGAGCTATTTTTCACTGTCGTCGTCATTGAACTTCCTCCGAACTTTCCGCCGTACAACCTCCGACTCCGTGTTGGAACGGTAGCCTTTTTCCTATTCGTACGAACTCCATTTTGGGATCGGTCATGAGAACCCCATGTTAGAAGGATTATATTAGAAAGGTGATTTGCGGATCTATTGAGGGATGTTGTCGGTTGAGTTTGGGCTTCAAGGGGCGTTGGTTGGGAGTTTTGAGGGTGCGTCCGCGTCAATCAGAGCCTCGCTGCGCCGCTGGAATCGAGATGCATTTTTCGGATGACGATTTGTGAGCTGGAGGACACGAATTGCAGGTGGGCAGAATATCCAAGATCCGCGAAACCGCCGAAAACGCTGCGGCCCCGAACGCATCTCCGAGTGGAATAAAGGCCGTAGGATCCACATGATGCCAGAGGCAAGCAATACGGGACCGCGGCATCCACCCCATGATGCAACCGCATTGCGAGAAATAGACGAAGAGAGGCTAAAACGGGAACGCCCTTCGTACTTAAATAAGAGCTTGTTCAGCAAAATAACCTCAAGATTCGAGCTCTAACAGCCATGAAGTCTCTCTCCGCTATCCTCGCCCTGGCGTCCCTCGCCGCGCGCGTCTCTGCCCACTGTGAGCTCGATATTCTTCATTTGGCGGATGACTGACGCTGGAATGTACCACCAGATACCTTCCCGCAGCTCATCGTAGGCGGCGCAAACACCACCGCATGGCAGTATGTTCGTGAGACCAACAACTGGCAAGACTTGAACCCCGTACGTGGCTCGCTCGCCCATTGGCATCCAGCGACTCAATCTCAATACAGCAAACCGACGTGACGACGACCGATATCATGTGCTACGACTCTGCCATGTCCGGGACTGCCTCGACCATCTCGGTCGCCGCTGGCTCCACCGTCGGGTTCACAGTCGATGGAAACCCGTCTAACCTCTACCACCCTGGTGTTTGTGACACTTCAACCCCCGCGGTAGTCGAGAGCTGAATCTACATACCTCGCAGGTTCTCAACGTCTACATGGCGAAAGCGCCTACCGGGACGGACGTGTCTGCTTGGGATGGGAGTGGGGATGTTTGGTTCAAGGTCGGTTGTCGGCGCCTCTTATCTTCTCTCCCATTGACAACGTCGCCCTTCAGGTGTACCAAATCTCCGCAGTCACCGACGGAGGCTCGACCATCACGTTCCCCGCTACCGGTCTCGCTGAAGTGACGTTCCCGATCCCTGCTCAGACCCCGGCCGGGCAGTACGCATTTCCTCAAGTTTTATTTGGAGTTGACTGAAGGATTGAAAGGTACCTCATCCGTGTCGAGCACATCGCCCTTCATGTCGCGTCGTCCTACGGTGGGGCGCAGTTCTACATTGCCTGTGCGCAGGTTCAGGTGGGTTGCCAGCATTTCTGACAGGAAGTGTACTCACGTTTCGCAGGTTACTGGCAGCGGCAGTGGAACTCCCGGCCCATTGGTTGCCTTCCCTGGAGCTTACACTGTACGTCTTAACCCTCAACATCGTCGTCGTCGAATGCTTACTAACCGAATCATATTCAGGGAAACGTGAGTTCCACATCCCGCATTTATTCCCGCTGCTGAACCTATCGAAACTCAGGAACCCGGCATCCTGTACGACTTCCATTCCTTCAAACTCCACAAACTAAAAGAATAAACTCACCAGGATCGACATCTACTACCCCATCCCGACCACATACATTCAACCCGGCCCCGCAGTCTGGACCGGCGGCTCCTCCGTACGCACCTTCTCTCCCCATTCTTGCGCTCAAAAACTAAAAATCCCACAGGGTAGCGGCTCCACGACCGCTGTCAGCCCGCCGGTGACGACAACCGCGAAATCGAGCTCGACTTCCGCCCCGATCACGACCGTCAAGTCTACCACGACCACCGCTCCCCCCACGAGCACTGGAACCGGCGCTGCTGAATTCGCACAGTGTGGAGGGCAAGGATGGACAGGCGCGACGACTTGGTAAAATGTGTTTCCGTGGGTTGAAAAATTTAGATTGACCACGATTTTAGCGTATCGCCATTCACGTGCACTGTTTTGAACGGTGAGTTGTTCTCTCCTTTCTGCGTTCGGGGCTGAATTGGAAATACAGCATATTACTCGCAGTGCACTTGAGAGTGTTCTGTAATTAGTTACAACTTGCTTCGAGGTAGCACAATCGTATCGAGAATGTCGCAAATTGCATCGGCGACAGCGTCCGGCTTTTCCTGCACGATCTAAAAGAGTTCGAGTCTACGTCGCACAATGCGGTCGACCACTCACCAAATGCCCGCCCTCCACCGTCCTCACGGAAGCCGCAATCCCAGTCTCAAACGCCTCTTTGACATTTTCGGGCACCAGCGTCCCGACACTCTCCTTGCCCCAGATAAAATGCACCGGAACATGGCTCGAGATCCGGCGCAGCTCTTCGGCGGCGGCAAAGTGTGGTAAGGTGTCGACGTAGCACAGCGCTTCTTGTCGGCGGTCAGCTTTAGTTATCACCCCGCCGTCGGGCGTCGATTCGAGGTTGTGCTCCTACGGGCGCTCTTCGTCTGTCTTGGATGGTGAGATGGACGGAACACGTACGGTAGGCATGTGCAATACGCGCGGGTCCCAGACGTCCCATGGCACTCGCTTCGCCATCCACGAATAAGCCTCCTCCCGGGATTTCCAGCGCTCCCGCCGATTCAGGGTAGCAGTGACAACAAAGTCCATCGTCGACGCGCGTTCCTCGATTTCGCGGTAAAAGTCCTCCTTGAAGATGATTGTAGGCTCGACGAGGATGAGGGCGGGGTATACGAGTTGGCAGACGGGCAGGTCTTTCATTGTGAGCACTCTGCAGAGGAAATGACATTGGAGGACAGAGGAGAGGTGGGAAAGGATACCCACAGTGTCCCTGCGCCAGCAGAATGCCCTATTGGAACGATACGCTTGCCACGCAGATGTGGGGATCGGATGAACGCTGCTACGGCTTCACCCCATTCAATAGCCGCTTCAAGTCTTCCAGTCAGCTAACTGCTAAGAAGAGAGATAAGCGCACGCACATACACCATACACCCGACTCGGACTGGTGCTCAAGAGCTCTCTATTCAGCACCGCCGAATCTCCGTGGTTCTGCCAATCCACCGCCCACGCCTCGCTGACAGTAGATGGCGCACAGCGCTCAAAGATCCGGGCGATAGTCGGCTCCCATTGCTCCTTGTCTGCCCAAGAAGATGAAGAGAAAGTCAAAACCAAGCCACTGGGCCACTGACGTGCTCCGACGCAATGCGCGAATAAAAGCGTTAGCCCGGTGCCATCCGCCGAGTGCCTTCGATATCGCTTGGCTGACATCTTGAGGATGTGTCCGGGAGGGTCGTGGACGTTCTGAGGGCAGTCGAATATCACAGAGTCGGTGCGGAGGGTCATCGGGGACGGAGCCAAAGGACTTTACGTAATGCCCGCCGCATGTGATATCATAGGTCGCCGACCAAGTCGCGCCACAAAAGCTTGACTCAAGCTTGACTGGAGCTCTACAGTATCTATACTAGCCCTCAAACCGACTGCTCATGCAAACGGAACAAGTGGTATTCAACTGCCCTGACAACGTCTTGAATCCACCGGGTCGGACACTGAAGATGTGCGCCAAGCGGTACTGGCGCGCGGCTACCTCTGAGGACGACTCGGGGCTGACGCTCTTATTCGTGCATGGCATCGGAGCCAGTTGAGTACTGGATCTGGTCCTTAACCACACGCCTAACGCTCAAGGGCTTCAGATAAAGAGCAGTGGGAACCCACTATCGACGGAGTACTGTGCCGGCTGCCCTGCCCCGTACGCGAAGCCTGGGCGGTGGAGTGGCAGACTTGTGGTGATTCAGCGGTCTTGAATCGGGAGGTGTTGAGCGCCAGTCCGGGTAGGGCTTATCTTTCAGTCTGTCTGTCGTGTCGTTCTCGCATTTTGCATGCAAACTCACGACGTCTTTGAAGCGGCGTTCGAGTGGTCGGAAGCCATAGCAGAGTTTATTCAGTCTCCGTATTTGCAAGGGAGGCGGATCGTCCTCGTCGGCCATTCTGCTGGAGCGGTGGCAGCGTGCGTTGCCCTTGCTCTCTCTATACCCTCTTGAATTTAAAATGCTCACAGAGTCCTAACCCTGAAACACCTCACACCCTCCTCCGTGGCCGCTCTCATACAAATCGAAACAACGGCGACCTTCCGCGAGGATTACTACCGTAAAATCGAGGACAGGCTCCCAGGCTTGGAGGCTGTCGTCAAAGCAACGCGCAACCGGCGTGAGACGTGGAGTTCCCGCGACGAGGCACTGGAGTGGATGAAGGCGAGGATACCATGGAAACTTTGGGACCCGCGTGTGCTCCGCGGGCTTGTGGTACGTGCCGCTTCTCATCCATAAACTCGATGGCATTATTCTTGTAGGACCACGCCCTGGAATCAATACCGGGCGCCGGCCCTGGGGTGAGGCTCAAGAACGATCGCAAGCTGGAGGCGATCACCTTCCCGCACGTCGAGCCTCCCTTCGCTGCTGCTGAGGAGCTGCAGAGGATATCCACCTTTGTGCCGGTACATTTTATATGGGCTAGCGGGGCGACGTTGGTACCCGATTTCATGCGGGAATCATTCGAGAGTAGGAAGATCGCGGCGTCGGTGCGGATGCTTGAGGGTGGGCATATGGTGAGTGAGAGAGATTCAAGTCTTACGAGAAAGACTGACCGCTTTGAAGATCGTGCAAGAGAAGCCGGACGCCGTTGCAGAGGCCATCTGTGCCATTCTGAATACAAGCATACATGTCTTTCATAGCAGGTTATAATATTGCCCTAATGTGGCGACGGGCCTTGGACGCGCTCCCCCTTCCTCTCGAATCGACTGTCAAGATCTATTGTACATACACGAGCCTCCCTCTGCACCCCCAGCCACCAGCCAGCTCCCACGCCCTCCTCTTGACACCAAACATCGCCTCCCTCTTCTAAGTATCCACCTGGTAACTCCAGGCTTCGAATTCTTCAATATCTGACAGTCCACTGCACACAAACACCAAAGGATGCTTAATCTGCCACATTGCTTCTACTTCGAGGTTGCTTATCCTTCAGACTACGCGGAGGAAGCTGGGAGGCGCTGAATCGGTTGAGTCCGAGTTCGAGGAACTGTCCGTGAACGATGGCAGAGAGGTACGTGGTGTTCCAACATTACTCCGTTGTCTTGCTGAACCACCCGCCCTCCGGTGTCTGTCAAGATTCCCGTATGAGCACTTCGGGACCAAACTTGCGGCCCGCCCCTCGTCTGGCGCCTTTTTAAGTTGCCCTGCCCCTCACATCTGCGGTACGTTCTCCCAGACCAGACTCCATCATGCCATGCGATTCATCCGCTCGGGAGGGATTGGCCCCTGTACTGGACTCCGATCGATCTCGCCAGACCTCCTCTTTCCGCCCCCCTACAAGGGCCACATCATATGGTTCTCCCGCCGCGCTTCTCTCCTTCCTACCCCCATCATCTGCCTCACCCGCTGCGCGCACTCGACGCTCGTTTCCCTCCCCACTCCACTCTTAATCTAGGTCAAAATGGGTGCTTTATGCAGCAAGGGATCCGCTGAGGAGGCAGAGGCCGATGCCCGTCAGTCCTCCTCCCACTCGCTACCCCTTTCCCCCGACGCTGACGTCTGCATCTCTCAGGGAACGCCGTCATCGACAACGAGCTCAAACGCGAGCGTCAGCTTCTGAAAAACGAGGTCAAAATGCTCCTCCTCGGTGCAGGTGCGCCCTCGTCGTTGTCCGTTATCTGCATCGAAGCTTACATTCACGGATAGGGGAGAGCGGAAAGAGCACGGTCCTCAAGCAATTCAAGCTCATCCACTTGGACGGGTACAACACACAGGAGAGGCACGCGCACAAGGAGATCATCTACTCGAATACGGCGCAGAGTATGCGGTGCGTTCTTTTCTTCGTCTTTTCTCTGGGGAAGGGCTGACTGACGCTGGGGTGTAGTGCGATCCTCGATGCCCTACCGCTGCTCGATATCAACCTCCTGCCGGCCAACGAAGACGCGCGCGCCGTCATTCTGGGCGTATCACCGCAAATCGAGGCTGAGGTCATGCCGCATGACCTGGCCGAGGCAATCAAGAATCTGTGGAGGGGTACGTTTCCTCCGCGCGCCTCCGTCTGACCTGCTAAATTCGTAAACCAGACCCGGGCATAAGAGAAGCCGTCCGCCGCTCGCGCGAGTTCCAGCTGAACGACTCGTATGTTATTGTCTCTTGTTACTTTTCCAATTCGCTTACCTGGAATCGCAGAGCGGTATATTATTTTAATGCTATGGACCGCATTGCGGAGGCGGGGTACCTCCCCACCGACCAGGACATACTGCGGAGTCGGGTCAAGACGACCGGTATCACCGAGACAGCGTTCAAGGTATGCCGTTTACGCTCATCACGAGGATCGCAGTACTAATTCATTGCGTGTAGGTCGGTGACCTGCAGTACAAACTCTTCGACGTGGGTGGCCAGCGTTCCGAGCGAAAGAAGTGGATACACTGCTTTGAGAACGTGACCGCTCTCGTGTTTTTGGTTAGTTTGAGCGAGTACGACCAGGTGTGTCCGGCACAGTTTTCTCGCAAGCACCCTGCTGATTAGTTGCTAGATGCTCTACGAGGACGAGAGCGTGAACCGAATGCAAGAAGCGTTGACGCTCTTTGACTCGATCTGCAACTCCAAATGGTTCATCAAGACGAATATAATTCTGTTCTTGAACAAGGCACGTTTCGTCCGTGCCCTTGTATCGCAGCACGTTGACTAGGGCATTCAGATCGATCTCTTCGCTGAGAAACTGCCGCGGAGTCCCCTGGTACGTTTCTCTTCCCTTCGTTCGAAATTGTACTCATTGCTCTTCACTCACAGTCGGCGTACTTTCCCGATTACCATGGCAGCGACACGGATTACGACGCCGCCTGCGACTTTGTCCTCAACCGTTTCACGTCGCTGAACCAGAACGCTGCGACGAAGCAGGTATACGCGCACTACACGTGTGCAACTGATACACAACAAATCAAATGTACGTCTCCTCTGTAAATTTCTGCAAGCCATGCTGATGACATGGCGAAAGTCGTTCTAAACGCGGTGCAGGATATCCTCGTTCAGAATCATTTGAGGGAGGTTGGGTTGATCTAGGCCTCCAGAGACGTGTTGAGATTGGTGCTTATATTGCCCCAGACTTTTATTCCCCTTCGATTCTTCCTTTCTCTGGACGGTAGTTCAGTAATGTTTACTTCAGAAATGTACACGGGTGAATTCCGCGTTCTCGTTGGCCTTGGTGTGATTTTCGTGCAAAGTAGCAGTCTACTCTGCGCGAACTGCCGGGATGCTACACCGAGTAGGCGCCCTCCCTGCAGTGAATGTCATCGGAGGTAAGTCGACCTGAATGAGCTCACTAGGCTTCAACCGCGGGAGGAGATGCTTTTGCGCGAAGGCGGCGAGGTTCAGGAGCAAGGGTAGCGTAGCGCGGCGCCTCGCCATTGCCTTATCCGGCGACGCGCTCCCGCCTTCCCAAAATCGAGTCTCAAGATCTATTCAACTCTATTGTACATACACGAGCCTTCCTCACCGCCCTCATCCCGCCACCTGCGCAGCAGCCAACTCCAACGCCCTCCTCTTCACCCCAAACATCGCCTCCCTCACCTCCGTCCTCTCAGGACTCCACACCGGCAAAACATCCCCCATCTCTGGCCGCACACGGACAACCTCCTCCCTCAGCCCAGCAGCAAACTCCTCCTCAAACGGACCAAGCACGCCGTATGCGATGAGCGCAGAAGGCTCCCCTCCACCTGCAGCCTCAACACGCCCAGCCTCGACAGCCTCAACGCGCGAGGCTTCAAAAGCTAGGAGGGCCTGCAGCGAGGTCGGATACGTGATACCCCCGTCAGCGCTCCACGCCAGGGCAAGCCACGTGCTGCACATGTCCGCCACGGTAAAAGGCGTGTAAGACGCAAAGGCGGTGCCGACAAAGGCGAGGGAAGGGTTGGGTACGTAGAGCGTGTAGCGGTGGAGGCGAGGGATTGTCGGTGTCGAGGGTGATGGGGACGACGAGAGGACGAGGGGCTGGAGGGAGTGTGACGATGGAGACAGGATTCGCACAAAGTCTGGGCAGGGACAGTACCCCGTGCCGAAGAGGACGGAGTCGAGGTCGGTGATGACTGTACCGTCCGTCAGGCGTGCATCGACGACGTGCTTGCCCGTGGCGGAATCTTCACGAGTGAGGTACTGCATGACGGGTGCCACGCGGGTGATGCGTGGGTCTGCAAGGCTCGGGAAGCCGGGGAAGTTGGGGCGTCGAATGCTCTGGTACACAGAGGATGCGACGGGAGCAAGCTGGGCGGCGATATCGTTTCCCGAGTTGGCGTTGCCAATGACGAGCACGCGCTGCATTACAGTCAGAGGCATGTGGTGAATAGAGAAGAAGTGAGTCGCACCTGGGACTCGTACCCTCGTGGCCCCCTCCAGCGCTGTGCATGATGTGCCAGTCCGAGCTCTTGGAGGCGAGAGAGACCGGGCGTCTGGGGATATACGGGATGGTCGTAGAATGCCACGGCGACGACCACTGCGTCCCAAGTCTCCTCTATCGTTTCACTTCCTCGCCTCATGTGCACACGCCATCCAGCACGCTCTGGAAGCTCTTCCACGGCCAGGACCTCTGTATTCAAGCGAATTGCACCAGAGGCGAGAAGTGGCGCGGCGAACGAGCGGAGGTAGGCGTGAGTCTCTGCGAGCGAGGGGAAGGGCTGGCCAACGTCGGTCGATGAAGGTTCAGGGAACGGGGGAAAGGCAGAGAATGAGAGGAATTCGGGGAGGACATTGCCGATGAGGCCGGGGTAGGCTGGGGATGGCCAGTGGCCGTCGTGGAGGTACCTGTATCATAGCGTTGGATGGATGTACTATGGAAGCAAGACGAGGGTGCCTACCAGACACCTCCCACGTCGTCACGTCGTTCGACGAGCTGCACGTCGTCAAAGTCGCCTCGCTCACGTAGATTGCGGAGAGTGACTAGTCCTGAGGCTCCACCGCCGATGACGAGGATACGTTTGGGCCGGGCATTGGGTACAAAGTCAGAGTCCATTTAGCCAGCCATGAGCAAGAGCCAGGTCTTTTGAGTCATTGAGTGGACGTTGAGTGGACGAAGATTCAAGACAGGTGTCATCGGCCGATGTGTCCGGTCCCTTTCCTCGCCCGAAAGTTGAGCGCCCTATTTTCCTTTCTATACCATCATCTCTTGTCCTTGCTGCAGGCCTGCCCCAGGTTCTTACCGCCCCTCTCCTGCAGTTCTTAGCTCCGTGGACGTGCACGTGCCAGCTCACTGCGAAGACCAAGCGACTGGACTTGCGTCGAGATGAAAACTTAGGCTTGGCGTTTAGCGACTGCCCGAGACGTTCCGACTCCGAGCGACTGAGCAGGCGACGAGGACGTCCGGACTTCGAGATTCGTTCAGACAGACCGGTTTAATTTTTCATTGGGTCGCCTGCCATCGCCCGCATCGATTGCGCGGCGCCCATTGTTGGATTCGACGGTACAGTGTGTTGTGAAACACTCTTTTCCCTGGTTCGGAGACGACACGTTCGATTTCTCGATGACTCCGGATGAGTGTAGGATTGCATCATCGGCTTGGCAATGGCATCCGATATTTCCGATCTTCCCTCTGAGCGGCCGTACATAAAGTCTAGAAATTACAAATTCTCCCTTCCTTCCTTTCTCCCCACAATGCCCACCAACGCACTCGCCGAAAACATCCTAGGTACCATAGGCACTGTCTGCTGGACGGGCCAGCTGCTGCCGCAAATCTGGAAAAGCTGGCGCGACAAATCGACTGAAGGGCTCTCCCCTTGGCTTGTGTGCGTACCCCTCCCCTTAAGCTTCGACCACCTCGCTTGTTCCTGATGAATAATAATACAGACTCGTCTGGGGAATCTCGAGCTCCTTCCTCGGCGCCTACGCCGTCGTCACAGACCTCAACATACCGCTTATAATCCAGCCCCAAGTCTTTGGTGCCCTCACCTACATCTCGTGGGGACAGTGTCAATACTACGGCGCCCGTCGTACGCGTCTCGCTGCAACTCTCATGACACTCGCCGCCATATTGCTCGGCGCTGGCCTCGAGCTTCTCATCATCTTCACTGCTGGCCCAGCTTACCGCGCAGGCACTCCCGCGGGGAGGGGCGCCATTCAATTTTGCGGCATCTTCAGCTCGGTGCTCATTTCCCTTGCTTTGTTACCGCAGTTTGTCGAAATCTGGCGGTACAAGGAGGTCGTTGGGATTTCGTTCATTTTCATGTTGGTTGATATGCTTGGAGGTGGGTCTCTTTGCTTTCCTTTCTTGAAGTGAGATTTTATTTTCACAGGCCTGTTTTCCGACTTGTCCCTCGCTTTCAAGGGCAAATTCGACCTCTTCCTCGGCGTCACTTATGCTCTCGTCGTCGTACGTGCACCTCTCTCTCTCCTCCCACAACCCCAACCTTCCTTCAATTTGATTATGCTCATACAGGTGTTGGACGCAATCATCTTCATCGCTGCGATCATCTTGAACCCCCGGGCTGCGAAGCGACGTGCCGCAGCTACTCGGGCGGAAACGGACGTCGTCCGAGATTCAGATGCTGCGTCGGTGGGGGATGCTTACGTGCCTGCGGACCTCCAACTGGCGACGGTCGTCCGGGCGTCCATGTCGTCGATTTCGCTCCGCTCTTTGACTCAGCGGCATTGAAAGGAGGGGTTCCTCATACTCGTCAAGTATGTCAGTACTTACAAAACGCCGACGAGCCAAGTATAGATGTTGATGTCAAACTGCGCAGTTGTCCGGCGGGGGACGGAATCCGGAGCTCACACGCCTCAGCGAGCACACGGAAATGCACGAGTTCAGTCAAAGTTAACCAGGGCAAGTGTTCCAATGTTGGACTATGAGAATTGGCTCTCCTCGAGTTCGCCGTCGGCCGCCGCTTTCCTTAGTGTTTCAACCTTGGGTACAGCTCACCGGCTGTGTTTATGAACGCCTCGTTGTGTGGAGCGTTCAAGGACAACGAGGCCTACACCGTGTATGAGCTCGTATGACGTCGAGAGCGCAGAAAACCCTGTCCTAATTATATCCCCCCCTGCTGCGGATTTTTTAATAGCACCGTGCTAAACTCTGAACCCAAAGGTATCTTGCAAAAAGAAAAAGAAAAAATCCATCCAGTCTCTCTCGCCAGATGATAGAGAATCATTTCGCTCTGATGGAGACCATTCAAAAACTGTCGTCACAACGTGGGCCTAACGATCGGCAAAGGGAAAAGGCACACGCCCCAGCCCGGCATCACCGCTTTGTCAGCTGCATCATTCTTCTTCCCTTTTCACCACGACCCTCCCACACCGGGATACCCTCCTTCCCTTGTCTCCGATGCCCTCCCTCCGCTCTCTCGCTATCCTCGCCGCCGCTCTGAGTGCCGCCCGCGCTCAGACCTATACCCTTTCTCAAGACCTCTCCGGCGCCAACTTGTACGTGTCCAGCATAATACTCAGGAGCCACTCACAAACCCGCATTCTGCATACAGCTTCAGCGCCTTCAAGTACAACGAGAGTGCCGTCGACTTTAACAACTTTGGCAACGTCCACTTCCTCGGCGAGGACGATGCCAACAACGCCAAGCTCACCTTTGTCGATTCGAATAACCGGGCTATCATCAAGGTCGACAATACGACGAATGGTGCTGGGGACCCGACGTTTGGGCGGAATACGGTGTACTTGATGAGCAACAAGCTGATGACCATCGGGAGTCTGCTCATCTTCGATGCGAATCATATGCCGTTCGGGGTGCGTTGCCCGTCTCGTTGCTGCGGAATGACGAGCGCTAATAATTCATTCATCAAAGTGCTCCGTGTGGCCCTCGCTCTTCACGCAAGGTCAGGTATGGCCTGCACAGGGTGAAATCGACATCATCGTGCGTGTCTCCATCGTCCCGTCATTCCATTTCCCGCTGATTTGGTGTCGGTCGGTAGGAAAACGTGAATCTCGCGACCAACAATCGTTTCTCGCTCCACGTCGGCGACGACAACTGCGTACAGCCTACCTCTGTCTCTGGTAACCAGACGGGTCAAATCTCCACTGCGAACGGGGACATCTCTAATTGCACGGTTACCCCTGCCACCGGTGCGTCTGCTTGCCTTCCACCCACATTCCCATGCTCACTCATGTTTAGGTCAAAACACCATCGGCTGTGTCACCTCCGAGACCAAGGACAACTCGTTCGGTCAGGGCTTCTCCTCGGCCGGTGGAGGTGTCTTTGCCGCACTGTGGGACGAGTCCGGGATTGCCATGTGGTTCTTCTCACGCCCGGACGTTCCGTCCAACATTGGCGGTACGGCTGCTCCTGACCCGACGACGTGGGGCAAGGCCAGCGCTTGGTACCCTGCGTCGGGATGCAACCCGAGCACGGCGTTTGGGCCCCAGATTATTACCCTCGTGCGTCAGCCCCGTTTCCCCGCTATACTTGGTACTGAGGCAGTGTTTTGTTCTATTGACAGTACATTGACATTTGCGGTGCGTTTGCTGGCCAGCAAAGTGTGTTTGAGCAATCGTGCGCGTCTGCTGCGCCCAACTGCTCCGCGCTCGTGGGTGACCCGGCCAACTACAACGATGCGTACTGGGAGATTAACTACTTGCGCGTGTTCACCAAGTGAGTGTTAACTACTATGATGATACTCTTTACTGATTGCCTGTATCAGCTCCGCCAACGTCGCCGACACCTCGAGCGCCTCTTCTGGCCCTACCAGTGGCGGCAGTGCCGGGACGGGTTCGCAATCTGGTTCTTCGCCCAGTGCCAGCCAGACTGGGTCGAGTGGTGCTCTTCCCTCCCTGCCCTTGTCCGCGAGCCTGTTGACTGCGGCGCTTGTGTTGGTTGGGATGCTCTCCTTGTAAAAAGACGCACGGTATGGACAGCAGATACAGACTATACGATTATGATAGACGATTTTCGCGTGTTTACGTGTTTTAATGCTTTTTTTCTTCTACTGTATATAGTTGGAGTCGTGGATGGACTGGGATATCATGTCGTTCGTTTAGGAGCAGGAGCCGCGCTGAAGAACGTTGAGGAAACAATTGGTAATGATCTCGGAACGTTCAAATGGGGATGGTCTGTCTCTCTGCTGTGTTCCTCAGCCGAGCGCGCGCCTCCCTGCGCCTCCTCTCCCATACTCTCACCATGTATCGAATACCAAAAGTCTCGCGCAGACTCGTTCGGAACATCTCCGACTCTGGTCCAGACGACTGGATCTCCCCTCTCATCGTCGTCTCCCGTGGACTCGTCTCTGTCGGGAGCTGTGCTCCGTTCCCGTATGTGGGGACGGCGCTATCGGCGGGGTTGGCGTTGCTTGAGCTTATTCAGGTTGGTGGTATTCAATTCGATTTGCTTGCTTACTTTCCACGAAGAGGGTTTACTTATCGTTGCTTTGCAGACGGTTGGGAGGACTGCCGACGAGCTCAAGTATCTTGCTGAATCTGTGGTGGCGATTATGAAGTTGTTGCACGACGAGATGGAGTGTCATAATCATTCGAGGAGGACGGATGGGTATCGGTTTGAGAGGGTTTGTGTCGAGTTTCACGCGTGCGTCCGTTCTCTGTCTGTCTCTCTCTCCAACTCCGTGCCTTATCGCCCATGCATCAGACACCTCAACCAACTATTGAACGACATTCAAGCCATGTCGGCCGATTGGTCTTCCTCGAGATTGAGGAAATATCTCAAGGTGAACTGTGTCAGGGAAGAGGTCGCGCAGTTTACGCGTCGGGTGACGGATTTAAGAGCTAATGCTACGGTGCGTCCATCCACATCCAAGTTCGAGAGGAGGGATGCACCAACTCTGACTGAACTCTGAATTGGACTTGCAGCTCATGGCAGCAACGGGAACGCGAATGGATTTAGCCGACGTTGCGAGTGCGATTGAAGACGTCCGGACGAATGTTTCGCATATTCAGCGCGAGATGAAGATCATGCGGTCGACGACGCCGCAGCCTGTGACCACTCTGCAGCAGGAGTTCGTTAGGTACGAGGAGGATTACCACGCACTGAAATTGGGAGATATCGAGCTCGATTTTGACACCGCGCGGACCTCTGATTTCGACCTCCCAGGCGATAATGAAGGGACCAAGTTGGGATGGACGGATTATAAAGGACGGGTCAAGGGTTCTCCGCGGACGATAAGGGTGTATCGTGGGTCAGACCCTTTACAGGTGCGAGGACGAGCTTGATTTGCCTTTCTTGACGGTGACGCCTGGTATAGTCTTGGAAGAGTTTTCTGTCGGTGCTGGCCGAATGTTCACCGTGCGTTGCGAGCATTTGCTCTTCGTCATTGCCATGAAACATCCGCACAGGTCCCCGAATTTGCCTCAGTTGTTCGGATTTTGTAGTTCACCAAAATTACCAGCGCTGGTCTTTCACGGAGGTTTGTTCTATCATAGACGTGATTCAGCCCAATCTTACTCACTCGATTGGTAGAGTTCCAAACACTAGACGAATACGGGACGTCCCTCCAGTCTCCGCACGCTATCGTGAAATGGGAGCAGAAATTGGTGAGCTTCCCTTCGAACGTCGCGCGTTCTTTGATATGAACGGAGCCACAGGTAGAACAAGTCATGGAACTTCACCGGTATCGACTGTTCCAGAGCGAGTGGGTCGTGTTGTATGCGCGGCGGTTTGCTCTTGTCAATGCGCAAAACGGAAAATTGGTCATGATGCATGTGGAGGAGGGGATGAATAGTGATTTTCCGTGCCTCACTCCAGGTGTTGGTGTGCGTTGTTTTTTTTCAGCCATTCGGTCGGGCATGTTGATTGATCACCCACCTCGTAGAACGAGCCATTCATCGAGTGGTTCATGAGGTTCGACCTTTTCGATATGGCGAAATACTTCCCCGAGACGCCTGGGCGACTGGAAGCAGGCCCGTCCACGCAGCTCACGCGTTTTGATGCAGAGTTGTCCAGACTCGCGATGCTCGTGCGTACGGGGCAAAGATATCTCTTTCCGCCAGCTACGGCTCTCACGTCCCGAGGTCGAGTGTTCCCTTTTCAACAAGGAGTACCAGGGGTTCCTGTTGCGAGGTTGGGGAAGGAGGACCCGATGGTGGATGGAGAGTGGGAGGTTGTCCGGGAGTACCCTGGGACGCTCAAGGCTGACGAGTTTCCCTCTTTGGAGAATTTCGCGCATGTAGTGAGGAGCCAGCAGCGGGAGGGGTGGACACAGTGCGTCTTATTCTTTCTCCTCCTCCCTCCACCGGATGTTAATTGCGCACAGCTTCTGTGTGCCGTTCCAGAGGAACTGGATGTCGCTGCACGATTTAACGCTCCGATCTGGATATTTCCTCAGCGCGAGCCTTGGAGTCGGTGAGAATATTCCGGATCCGACGCTCCCTTGGATTGCACAGGCAGCGATATTCGGGCCTAAAATCGACAATCATTTATGTGGGATTCGTACGTCCTTCCCTTGTTGTGTATTCGCCTTGGCTGCTTTTCTTACGAGCGTCCAGCGGTGAGAACGAATCTGCATCTCACATGGGAGATGAGCCTCTCGGACGAAGACCTGTCGCTCGATGAATACGAACCGCCCGAACACATCCACGTCTTTGTCGAGATTCCAACCCTCGCAGGCGGGCATACACTCGAGCCCCGGACGTATTGGTCCGTGTCCCCCGACACTACAACTAAAACCAAAACCATTCCACGACGATCCGCATTCCGACTCCGTCGTCTATGGGAGACTCGGATCCAGATGGTGCGTTGGGAAAAACATCACTATGATGTGGCCAAGAGCATTCAGGAGGAGTATGGGTTTGATCCGTCCACCGATGCGGCTGCGAGGGCGTTGGGGCTGCCGTTGTTCGTGCCTTTCAAAGTGGAGTTGGGTCCAGATTTACCTCCCGGTACGTACTCCTTTTTCCTTCTTTTTCGTGCGATGATCTCTATGCCGACCTCTCCTCCACTAGCTGGATATTCGTGGTTCAATAGACCGATCGACATTGACCCATGGCCATAGCAGGGTAATCCTGAACCAGTTTCATCCATGTGCTTTTCCTTGAGGACTAGTGGTCTCTATTTGCTCTTGCTTGCCACCGACCGTCGGACGCGCGTCTCACAACTGCCATGTGCTGGGATTCTCGGCATTTCTTCGCCATCTTTGTCTCTGTGGGCGCGAGCGTTACTGTGTGCAAAATCCGTCCTCCGTCTGTCTGGGACCTACGTATTGCCTATCTCCTTCGGCTACCCCCCGGCATCCAAGTCGTCCCTCCAGGACCCAGGTACGAAAATGACTCGGAAAGAAATCAAGGGGCTTCGAATCTCCATGTCGTCTAAGCGCTTGCTTGCCGTTCATTGCTCGGCACCAAAATAACCTCTTAGCAAGCAGGTTACGGTGTGTGGCGGAGAGTCCGTGAAATCCAACGGCATGCAGGGCCAGGTACCATGACGTGTCGTTGGGTGTTTCCATGTGTCTTGGCCTCTGTGCTCATGCTCCGTCTTCAAGCTCTGAGTTCATTTCGGTCTCGCTCGGGCTTGAGAGCTTCAGCGGGAATAAAGCGGGACGAGAGCGCGGCTGGCGGTCTGGTCTTGTGCCAGGTTTCGGATGGAAGGTGTTCTCGAACATACCATGGGACAAAACATTCCGGATGGCTGTCACTTGTCATTCAGGTCCTGCGCTTTGCAGGAGGAAGGTCGACCGACTCGGTGCCTCGAGTCGGACAGTTTACCCTCCGTGGCCGACTCCTCGACGGACGACTTCTTTGAACGGGCATCTTTAATAAGGGAAAGCCGCAAATGGGCAAGCCGTCCTGTTCTGCTTCCATCTTTAGGCAATTCTTGCGTGGAGCCGATGATGGATTCTCAACACCGGGCGTATGCGCATCTGCGGCGTATCAGGACACCTGGTAAGATTAGCCTTACAGCATGGCGCTTCGAACGCATAATAAAAGCTGTAAAATCGCACACCGTGCCCACTTCCGCTCCCCAACCCTTCCCCTCAGCGGAGTCCCGAGCTGCTGTGCTTGGCCCTCTGGCCCCTTGTTATGTCCCTCGTCGACTTGATCTCCACCGGCCTGCACGACATCCAGGCGACGCGATATGCTCAACGTGTGTTTTCCTTTCCTTTCTATATGAGGGACAGACGCCGATGGAAATGTACAGTTGCGTCCAGCGCGATCATTGTCTTTGACCACAGTGCGTGTAGCCTTGTTCTCCTCCTTCCACAGCTCACCGCGATTGCAGTAATCACACTCGACCAAGAGGTGTGTGATAACCATCTCCTCCGTCCCTGCCCCTAATCCAGTGCTCAACAGGTCGACTTGATATGGGTGAATACATCGCGCGGCGAGATAATGCAACATCGGCCTGACGCGTTTCTTTCAGAAAAGTTCCTGGTCAATGGGCAAAATTCTATTCATAATTGTGCGCTATCTCCTCGAGTCCAAGAAACGTGTCTAATCTTCCCCCAGAATCGCTACTACACCTTGACCTCGGTTATGTGCGTTTCAAATGCCTGAAGCCATGCCTCGTGCACTGACATCCCGAACAGCATCAACAACTATAGTGAGTTCCCCGCCTCCGAGTACACGTATGTGGCTGACGACGCCCGCCCTTAGGTCTTTTCAGCCCCACTATCACTGATTCGGTACGCCTCTCTGTTCGTCACCAGGGATGTTACGCTCACGTATCCACAGTTGTGCGTTGGCCATCTTTCATTCGTCCTCTCTCGCGTTCTTACTCGGAGCGGCGCCTCCTAATCAAGTTGTACGCTCCCTGCGCCATAGCTCGCATCCCCTTGCGCTGATCCACGTGTTGTTTGCTCCTCCAGGTCTCCACTTCTTTCGCTGGCAAGGTTGGACTGGATTAATTGCATGTATGATAGCAGAAGGTGCGTTGCGCCATACTTCGCTCGCGATCCATCCGCAACTAATTTCCGTAGTAATACTACAAATGCGTCTCTACGCTCTGTATTTTCTAGACCGGCGCGTTCTAGCGCTCATGGTGACCATGTTCATCGCCTCCTCGGCAACCTCTGCGGCCATAATGGGGACAGCGCTCTCCAGGATCTCAGGTGCGCTCCCTCCTCCTCCTACCACCCAGGTTATTCAATTCAAATAAGCGGTCTCATCGCCTCTCCCCGGTATTATCACATTCTGTGCCCCATCGGGTATACCGCCGTGGTTCTACGCGTTCTGGATCCCTATCCTCGCATTCGAGAGCCTGATGTGCGCGCTGGCGTTGTACCGCGGCTTTCAAACTTTCCGCGCGTCGGAGCCGGCGTTTCAATCTGGCCGCCATCTCGTCGCTATCCTCATCCGCGACTCGGTCTTGTACTTTCTCGTGTGCGTTTGAATTGTCTCTGGTTTTTTTTTTGGATGATTTGTGACCTGGATTCACAGAATGTTCGCGACGTACTTTACCAACATGCTGATCTGGGTTAGCGCTCCGGTACGAATCTCCATTTCATTTCATTTCGCTTCCGAAATCCCCGCCGCTAACAATGTATTCATTCATTTTAGATGAACCTCATCGAAATCCCCGTGGCCTTCAGCGTGGCCCTCTCCTGCTGCCTCGGGAATCGCATGATCTTCAACGTCCGGGAGGTCAACCGCGAGATCAAGCAATCCAAGGCGCCGTCTGCAGATACGATCAGGCATTCACGGCAGCAGGGAAGGGGAGGGGTGAGGTCCAGCTTTTACACGCCGGCCGAGTTGACGGACATTGAGATGGCCGAGTTGAGGGAGATGAGGGTGGATGAGAGTTATGGGCAGTTCATTGTATTGTAGAAGGGGTGAGGAGGAGAGGGAGCAATGGACATGATTGGAATGAACGGTGTGACTCTGAAATGAATCTATCAAATGGAAGAAGATGATATGAAGCTTGAACAGAAGCTTAGGACGAGCTCGAGCGCTGGAGCGACAGATTGACCAGTTCGACAGTCAGTCAGCTACCTACTTGCACAGCCCAACTAATATTTGCGTCCTCAAGAGTCAGCCGCGATGCATACACAGTCCGTCCCTTTGATTCCCTAGCCCTATTCCTCATTCATAAACATAGCAGAGCATCCCCTCCGTGGTACTCATCACACTCCCAATCGTCGCTTCCGGGAACAAACCATCGGCAGGCATACGCGAAGACATCTTGGTGTCGGGTGCCAATCATCAGATAAAATGTTCGAGAGCCTAGAAGCGCACACGCACATTCAACCAAGGAGGCGTGCCGGTCGGAAACGCGTGATACTGAGAGGAGTTATGGAGATTAGGCTGCTGCGCGCCGCCCACATACACGTGCTTGTGAGCGGGATGCGCTTCTTGCCAGTCGGCCCAGATCTTGTCAATCATCTGCAGGTAGATTTTCGAAGTGTTTTCAGGCGGAGTGAGCAGGCATAAGGAGGGGAAGCGTACGGCGTGATGGAGCCAAAAGAGCGGTTCTGTGAGCACCCAGGATTGGCTTTCCGTTTGGGTCTATTTGGGATAACGCACCGTTTGGAGAGAACGTAGGACCGGGGACGCAATCTGGGGGTGCGGATGCGGGACACTCGCCTCCCATATCCCTGTGTCAATAAACATATGTAAGCGCTGAGCGAATGCACGATGTAGTTTGAACTGACCCGCCCATCATCAAATGTACAGCTGAGTGCGAGCTCTAGGGAACATATAAGTTGAATCCAGTGCCAGCAGCGAGATCGTACATTGAATCCCTCCAGATACTTCTGAAACCCAACAAAGTCACCGACGAATCCGTTTACGAGTTTATGGAGCTCCGCGGGCGTGAACGTTTCGTTGGCTTTGAGAGTCCGATCTTTCGCATCGACGAATTGCCCGAGGAGGAATGGCATCTGCGTGAAGTTTCGGCGGAGGGGATGTGGGACGGGGTATGCTAGTGTAAAGGACCGGGCGAATCCGCCGTCAGAGATTGTGTAGTCGTTGTTCGGGTCGCCCCAGCCGCCCATCCCGCTTTCGGGGTCCGAGTCGAGGAAGAGAGGAGAGTTGGCGACGTCTTGGGAGTCTGTTTGAGGGTTTTGTTAGAAGAAGAAATACGCTGTAATGGGGGGACGTACCGAGAACCCAGTTCCAGTACGGTAGGGCTCCGGTGTACCCGCATTTGATCTGTAATGCCTTTTCAAAGACCCGCATGTACCAACGGTGCCATGGGAGAAATAGGCCAGTGAAGTGAATCTGCGGTCGAAGATAATGCGTCGGAAGAAACCACTCGAGCAAATGAACTGACCTTGACATTGAGGTCTAGTCAACACATACATTATCTGTCGATTCACAGTCACATTAAAAACGGCTTCTCACCCTGCAGTGAGAAATAAATAAAAAACCGATTGCCGCGAAGGAAAGCCGCACCATGTGCATATAGACCAAGTCATCGTAGTACGAAGCCGACGTGTCGATAGAGCCGATACCTGAGATCGCAGGGTCCACCGTGGCTACCAAGTTCGGGTCGTGGGGTAGATTGGAGAGGCACTGCCGGTGGTGCGTTGAGTTGCATTTGAAGCCTTGTGTGAACTGACTGACTTTCACGGCCCCGATCCAGTGGGCACGTTCTTCCCTTGTGAGTGCGCGCCATTCTCTTCGCAAGACAGGGGTTGTACAAGAGCTGCCTGCTGCGTCAGGGATTGGGAGGGCGGGTGGAAAGAACAGGGAGAGAACGAGCGAGACCAGGGAGGAGATTGCGGGGAAATGCATCTTTGCACAATGCATTGACTCGGTGGGGAAGTGGGCTCGCATCCACGCTTTTGAGCTGGCATGCATCGTACGTACTTGACGTGCGAATTTAGCAGCGAAGGAACCGAGTTCATTGTTCAAGCTCTAACAGCCGCTCCGGCGTTGGCGCGCACATGGCGGCCCGCGGGATGGTGCAAAGGAAATCGAATCGAACGAGAATCGAATGCTTGGTCATCCATGCGGTCACGTGGATCAATGTACAATGGCGAAGTGGCGCGTCAGGATGACGATATTTTCCTCCGAGCGTCGGCCGCAGCGACTGGAGCTGCATCCGTTGCGTGAAGTGTAGATCGAGCCACTATGGAGTCCGCATTTCGTGCTGCGAGTCAAGAACCAAGTGATCATTGATGGCACATAACTTCGGACGCCACAACCTCTCGCGCCACTAGCGCCTACCTATCCTAAGTAGAACGCGGCCTTGGATATCTGAGGGTATTCAGGACTTTGGCAATCTGTTCGGAGCATGTCCAGCCACTCCTAGCGAGCTACGACCTCTCTACTCTCCAGCAGCAAGCTTCGTTTGTGGCGGGCAAACCTTGCGTGAAATGCACTTCATTTGGCAGAGGCTCATACAACATAGTGAATCCACCCTTGCCCTGCTGTTCCATGCAACATTCAACTCTTCGAAGTCGCTTTTCTCGATCTCCCCTTCTTCAGCCGCGGAACCCATTGCCTCCCCTCGGAACCGATCAACTTGACATTCCTGGCAAGGAGTGATTCGGCGAACGGCACAAGGGCACTCTTGGCAATCTGGCGTCTACAATTCGAGTCAGTGAGCAATGGGATTGATCTGAGAGAGCGAGGAGAAGCCTACTCAGTCTTGGGCCATTCGAGCTCTGTAACGTGGATTTCACGAAGAGCGGGAAGCATATCGTTGATGTCCTTTCCTTCTAGATCTCTGCTCCAGATGCGTCAGCGACTGAAGACGCGAACTGGAAAGAACGCACGAATCGAGCCTTTCAGTAACAACAATCTTGGCTAGTGAGTTGTGCGGTTTGCTTGTAACGAGACCATCCAGATAGAGCATCTTGAGGCCGACTGTGTCAAGCAACAGAGCGGTGGGATATAACAAAAGCACGTACATTCAACTCAAGATCAATGAGGTTGGGGCACAAATCGAGGACTCCAAAATTGCCCATGTCGAACGCAGTGATGTGCAGCAACTTGCCACCGTGCACGTTCATGAACTTGTTCCGTCCAGACATTCCCTCTTCATCGAAATATACTGGCAAAGCAAGCGTGTGGAGGCTTGGCAACCTGAGTAATGGATGTCAGTGCACCCTCGGGCGAAAGAGACTTTTAGGACACACTGCATGACCGCAAATGACTCGAGTAGGCCGTCAAGCGCATCGCCGAAGGTGATGCGGAGGGTGTGAAGTGCTTCGAGTGCGTCCGGCAGCGCATTCAACACTATCTGTGGGCATGATGGAGATCGGCTTCCGATCTCCAACTTGCGAAGGGCTGTGAATTTCCCAAAAGACAACGGTCCGCGCTTTTTCAAATTCAAGTGCACGGAAAGCTCCTTGACAGAATGCCCAGCGGATTCTCCGATGACTTCCAAAGCTTCGCGTGTAATGTGCTGGGCTTGGTCAAACCGGGGAACCAGGACCTCCAAGTTTGTTGCGTAGCCCAGTAATTCGATTCCTGAATCTTGTTCGAAAGTGTGTTCGAATCCACTGTAGATCCGCCGAATGTATGATCCACGCTGGGGTTCTTGCGCCAATTGTTGCAGAAGGCCCGTAATCGCAGCTTTCTTTAGGTGCAGAGACTCGTAGAGGTAGGGAAGTCCAAGTCGCTAACAGTGATACGATGAGGGATGAGAAACAGCAGCACAAACCCACGCACGTAAAAGGTTTTTGAAACGGTCTGTCGGAAAAAAGTGGTTTGACTTGCAACGTATTGGACTGGAATGTGGCCTTCAGACCACTTCCAAGGTGTTCAAAGCCTCAGCATAGAGGCTTCCAACGTGTCCCAAGCCACTGGAAGGGAGAATAAGGGTTCCAACCACTCTGAAGGTTTGTCCCGAGTTCCAAGCAGTTGCAGGCCAGGCTGATCAAACCCGGGATCAGCCCAATCAACAGCTCCGAGGTAAGCCATCATGTTGATATGAGCATCCAAGGTGGTTCGACTTTTTATGCTCGACAATCAGCTGCTTTTCACGCATTGGACCGCAACCGGTAGCTCGAACAAGCTACAAAACTCAGGTCATGACCCGTGGAGTTTTTACACACATACATACCCGTGTGACGTAGCTTTACCGTAAATTGCTGGAGTGGTGGAGTCAATTGACCACCGGAAGAGGAACTTATCAAAGCTGATACCCAATCGCTCATCGCAGTGATCCGTCCCCGGCAGATTCAGGTGCGAGATTCCTTGTTTTTGATGGCCTTTGACACGGGTGCTTGAAAGTGTTTGTAACAATGCTGTTTGTTTGAGAGTGGTTGCAACATTCTGACCTGTGCGTAGCAAGCCACGGTTAGGATTATGACCTTGAAACGGCTTGGAACAGGTCTCCAGCCAGTCCAAGCCAATTTTGATTTTTCCGACATCAATATCGGCAGGCGAGAAGGGTAAGAGCTGTTGGGGCGACGCGGAAAAGTGGGGGATCGCAGCTCCTCCACGTGCATCGCAAAGAAGAGTACACGCTTCCATACGATCTCTCGAGTTTCGTCGGACGCGGATTCCATGGGGACGAAGGGGTTCAAGGACGGTGTGATATCCGGTTCGACAAAAGTTTTCTCAGGCGAAGTGGCCCTCCTGAAATGCCGCATTTATGATAACCCATACGATGAAGCCAAATACTTACTCCTCCGGAGTGTACTTGGCTAGTTCCTTGAGACGCGGATCCTCGCTGATTTTCGTGATGAGTGAGGTGTCCGCCGGGCGCTCGAACCGCAGGACTTTGAGAGAAGGCATATCGCCGAGCATGTTGATGAATTCGAGGAGTATCGGGTGGAATGAAGCACCAAGGGTTACAGTGTGGACTTGCGTTTTGAGAAGCAGTTCGCTCATTTCTTGACCTCTCCCCAGCCAGAGAGCCACATGGCCATTCCACTGTTGGGGTGTCCCATACGGGTACCCGAATACACGCTAGGCACCATACTCAGAATTTGTAGAGAAAAGTGAGCTATGCACACACGAGATCACTCCAAGAAAGAATACAATCGAAAAGAGTTGCCTTCAACGCGTTCCTTTGTTTATTGACGGCGGGTTTGGGAACATATGGGTCTATGACGATGACGCGGCGAGGATTGAGAAGAGGGAGGCCCTTGCGTAGACCATCTGTGCTGTCCGGTGACCAGATGGACAAGGAGACGACAAGGTCCGTCACGTTCGGTGCAGATTTGAGGATGGTGTACATCGCAGCCCCATACCCTCCTTCGACCCTCAACATTTTGATAAAGCGGCCAAAGTCGGGGTTGGAGCGGAGCACGGTCTCGAGAGCGTTGGCCTGCGATTTCGACCGAAGGACGACGACATTGTACAGCAACGGAGTCGCGACGCGGAACCAATCTTTGCAGACCAGCAGATAAGCGGAGGTGGATGGGGTGTAATTGGAGAAGGGGGAGTCGTCTGAGGTGGAGGAGAAGAGTTCCTCGGGGACCTTCAGGGCCGGCGACAAAATCTCTGAGATGATTTCGTCCGGCAACATGGGCGTTTGGGACAAGGGGCTTTGATCGCCGATCAATGCTGTACCAAAATGGAAATGACACGACCAAACACAGCGGCGTCGGCCGACGCACGCCATTCCACGCCATCGGGGGCGCTAAATGCCTTACCTCTCTTCCTCTGACCACGATGTCCGAGAACCAACCTCTACTGGATGACCCACCGCAGTACGGCGCTGTCCAGACGGCCCCGCAAGAGGGCGTCGCCGTCGACCGCCGTGAAGGAAATGGTGAGTCAGCGAAGGGCTGGCGCGTCGCCTGCTGGGCTGACTCCAGTTATGCCAGCGACGAGCGGGGAAGCATTCGACGACGTCCCACAAGCAAGGAGGCAACTCGGTGCGTCTACTCTCTCACAAACAAGACGTCTGTCTGACAGTATGTAGGGGTCGCCAGCGCGGCGTTTCTCATCTTCAATCGCGTCATCGGGACGGGGTGCGCAGCTAGTCCGGTTCTAGTCGACCATTTACCTGAAATGTAACTAGAATCTTTGCTACGCCGAGCGTCATCCTGCACTCCTCGGGAAGCGTCGGAATCGCGCTTACCATGTGGGTGCTCGGGGCACTAATTGCCATCGCAGGCACGCTCGTATACGTCGAGCTCGGAACTGTGCGTCTTTCTCTTCTCTAAACTCGCACAAACTCGCTCAATATCTCACCAGGGCTTACCGCGAAGTGGCGGCGAGAAGAATTACCTGGAGTACATGTACAGGCGGCCCAAGCTGATGGTCACCTGTACGTATGGTGTCTACACATTCCTAGCCGTCCGTCCTCCCTTCTCGGCTTTCCGTCTGTGCCACTGACTACGGCCTAGGGCTCGAGTGCTCCCAACGCTATCGTCTTTGGGGAATGTAAGTCAACGCCCCTTAACAAGACAAATCTCACCAGAAAACAGACATAATCAACGCCCTCGCTCTCCCCCCTTCAGCCTTCAACGTCCGCACCACCGCCCTCATCTGCCTCACCTTTGGTTTAATCGTGATCGGCGTCCTCCCCCGCTCAGGTATCCGCCTTATCAACCTCTTAGGCTCCATCAAGCTCTTCATCCTTATGGGCATCGCCGCGCTCGGGCTATTTTCGCTTGCGGGCGTACCAGGCTTTGCAGTGCGCCCCGAGTATCCTGCACCACATAATTTTGCGAGTTGGGAGGCCGTCTGGGGTGAAGGGAGGCGTGATGCGAATGCTCTGGTGACTGCGCTGTATAATGTCGTCTGGTGCGCCAACTTTCCTTTCTGTAAATTGCAGTATCCTCAAGGTTTCTAGGTCGTTTATCGGGTACTCCAACGCCAACTACGCTTTGTCGGAGGTGCGCGACCCCGTGCGGACGATTCGGCGAGCAGCGCCGCTTGCTGTATTCTCAGTCGCAGCCGTTTATTTCCTCGTCAATGTCGCGTACTTTGCGGTCGTCGCCAAGGTGGACATCGAGGGCAGTCGTCAGATTATTGCGTGCGTGTCCCTAGTTTTTTCAGCATCCCTCTCTCGTTGACAAGTTTTTGACAGAGCCTTGTTCTTCCGCAATCTCTTTGGGCCCGCGACAGAGCGTGTACGTCTCTTTCTCTCTTCCTGACGCCATACTTACACGCATCTCAGCTCCTGAGCGCCTGCATAGCCCTCTCCTCACTCGGCAACATCCTATCTGTTTCCTTTACTCAAGGCCGCGTCATCCAAGAACTTGGTCGCGAAGGCGTCCTGCCTTTGTCCGCTCTCTTCTCCACGAACAAGCCATTCGGCGCGCCGATGGGTGGGTTGGTCGTGCTGTATCTGTTGTCAGTGACGATGGTGATTGCGCCTCCACCTGGGGACGCCTATCTGCTCTTGCTTAGCAGTGAGTTTCCCTCCTCCCTTACCTGGCTTAATCACCAACGCCTCCGTTCGCAGTGTCCTCTTACGCCCTCACCCTCATCAACACTCTCGTCTCTTTCGGTCTCCTCCTGCTCTACACTCCTGCGTATCGCGCCTGGGGCTGGAACCCACCGTATAGAGCTCCACGCGTTATCGTTGTAGCGTTCTTCCTTTCGAATGTATTCTTGGCGGTGGTGCCCCTCATTCCACCTGCAGAGGGGCAGAGGACGTTTGAGAAGGTGCCTTATTATGTGCGTACTCCTTGCCTCTTCGCCAACCCGACTGACTGACACGACGAATGCAGCTCCACGTCGTCGTAACGATAGTTGCATCCCAGCTTGGTGTTGCGTACTGGGCCTATTGGACACGATGGTTGCCGAAGCGGGGTGGGTATGAGTTGGAGAGGCAGTGGCATGTACAGGATGATGGGGTCGGGAGGTTTGTGTTTGTCAAGGTTAAGAAGGCGGTGGAGGGCGGGGAGTAGGGGCGTTTTCGTGCCATTAGTATTGGTGAACTCATGTGGACAGTATACTGTATAGATGAACGGCTACATTACATCTTAGCTTTTTACTCTGACTCGGTAAACACACAAAAAAGTATATAAGTACTGACGGATTGCAAACTGCAAGCAGCTTTCACCACGTCCGCGGAGGAACCTCAACAACAGGAGTCAACCTGCGAGCCCCAGAACGTGTCCTGGTGGATGGCCCCGAGTCCGATCCCGAAGCAGCTTTGGCATTATTGCTGGAGGCGGGGGCGGTGGCGGCGGTGGCGGCGGCCGTGTTGGTGGTTTTTGAGGTTGCACTCGCGCTGGCAGTAGCTTTCTTGGAGCTCCCCTCCTCGCGCTGTTTCCCCTTTCCCTTCGCTTTCCCACCAGCACCCGAACCTGCCGCTGCCTTCTGCTTCTCCTTCACCGCCGCCTTCACGGGAGCTTCCTGCGTCCGCCGTGGCTGCTGCTGCTGCTGCTGCTTATACTGATATTGCTGCCACCCAGGGAACTTGCGCCTCACCGCACTAGTCCCGTTCTCCATGTACTCTGCCCTTGTGAGCGCGACGTGGACTTGGAAATCCGGGTTGGAGGCGAGTCCGATGGCGGCGTGGTAGGCTGATAAGGCTGGGCTGTATCGCATGGCAGCGTGTTAGACTTTCGATGGATGAAGAGGTTGGAGGGGAAACGAAACGAAAACGAACTCGGTGGGAGATTGATAAATGACCACGTCACAACCGACGGGCGCGAGTGCCGCGAGTTCGGATAGTCTGTGGCGTACCGTCAGCGCTAGCCCAGATGAGCGCGATAGGGAGACATACAGACGCTCCCTGAAGCCAGGAAACTTTGTGTTTCCTCCGATGAGCCCGATATTGGCGTAGAACATCCCTTGCAGATCGTCCGGGAGTAGAGCGATGGAAGCCGCAATGGTGGCAGGAAGCCCGCTTTGCTCGAGGCCTGAAGATGTATGCGTCTAGTCAGCGTCAACTGCACGCGTGCTGTAGACACATACCGATGTCATCCGGGTGGAAGATGAGCTCAGGAACGGAGAAACGTTCGTTCCCCATCGTGAGTACCTGGTCGCCGTCCAGCGGGATATCCTCCGGCTGTCGGATGCGCCCTGCGTTGCTCTTCGTCAGGTCGGGGAGGACGTATTCTTGGACGATGGGGTTGTCTTTGGGCGATTTCCTGCGCATGCCGAACATCATGAGCTACGAATCGATCACCTAGGTAGAACCCGACGCACCTACTTCGTTCGAGGTCCTCACCAAAGTTTTGCGAGACGAAGCAGCAAGTCTCCTTGACATGGTTCATGATGTAGGTCTCCTCCATCATATTCCACTGTCGGAAAGAGACAAGCTCTTTCAGTTGGTTGGTTAGCAATTTGCCGCCGACGTCAAGTCTAGGGTTGCTTTGTGAGTCGGCGACTGCAGGGAGGGAAGAGCGAACCGTTTGACGGCGTGCCAGACGATCTTGCCCTCCATGAGCGGAACGACATGTGTAAAGCTGAAGCCCGAGTCGACGATTAGCATGCATTCGGGCGTTGGGAGTCCTGGATGATTGAATAGCGATCCGTGTGGGATGAGGGACGCCGCTGTAAGCAGGTTGAGAGCAAGACATATGGAAGCAAAAGGAGTCGCACGAGGAGCACGATATTGTGAAGAAAACTCATATTCCTCGAATATAAACTCGTCGTAGACTTCCTGGATTTTGGGGAGATTGAAGTACGGCTCTGTGATGAGAACAGTCGATTCTGTGGGGTTGACCTGCGCGTATGTCAATACGAACAAGAGACTTTGAGGGAAGAACTTTACATTGAGCACCTCTTCCGAGAGAATGCCATCCCAGACTGCCTTTTGGGCGTCCCAGTCTACAACATATCCCTGCTCGAACTTGAGAGACAGCTAGACAGCGACTGACGCAAACAGACCTTCTCCAGCGGAAGGCGATAGCTCAAAGACGAGTAATCCTTGCATCGATCGAATTCGTGGCCGACATACGTGGCCTTGTCGCCCTTGGAACGCACGACAGCATTTGTGACGATTCTGCCACGTATTGAATCCAGGGCTGACCATCGTGAGTTTGTGGCATATCACCTTGGTTCGAGGGCTGTCGGGTGGTCGACTATCCCAGCTTTTGTAGAACATGCGCCGTTTTCCAGGACGAGGAGGACCATGGATGATGGTGGTCGGGAGCAAGCAGGATGCTGTGCTGATGTGGACGTAAGCACCACTCTTTTGCTCTCAACCTCCATCTCGATGGCCATCCCGCGTCTGACTCAAGCAATGGATCCGTTCATACAGGGCCAATCTCCAAGTAAAAATGGTCCATTCGCAGCAGTGCCCCGCCGGTTGCTCACAGGACACACCGCAACGCTCCGCATCCTTCTTTTTTTTTCGAACAAAAAAGAACAGATACGGTCATCAAAAGCAAATCAAAAGATGAATGGACCTACATCCTCCTTGTTCTTCCTCTCGTTGTTCTTATTCCATTGTCGTTCGAGCCTTGTGGATCTTGCAACCTCGCAACCATGAACTCCTTTTTGTGCCATTGGACAGGAAGTATATAAGGGCTTTGCTTTCAGCGCGATCTTCATCATGTCCACTGAATCTGCTATCAGCAAACTTCCGAGCAAACTCCTCTCGGAAATACTCGAGGCTGCCTGCCCCGATCCCGCTGCCGATCCAATTCGCATCCACGCATACGGATCAAACATCCAATCAATCGTATCATTCTCCCAAGTATGCCGCCACTGGCGGCTCCTCGCTCACGCCCCCGTCCACGCACACCTCTGGAAATACTCTTCCACGTGGTTCGACCCGGAATGGTTTCCGGAGGAGTACTTTGAGCGCCTGCGCATCAAGTTGCTCCTATATTTCAGCTACGCGCCACCCCTCATATCCTTCTGCGTCGACGTCGGCTCGGGTCCGTGTGATGGGGAAAGGCTAAGATGGCTGCTCGAACCTCATGCACACCGCTTGGAAACCCTCGATCTACGTATGGAATCCCCGTTCTCGTTGGCAGCTTTTCTCGACACGCCGCCGTTGCCTTTTGATCGCCTGCAGACTCTCGACATCATCTTGGAGTCTCCTCCAGAGGAAACGCGTTGGTACAGAAATCCAGAGCGTGTCTCGGGGGTGTTTGCACAAGCGCCCCAGTTGACGGATGTTTCGATTTCAGTTGATGCAGATTTGGCTAACGCTTCGAGCGTGGGTTGGGCGCCTGACCCCTTCTTCGTCGCAAGCCTTCCACTGTCAGTGTCCTTGACAAGTGTGACGATGACGAACTTGTGGCTCTCCCCCAGCGATGCCAAGGAATTGTTTACCCGATGCTCACAGGTGCGTCCACTGCCATCGAAGATTCTTGCATGTTGTTGAGCTCTTGATAGATAGTTTACTGCACTATTTGGGTTGCCGAAGTTGTGTCGCAACTTTCTTTTTTCCCCGATTAGACCTGAATCGGAATTTTCGAAGGATATTGGGTCAGACGGGTCCATATTCGTCCTGATACCGACCAAGTTCTCGCATATATGCCCTGATCAGGTCCCGTCAGACCCGATATCCTTCACTAATACCGATTCAGCACATATCTGAAGAAAAAGAAAGTTGCGACATGAAGAAGATGACATCCTCCCGCCGGGGCCCATCTCCCTCCCGAATTTACGCCAGCTCGACATCACTTGCTGCAGACTGGGTCTCGACGCTGATCTGACGGCACCGCAGCTCGAGGATCTGGCCTTGACTGGATGTTTTGACGAAGAAATACCTTGGGACGTCATCTTGGAGCTCCAGAAGAGATCCAACTTCGACTTGAAGGTGTTGTGCCTGAGGTCGGAGACTGCCAGTCAAGTGGATGAAATTCTAACACTTTTAATGGCAGCTCCCAATTTGCACACGTTGGAGTTGAGCTTCGCTTCACAGGGCACCATGAATTGTTTGGTCCAATCCATGGAACGACTTGACAATTCCGAGACGGAGATCCTGCCGAACCTCCGTGTGCTTCACGTCAACTTCGTTGACGGTGCTTGGGGGATGTTGAAATCCCGTGCAAGCCAACTCTCGTCTGTGACGCTCTATCTCAACGAGAGGGAGTACTGCCTGGGCGATTTCATGCGGGAATTTGAAGAAGAAATCACATATTTACGCCTGAAAGGCGTCAACGTGGAATTGACTGCGATGGAACTCGAAGAAGACGGCGAGGTCATTTCTGACCTGGATTCCCGTCGGGATACCTCGGAGACGACTGAGATTGAGGAAAACAGTTCTTTTTCTTCTTGATAAATCTATATGAGGTCTATATAATATACTGTTCCGTACTCCCTTTCACTACTCGTAGCAAACCATTTTATGTAACATGTTTCTGCGAGTTGAACTCTGAGATTCGGCCTACAAACCGACGAGAGATATTATTATTAATGCAGGTGCCTAGCCTATTCAACCATGTCCCCGTAGATTAGGTATTCGAGTATGCAGTCCTTGTTGGTAATTTTAAACTAAAAGAACGGATGGGTGCCAGTAGGACCCTCAAGCAGAGAGCTTGTCGGCGATAGCCGACAGCGAAGGCGAGAAGAAGTACTCTCCGCCCCGGGAGATGACGAAATCTATACACATCGTCAGTAGTCAGAATGGACACCAGGAGGCGACTTACCATTCAAGAGAATGAATTCCCTCGTAGGGTTGGTGGGATCAAGGTTACCCTGGCTCCAACGTGCATAACCGTGGTTGGCGCCTGCGAGTCGTATGAGATGTTCCACATCGATTATCTATCGTTGGAAGAAAGAAGTCTTACCGACGACGGGGTCGAATCCAGTGGTATTCTTGATGAAGCTGTTCATAGATGAATAAGGAGGAAAGTAAATAAAGGGGACGACTTGCAAATTAGGATCATTAAGCCACATCTGCTGCATGAACTGGAAGCCGGCCACGATGTTTGACTGGTATGCGACTTCATAGATTGATGATGCATTAGCTTAGGAGACAAACTGTAGGGAAACACACCAAACGCCATGCCACGCTCGATTGTTGTTGTATTTGACGCTGCTTCCCCAGGAGTGACTGACCAAAAATGGAATCAGTTTGTATTGGTCTGCGCCGGGATGATGAAAACCAACCGTCCTCCCCATAGGGAATACTGCCCCGAACAATGTGATGGTGGTTCTTCTCATCTTCGCCCAGGTCAGCACGAGGACGGCTCTTGCGAATGTGCGCAGAGAAGGGGCATCTAGAATTCTGGTGAATCATGTGTATTTTGGGTTGGAACCATGGCGCTCACAGTGTCCCACTGTTGGGTGCGGCGTACGTGAAATTGTTGTTCCGGTGCCTATCGGCTCCGAGCTCTGGGTCATCCGCGTTCGGGGACAAGAACACGGGCGCGCCCTATAGACTCGTGAGCGAGCAACAAAAGGATGGATGGTATGCCACGTACGCTCGGCCAGCGTCCCATCATCCGCGCACCGAGAAGGTCAGAGCCTTGCGCAGGCGTAAGGCCAGGCTCACGAATCGGGTTGTCCGTCAGATACTTGTGGAACTCGGGTACAAGCTGCTGGAGCTGGCGGAACACGAGGAACGAGCCGTCCTTGGCCCAGGCCGGACGAGTGATGGTATCGTTCGCTTCACGGAGGAGAATCTCTCCCGGTGGGACGCGAGCCTGACCAGGCAGCGGGTTGTCGTCAAAGCCTCGAATCGCCGGGTTGGAAATACCGTCCAAGAATCCGAAATCTGTGAGTCGAGTGTTCATGTTCATCTTTGAGAAGTGGGGAGCGACTTACGCTCGTGGCCCTCCTGGTTGCCCTTGCGTGCGGCAGCTTGCAGAGAATAAGCTTCTTTGATACTGGCCCCAAGCGCGGAAGTCACGGTCTTGAGCGTCGCATCGACATTTTCCACCGTATTCGACGCCAGCAAAAACACCCCGTGTATTGTTCCCGTAGTGAACGCAGGTACCCAGTGGGTTCCAGGATCCCCGAGAGCTTGAGCATTGGCGAATTGACCGGCGCGAAAGGCCACGTCATTCAAGTTGTCGGTGATGCCTAGCGCAGTCAGGCCATTCTGCGAGAACGCAATATTGACAAGGGTGTCGGGTTGTGTCGCGTTCTTGAGCATCTGACCCGCGTTTGTAACGAGTGGGAGGATGTCGGAGCGAAGTTTGGATTTGAATGTCGCTGCGTCGACAATGGAGAAGAAGAGGAAAGTCTCGTGGAGCTTCAACTGGCCAATTCTGTTTTTTGAGGGGGGACGCGAGCTCAGAAAGGAAGGGAGAATATATCATGAGGTGGTCTCACACAATGTCGCCTTGAATATCAGTCAAATTCAAGCCGGCCGCGGCGGCAGCGGCTTGTGCAGCCTCGGCAGTCGGCAGCTTCGGTAACCCCGGAGGATCTAGACGCTATAAACCGACATGCCTAGAAGAACCACGATGAAGGTACTCACTGGCGAGGATCGACGTCAACGTCGTCTCTAGAGAGCGCGCATCCTGGCTACGAACAGCAAATGCCAGCCCGAGCGCGCAGACGACGAGGCCTGCGAAGGTAGAACGGTTCTTCATCTATAGTGTCTATGGTCCAATCGTATCCCAAAGCACGGCATTTATAAGTCTGGACAATGGAGAAGGCGGATGGCTACCAACATCCATTTTTGCTCAAATGGGACCAGGGGGTCACCGATCTTGCTCTTGCATGGAACGAACTGTAACCTGTCGGCGAGAGAATTCAGCGACGTTTCGGGGACGATGTGCCTGCATACTTGACAGTCATAAAATACGAGGTGCCAAGGGAATGAACCTGAATGAACACGTACCCCTGCCGACAGAGTAAAGTAACCACGGTGTCGCACAGCCCTCCCCCCCATTCTTCAGAGAAGTCAGAGAAGCCGGAATGAAAGTAGCTGTCGGTCTATTCATTTGTGATGTGGTGGTCGGACCGTGGTCCGGAGAGCGGGACTGACACAGCGAAAATTTCTGTACATATCCTGGACAGAAAGTAGTCCGATTTTTTTTTCCATTGGTAGCTATTTATACTCAGCCAGTCGGAAAATTTTCGGATTACTTTCTGTTCTGGATATGTACAGAAATTTTCGCTGTGTGAGGGGGAATCCATCGCGGAGTGATGTTTAATTTGGGACGACCCGGCGACTTAGTGAAGGGCGGGAGTGCACATTGAGAAAATTTCAAGGCTCGCCGCTGTTGAGTTCAGTGACGCCGCTTATCAGCCGGAAATCCATGTGCCAACATTCGAGGACTCACCGGCAACGAGAGGGGCCGACCTTCGGTGTTCAGTCGAAGAGCCGCAGCCGGTCAACAAGACATCTGAAACCAACCTCGCAAATATCGGTTACGCAGTTTGCTTGAAGTTATTGAGCTGGCGTCTTCGTCCGCCTGACCGGGCGAAGCACTGTAGGTGAGCTGCATGTAAATGTCCAATGTACACTTGTGTTGCCCGAGGGCGTGACCGATACGATTCTAGACGTATGGGGCGTTGTTCCACGAAATTGAAATGATTGCATAACGACTGTCGACCTAGCCAGGGGATCCGCATCCAGGAACAGGGCAGAGAACCACCTTGGGTCTGGATCCCTCCGTTACAGCCCATCCGACGGAAGACAGATGCGTCCACTCAGGCTGTCGGGACACGGACCGCACAGGACGGACGGAATGGTGCCTGTGCAGGCGGCAGGGCGCACTTTGGTTACAAGTGTGCATTGCCGGGCCATCGCTGCGCAGTTCGGAGTCCGGACCTGGGCGCTTGTGGATGGAGAAGGGGAAGGCAAGAATCTTGTATTTGTCGAACAAACACATCAATGATCGATCTTACCATATTTGGACGGCGCGCTTACATACGCTTGATGCGCTTCGCCGCCGTACGGCGCCGCTGGACCAGACCGGAGAGCGGTGAGCCAAAATGCGGGCAGGCAGAGGTACATGTATGGAACACGATGAGACCGCGGTGCCGGCAGTACCAAGAAACCTGACGATGCAGAGAAAAAATGTGGTCGACCTCGCCGTCGCGCAACCAACGCGGGAACAGAGCTCACTGGAAAGGGAGGTCGCCGTCGGCTCCGTTGCAACGAGCTCGACCCTGGGATATCTCACAAGAGGCACCACAGACGACGACAAAGGCACTGCCACAAGCGGCGGGAGACAGGCCGTCGCGGCCAGCGCGGGAGCAGAAGTCACTGGAGACTCGAAGAAGAGAGGGAGGTTGCCGTGGGCAGCGTTGGCGGCGAGCACGACCGTTCGACATCTCAGAACAGCGACGGGAGACGACACCGAAGAGCGGTGCACTGCCACGGCAGCGAGAAAACAGACGAGTCATTGGAGCAGCGGAGCCGACGACGGGGAGGGTAACGACGGTGAAGACGACGAGCAGGACACCGGCAGGATTAGTGCATGCATTGCGTAGGGATAGAGGTGGACATGGCCATCGTCGAGGCGCGTATGGTACAATACGAGTACAGAGAAACAAAGAATACATCGGCCGGCAGAGGAGCGAGGTGGTCTGTGCGCGTTGGGGGTCAGGCAAATTCCAATGAGGAACCGAGTCGACTCACCCTCTCCCAGACCAAGAGACTGCCTGCGAGTCTAGGCGCCAAACCCGTACAACGGGCGTCCGGATCGCTTGAGGGCGTATACAACATCGAGCGCGGTGACGGTTTTGCTGTGAGGAGGGCATAAGGAGAGAGGAGAGGAAGGAGGACATGCCACGCACCGCTTAGCATGCTCAGTGTAGGTGACCGAGTCACGGATGACGTTCTCGAGGAAGATCTTGAGGACACCACGGGTCTCCTCGTAGATGAGGCCCGAGATACGCTTCACACCTCCACGACGGGCCAGACGACGAATGGCGGGCTTGGTGATACCTGAGGGTTAAGTGAGATCGAGGACGCTGGGGCGAGGTGAGCATGAGACGCACCCTGGATGTTATCACGAAGAATCTTGCGGTGGCGCTTGGCACCGCCCTTTCCGAGTCCCTGCGACGACGGTGAGCACTTGAAGAGAAACGACGATGAGCAGGAGACGCACCTTGCCACCTTTGCCACGGCCGGACATTTATGCGATGAGAGTTGATGGGCTGTTGGTTTGTTGGAGGTGTTGACGAGTCTGAGTGGACTGCGAGGTGGTGGTGGTGGTGGTGGTGGTTTGAGTGAGAGAGGCAATCAACAAACAACGCGCGATTTAGGTTGGCCTTGTTGACGCTTATTGACGACGACTACGAGAGAAACGTGATTTGGTGATTTGAGATCCTGATGACAACGCTCGGATCAAACTTGAAAGTGCCGGCCGTAACACAGCCGCAACGTTCCTTTGATCCTGACCACCACGACGTCCAGCCGAATGCTGTATGCATTGTTCACTGTGCCTCACAAGAATCTAGTACAATGGTAGCTATGCCCACTTGCCTGACAAGACACCCTCCGCGGCCAGAATTCCACTCTCGACATCACTCGAAGCCAAAACGTACCTGGGCTATAATTCGGTGACCGAGTCATTCCTGGATTCCAAATGCATGTCTAAATTCAAAGGCCGCGAATGCGCTACCCGGACGCACGGACACTTGTCCGGCGCCCCAGACTTCCCACATGACGCCGGGAGGGTGCTGATCACGATGCAATCCTGCACCCTGATCATGCCCGCGTCGAACGAGCCGACCAAGGCGGTTGGGATGGGGGTGCTATTCTTCAACCCGGACATTCCGGACTTGGACGCATGGAGCAGCTCGCCAGCCCAATAAAGTGACGACGTGCTGGGTGGGAGGAGGACGAGGTCGGTGCACCCCAGATACTGATACACCTCTTCCTCGCCATTGATTTTGAGCAGGAGCTTCCGGACGAGGCTCGCTGTGACCCTTGCTTTGGGCTCGGATCGGCCCTCATTGGCGACGAACTGATTCAAGGAAGCGGCGGGTCCCGTCAGCCGTGCGTGCACTGGGATGGATGTTGATTCTGCGAGTGTTGCAGTCGAGGTCGCGGTGGGAGTGACGAGCTGTATGTGTAGGTCGGCCGATCCCGGCGCCAGCGCTCCCGTGGTGGAGTTGACCGTGAAACTACTCTGAATGCTTTCTTGCGGCAAAAATGGGAGCTGGACGTCCTGGGGTGGGGCAATGGAGTGCGCGGGGATGTAGGTGAGTGGTACCGTGATGTTTGTTCTTGTGAAGGAGATTTAGAACCATTCGCTAACACGGAACGGGACATACGTATTCGCTCCATCACCCTTCAAGAGTGCGGCCAACTTGCCTCGACCGGCGTCGCGTTTTCCCCGTCCTCTCACGATGCCAACGGAGAGGCTGTAGGCGATTTTTAAATAGGTGACCTTTCCGCTCATCTCCGAGTCCAGGAGCACGGTGTACGTCGGTGGAAGGTCGAATGCCTTGCCCTCGTCAGTGTCGTGGAATTGCGCGGGGAAGGCAACAGTGAACGGGATGCTGCCTGGACATTTGACTGCCGCATCGTCGGCAGACCACAAGGTGTACGAATTGTCGAGCATCTTCTTGAAGGCGCAGCCGGATCCTGTCCTTCGAGCATCCATCCTGCCTGTGAGCTGGAGGGTTCGTTTATTCATATGCGACCTTATCTATGACAGTCCAGGCGACAGACCTTCAAGATGACCTGTAAAACTGTCCCGCGCGAATCCCCCAGTTGCACGGAACCGCAGATAAGTCCATGACGTCCATAGGTTGGGCCCTTTGCGCGAGGATCTTGGTCCGATAGGACGAGGGTGTCGCGACCAAATTTATGAATAATGCTGCCGATCTCGGAGGGGCGCAAGCTTTGACTCCGAGTCGTACTCTGTTCGAGGACGAGCTCACTAGAGGTTGGATTGGGGTGGTATGTAGGGAGTGAATCAGAGTAATCGGGGGCCGGGGTGTAGGGAGGGAGTTGAGCGACCGCGGGGCTCGAGAGAATGGGCATGTGCGGTGCGATGCGTGAGTGTGCTGCAGGGACAAGTTGGGAACTCTGACTCATGCTTTTGAGGCTCCGAGTGGGACAGTCTACCACATGATATCATCTTCGACACAGCAACCAAGTACACTGCTCACAAGGCTCGTCACTGCCGATGGAGCTTTTCGCCGCATTTCGGTGGTCGACAAACCAGCTGCCTAACCTGCCTGCAACAGAGGATACGAGTGTTTTTTTGACCCGGATGAGGTGTGTATGTGAGCCGATAGCCGCGATACCGCGTCTCGGGAGCAACACGTGTATTACTCGAGGCTCCTGGCCTGAATAAGAACGTATTCCTCGATTTTACAGCCTTTGCCACTAATTCGGTCATCTTTGCACATGTACGATCAATGCAGTGCACCGATTTCCCACGGTTTACTTCCATTCGCACGGCAGCTCGAAAAACGGATCGAGTCCGTTGTGATACTCATACTTGACAGGCCGTATGAAGGCAGAAGCCTTTGTTTTAATTTATTGCGTGCGCGATTTTCACGGGTCAAGACGGACTAAACTACAACAGACAAAAATGCAACCATAAAGTACAGGAGAGACGCGCTATCTCAATCAGGCAGCTCCCCAGCAACCAATCTTACACCCTGCGAAAGACGCACCCGGCCGTACGATTGGCAGCGAGATCGTGACTTGTAGCCAGCGGGGACGATTTCAACCAGGATAAAGTCCTGCGCTTGGACGATCCCCGCGTTGAATGAGCCTACGTCCCCACTGCCGTGTTCCAAACGAAAGTCACCCGCCCAGTCGAAGGTCGACGCGCTGGCGGTACCGGTGAATGTCGTGGTGGGAGTGAGGCTAGTGCTCCCGAGGGTATACTGGCACGCCTCGTCTTTCCCGTTGATTTGAAGCACAAGCTGCCGCACGACGCTGGCTTGGACTTGCGCCTCACAAAGCTGTGAGGTCGCACTCGAAGCGATGAACTCGCCCAGGGAGAGCGGGTTGCCTGCGAGTTGGACGTGGATCGGAATCGGATCGGTGAGGGAGAGGACTCCAGAGGAGGGTGTGAAGAGATGTACGTCGATGGTGGTAGTTTGTGGCGCCGGCAGCTGGCGGCGTGCAGCGGGCACCGTGGGGTGCATTGTGGTAGAGGTCCGACGCCACTGGTCTGGCATGTACATTGGATGGGCGTTAGCGGTACTTTGGATGGCCTGCGCAGGTCGCGTGCGCGGGGTGTATCTGAGCGGCACGGTCGTTCTGAAAAAAATTATCCTAAGCTTTCGGCCGGTTGAAAATTGAATGGAGACTCACGTATTCGTCCGTAGGAACGCAGGCTGCGGAATTCTACTCCGACCGCGCCCTCGAGTGATTGCGACCGAGAGGGTGTATGTGATTTTCACCCACGTTCCGCCCATGACCGAGAAGGTCATGTTATACGAGGGCGGGAGTCGGTGGATCTTTCCGTCCCGATCGAATTGCACGGGGAGGTCGAGGGAGAAGGGGAGGGTGCTCGGACACGCGGCGTCTGCGTCAGAGGCCGGTGTGCTTTTGGTTAAACCCCAAAGTGTGTGAGATTCATCGAGGATCTTCTTGGACAAGGAGCCGCGCTGGGTAGCTCGAGCCTCGATTTTGCCTTGGAGCTATCTCAGAGGTTCGTCAGCTCACAGCAATACCGAGAGAGAAAGCGGAACGCACGCTCAACACGACCTCTGAAACTTTGTCGCGCTCCTCCAGTTCCAGGAACCCGCTCACGGGCACACGAAGACCGTAGGTCGGGAAGTCTGCGTGGGGATCTTGGTTCGTGAGTACGAGGGTGTCGCGGCCGAATTTTCGGATGATAGTCCCGTTGAATTTGGAATATCCGGGAGTTTGGTCGTGAAGGAGCTCAGAGGAGGAGGCCGATGGGAAATAGGTGGGCAGGGGCCCCGATGGGCTGTAGGATGGGGGTTCGAGAGAGAAGAGCGTGGAGCTAGAGCTGGTGCGTCCGAGGGACATTGGATTTTGGTATGGAGGAGGGAGGATTCAAGAGGGCGCAGTCGAGTCAGGCATGAATATCTATATCGGCTTTTAAGATAGGTAAATGAGACAGACGCTGGGCTTACCTCACTCTCGTACAATACAATCGAGTCACAGATTGACAAGGGGCCTGTGCGATACCTGCTGACCAACTAATAATACTATGTGTTGGCTTTCATGACTTTCATCGTCTGCGGCGCAGTGGAAGAAGCGGCTACCCATCACATTTTTAAGCAAATTGTGAGCCTGAACTACGGAATGGCGTCTACGTATTATGTAAATACAAGGAGCGGCGCCCTGGACCTGAATGTGCGCAGTGGCCCAAAGATGTTAAGATCACCGGTACCGCAGTGACTCGCGAGACACATGATTCGCCGCACTCGGGTTGGGTAAAATTTGGCGTGAGAGTCCCGAGTCTATGATCGGGAAATTCCAATGTCCATTCAGAGGTAAAATCAAGCTGTAGCACTGCTTCGAGTTCTATTCTCACTCATTGAGAGCCGGATACCATGGAGTTTCGAGTAAGCGAAGTGAAAATGATTCGGTGAACACCTCATGTTTGAAATGCAAGTCGCAAATTGACGGTACATACGGCCCAGGCCGCACAATCGGCAGATTCGGCACCGAACGCAACAAGTGACTCTACGTCTCCTCACCGCTCAGCGCTGACGACAAAGAACGTCCTTGAGGTCAAAACTGAATGGTCAGGATCGTTCACGGAAGATTTGGGACACAGGCTCTAGGACCGCGTGCTTTAGGCGCCAGTGGAGAGTCGACCGGGATTGCGAAACAGTGAATCCTTTAATTCTGACGCCACGATAGCGAGCCGCCGGTCCATTAGAATTGGTGTGCTGGATGCTTAGACTGTGTTTATTTGGTGGAGAAGGTGGCACCGTGGCCGAAAACGGGATTCGGTGATGCATGACGGGGAAATGCGCTCTAAGCCTGGATTTGATCTTGATGGAAACCGAGGCTCACATTGCGAGGCAAAACGTAGGGATAGGACAGGTTTTCGACAGGTGGTAAGTAGTGTAGAATCCAAGTTTCTCAACAATCTGGCGGGATTTTGAATGCCGAGAGTGCCATCAGATGTTGGCCGCCAATCAAAGATATTTCGGACGATCGGCCGCGGCGCAGTCAAGGCACTATCTTCTCACCACCACATGGACACCAAGGAGCGCAGCGAACGCAGCCCGCCGCCCGCTCCAAAGCGCGCCTCAACGCTCAAGAAGGGTATCGTCACCGCTGCAGTCATCGTGCTACTCTACGGCGCGCACACTTACCGAACCCATTGTGGGAGTCGGGGCACTCAACAGCGCAGCGGGCGTGAGATTGGGAGCGTCGAGTGGGCACCTGCATCCCAGTGTGCTCCTGGAACGCAATGTGGGTCTGTCATGTGCGTTTCCTCCCTGATTCCACCGCCGTCTGTTGACGATGTCCATGAACAGCGTCCCGAAAGACTATTTCGACCTCAGCGCGGGCACGGCGTCGATTGCGATAGCCCGATTCCCAGCGACCAAGTTCCCGAAGAAGGGAACAGTGTTTTTGAATCCCGGTGCGTCTTGGTGTGATTCCACACAGAGGAGTATTGAGCCGTCCGCTAGGTGGACCCGGTGGATCTGGCACACGTCTCGCAGCGCCGGAATTCGCCAACATCATCGGTGACGACTGGGACCTCCTGGGTTTTGACCCTCGCGGGATCAATAACACCTCGTAAGCCATATCCTTTTCGCCCTCGCCGGTAGTTAACGATGCCGACGACAGCCCGCAAGTTAAATGCTTCGACAGCAACTCCGATTACAATTTCTTCGTCGCCAACACAGTTCTCCAACAGGGCTTCACAGTCTCTTCCTCAGCTAACCTCTCCGACCCGAAACTGGAAGCCGAACTGGTTCAGCAATCCCGCGAGTTTCTGGCACTCAAGAAGAGCCAGGGAGAGCTCTGTGCGAAGAATATGGGCGAGGAGTTGCGGTACATGGGTACTGCCACGGTTGTGCGGGATATGGATTTCATGGCCAAGATTTTCGATGGGGAGCAGGGCAAGATGTGAGTCTATTCCTCCGCCGTGCTCGGTTGGCTTTCTCATCTGCATCAGAAACTACTGGGGTGCTTCGTACGGCTCCATTCTTGGGGCTTACCTCGTGAATATGTCGGTTCTCCGCTGATTCTTACCCTTCATGCCGCTCAGCTTCTTTTTAGGTTACCTGAGCGCGCGGGGTTCGTCGTCATTGACGGAATCGCAGATCCAGTCAACTGGTCCAGTACATCTCTTCGACGTTGTTGTTTCATCTCCGACTCACTAATTAAATCACAGCGGAACCATCGCACAAATGGCCAGCCAACTGGCTTGCTTCGACCGAAAAGACGTATCGTTTCTACCTTGAAACCTGTTCCAGGGTATGAATTCTCTCGTCGCTTGACCCCAATGCTAACATGGCAACCAGGCCGGGCCCGACGCGTGTCCCATCGCAGCGTATCAAGGCGAGCCGTATGAAGACATGATGGCGCGTCTCGAATCCTTCTTTGATCGCCTCGCCGTCACCCCGCTCCCGGTGCCCTTTGCCATTCGTCCGGGATACCTCACATCCGGCGCTGCGCGCGGTACGCACACTTCCGCCCCTCTACTTCCCTTTCTTAACATACTCAAAAGCACTCCTACTCATGTACCTCGAACGCCCGCCCCAATGGTCCGACTCCGCGCTCGCCTTTGGACAAGCGATGGCCGGCAACGGTACCCTCCTCTTCAACAAACTCGCCACCCCGCGTTTACCCCCTTCGCTCACGCCGGAATACGATCTAGTTCGTCTAGGTGTGACCTGCAGCGACTCGCCGCCGCCTGCTTCGCCCAAGGAGGTGCCTACGCCGGAAGATCTGGCGGCCGAGTTTATTCGGACGATGCAGGAGGTGAGCCCGCACTTTGGGGCCAGTGTGAGTGTTGGGGAGCCGGATGGTGGGTGTCAGTATTGGCCATTTGCGGGTAAGGGACCTGAACGGTTTGTGGGGCCGTGGAATGCGAGTTTGGAGTGGCCGATGTTGATTGTTAGCAATACGGTGCGTTGGTTGAATTTCTTCTTCTTTGGACCGTGCTGATGATGACCATAATATACTGTAGATGGACCCGTACGTTGCAATTGTTACATGACGAATGGAGGACGATCTGTACTGACTTTTCTTAGAATCACACCTATCCAGAGCGGTATGCGTATCAACTCGCTCATGCCCGAGTCGTCGCGGATTATCATCCAAGATGGGCCTGGGGTGCGTTCCTCCGCTCTGTTTTTCTTTCTCGTTTAATTTCCCACTTCAACCGCAGCACTGCTCCACGGCGATCCCAACTCTATGCACAGTCAAACTCGTACGCGGGTATTACGCCGGGACGCTCCCTGAGAACGGGACGATGTGTGATATCGAGGAATATCCCTTCTTCCCGGATCGTGACGCTGATGTGAGTGCGACGGCGAATTTGGGGCTGAGCGCGGAAGATGCGAGGTTGATGCGGTCGGTTCGTGCTGTGGGGGAGATTTTGCAGGATGTGCGGAGGGGGTGGTGATTCATACTTTCCATTTGTTCGGACGAAGAGGCGCACTTGCGGAAGCCCGAAATCCAACAGGAATCATACGAATATTCTGGAAACCGAAGAGATTCTCTCCGTGCGATTATCGTGCAATCACACCATTGAACACTAGCTTCAAACCTTTAACCCGGAGAGGCCAGGCTTAGGGCTCATTCCAGTATTTACGTGCCCTTGTGGTATTTACAAAATGCCGCCGAGTTCGTGGTTGGAGATACGGAATATTGGCTAGGTGCATCCAAACGCGACTCGCAACGCCGCAGATCTAGCTAGATTGAATTCGATTATGTGGATCGGGTGCGTCTGAATGAATTCTTTTGCCGACCTAAGGACTGCTAGGTATTCTCAGGCGATGTGAATTCTCGGTCTTCCGCAATGCATATCCCACATCCCTGTATTCCTAGGAAAAGGGAAAATATTCAATTGTTTGGGTGGTAAAATAGCCATAGTTCGTTGCTCATACAGCAGAATCTTGCGGGTAGGGTTCTGCGGCAGAGTCCATCGGCGCTCGATTAAATATACTTTCCAAATATCGAGTACACCTCACTGGTATAAAGCAGCAGCGATAGAACGAGTCTTTCTCCCAAGCTACCAACAAAACCTTCGAGCCCAGTACAACCCAACATGCGCTTCAACCTCATCCTCAGTTCCATCATCGCTCTGGCCGCGACTCTTGCTGTTGCTACACCCGTGGTCAGTCATCAACGGCTGCACTGAAATTATGGGTCAATGAACTAAATAACTGCTCTGAAGGCTAAACCCAGGGGCGGCCTCGACGTCCGGGTTGACGCAGCTTCCGTCGTCAAGTGAGTAGTGGCCAGTAGTGGCTATCACCTGAATTCCGTGGGCACGCGGCTCATCTTGATTTTTAGGCGGATCTCTCCCCGGTGCCTCGGTAAAGGTTGCGCCCCGGAAGTCATCGGGGTGCCTTGGTGAAGGATGCGACCACAATCAGGACTAGTCTTTCAACCACGCCGGGGCTTTCATTGTATCTCGTCTAATATCAGAATTTCTAGTGTGTTTGCGAAGTCTGTGTATATTCATATCAGGTCCACGAAATTTCTCCCGGGAAACAAGCGAAAAGAAATCCAAACAGACTTGGACATCTCTTCATCTGCGAGTCCTCCCAGCAACTTATATATCATACATGACGAGGTACGTCGGCCGGATCGCATCGTCGTCGTACACGCACGTCTTATCGTACTTGAGTGAGGTGCCTGGCAGGGCACAGACCTGTGTGCTGCCACTGTGTCAGTATCGGAAGCGGCAATGAACAGGGCTACTCACAGAATCGAATTCTGGAGGGGGTTCAGTGATGCCGTCCATTGCATCGTTGGTCTCGTATGGATTTCCGAGTTGCATGCGGTGACTGGGAATTCCCAACCACGCTCCACCGCAGGGGAGTAAGTACAATGACCGCAGGGAATTCGCAGAGAACGGGATCTCCTTTCTTCAGTCACCTATGGCTCACGAGGTGGAGGTGAACTATACTTGGACCGGAACACGTTCAGCCACACGTCAAGGGGTCCAATTGAACCAGAATTGAACTAAGTATATTCGCGACGCCCGGACGGCAAAGAACCAATGGGATGGCTTTTCTCTTGAATGGAACGATGTTGCGACCCAGTTGATCTTCTCGTGGGACTCATAGATCCGCCAGACTTCAGGGTAAGTCATCTTCGTCGTGCCCGAAATTGACCGGGAGGTTGGAAGATCTAGATCTAGACACATGTACACCCGCAAACATCTCCTCGTCTCCAGAACCATGTGCCCATTTTCGCCGATGGCCAAAGCGTGCATTCTACCGGCACGTCGAAGACGAGTCGTAGCGCTGCGGTCATCGGCACCCATTCTAGGTCCTCGTTTGGTTGAAGTCCCGGTGAAGAAAGCGTGACATACCATCGAGGATTTCCACCGTTCGAGATACAAAATGAATCCGTCTGCCCAAAGGTGATTCGCGGAGGCAACTTGCAAGCTTTGACCTGTGCCACTTGATCAATATAGGCGTGGTTTCCTATCGAGGGCAACGAGCGGAATGGATGCGAGTGCTTGTCTATCCGCACAGCTGGACGATTCGACAGAATTGAAGCCACTTGCAGATATACTGGATGAAGAAGTCGTTGGGAGAAACGGGAATGAACTGCGCGATCTATGAGGGGCACGTCGAAGGAATGAAAATGAGGCTGCGCGTATTGAACTTGAGTGCGTCGTCCCTTTTCTGATGTAGAAAGTGTATTCAGAGTTACCGAAGGCAAAGAGCATGGATGGTGGTGGCGGAGGACAAAATCGTGAGTGGCACGAGCCGAGCAAATCTTCGGATCACCCTTTGTTTGGTCATTGATGTGCTTCGGCACCGAAGATGACTCAATCACCGCTTCACCACCATGATCTTTGCCTTCGGTCATTCTGAAGACACTTACTTCATCGGGAATGGGAAGAGAAGCTTCTGGTATGTTTACTTTCCTTATTGCGCTCCCCCTGAACCCACGAGAGGGAACAACAGGACGGGCGTACCAAACTCGCTTGCCACATATCTACGAAAGAATCATCCATTGCGAGCCCTCTCGTTTGGCGAAGAATCCTGGTTCTACTCAGAAGCCCCACATGACGGAACGAATGGTATCCACTCGCGTAAGATCCTACCGCCATCTGGAATCGGCATACACATTCACATCTTTTGTCAGTCGCCCCAGACACGCCCCATCGCTATCCAGATGTCCAAGATATCTTCGACTCGGGCGAGCCGATCAACTGGATTGCTTTTGGTCCCGATGGTCAATATGTGGTCGACACCAAGGATAAGATCTACCACTCCAACCCAGGCGCGGTGCGACGGAAAAGAGGGGGAGCACAGATTCCCTTGAGATGCGCTTCGTTTGGGTGGAACGGATCGTGGATCTACGTCGATGAAGACGGTACCGTACGTTCCGGCGGTTTGGCGGGGACGATCAAGTCGGCGTTGAAGACGAAAGCCATTCGAGTCAGCGGGTCTTGCATCTCCACTCCCGATCTCACCCTCCGCAGAATGTCCAACTAAGCCCACATTCGTCATCCGCATATTACATCGAGTATGTGGATGGAGAGGTCGCTTGGAGTTTGCCCAGCGCTTGGCATGGCGACACACAGCGTATTGAAAAGATAGGCACGTGCTTCCCTTGACACTGAGGGTTTCTCGTGCTGATACATACGACTTCCAGATGTCCGCATAGATCAGCCTGGAACTCCGGGGAGTAAGTGAAACCGCGTTCTGGCTCACACCGATTGGCTAAAGCAACACAGGGCAGAGCGTTTCTCAGCGAATCCACTTTGCCTTTGGCCATACTATAGATGTGTTCTGCATCTCAAATGGACAGGATACCATGGGGTACGTCTCTCGCCGCTGCATCTCGGAACAGATCTCAAATTTGACGCCTCAGCATGGGTCTCGAACCCGAGTTCAGGGGCTGGTCCATCAAGGGAGTGCCCAAACGGGCCATTTCTCTCGGGGAAAATGGTGCATACTTCATGAGACAGGGGCCTGAAACCTTCTGTACGCCTTGCCTGCTGGTTCCGAGCCTTTATAACTTTTTACAGTGTCGAGCGCGACACAGATGGCGTACCCAGAGGTCTGGCGTATCTACAACTCGGACCAGAAGATCATCTGGGTGGCATTTGGACCACAAGGCTACTACATCGTCGAAACAGAGTCGCGCACTTACGCGTCTCGGTCAGATGTCCTCTTGCGAAACTACGAAAGCGGCGGCCTTCAGGTACCTCTTCGATGTGCATCGTTCGGCTACGGTGGTTCGTGGGTGGTAGTCGAAGACGACGGTGTCATACGTAGCTCGGGACTCACGAAGCGAGTACTCGAGAAGCTCAAAGTCGACAGCGTGCGGGTAAGTATTTATATCATCATCAAATGTAGAATCTGACCTGGATGACAGAATGTTCAACTGAGTATCACCCATCCCAGCCAATTCTACATCGAATACATGAACGGGACGCGGGACTGGATCATCCCAGAAAACTGGGCGAACGGCGTAAATACGGTCGAAGGCAGTCGTAAGCACCATTACCTCGGTATTTTACCCCTGCCCTCACTGCTGTTTCTCAGTTCCCAAGCGACCGACAGTCTCAAACAATTACAAAGCAACGGTGGTGCCCCAGTACCTCCGGCTGATACCCGCGGGCTCGATCTTCAATAGCAGTGAGTGACATCTCTAGAACAGAGATTCGCTTCTCTGCTTACTTGGTCTTCAGTTTCGTACCAATTCTCCACCTCGTGGCGCCATACAGATCGCCCGCGTCCGCTTGTGCGATATATCTACAAGATTCTCTCCGTAAATAGGGCATCAGAGAACGCTCACCGGGCTTACGCGTCAGTCAACTGCTCTCTGTGTCTCTCCCATGCTGAAACACCCAGATAGGGACCGAATCGAGAATGAACAACGACTCTGGCACGCCACCGTGCGGCGCTGCCAGCTCGGAGACGACGGGCAGGGATTACAGCTGTGCGCAGACGAACAGTGTTCGCTCTGCCAGATTATACGCACGAGTTTCAAGAAGAAGTTTTCGTTGGATTCGGGAATGTGCGACAACTAGGTTTCTTTTCTTTTCATTGAATCAAATGTTGACCTTGTCTAGGTTTGGAAAGGGGATATACGTGTCTTCGACGTCTTCCAAGTGGGTTTTGTTCAGAGATCGCATCACAACACCTTGATCCAAGGTCATAACCTAGGGCGGCGGGTTACTCCCAGAACAGCCAGCCATCCAATTACAAGGCCATACTCCTCAACAACGTCGTCGTGGGAAGGGCGTATGAGACGAATGAACCGATGCAAGGGCGTACTGCGCCGCCAGCTGGGTACGACTCGGTGAGTCTCTCCAATCCGTTTTCACACCCAGCTGACGGCACGAGGTGTGCGGACTACCGGGTACCGCGCTCAAGTTCGACGAAACTTGCGTTTATGACGACGACGCCATTCGGCCGACGTATCTGATTCTGTATGATGTTGGGAAACCATGAAGGGGGTGAGTGAAGCGGGTTTCGATTGATATAACTTTCGGGACTGAATCTGCTCAGCTGTCCGATCCTTCTCTCAGGGAATTGGGATGTATTTTGTACCTATCTATTTATCTCGAACCAATGGAAGATATTCGATACTGTCTGCACATAGGAAACGACCCTCGTTCACCACGGGTATTCACCTCGACATCCTTCCTTCATTCATAGATGTAGAATCACGTTTCTTGCTCACCGGGCGGAAATTCAGCAACACATTCATTCACCACGACTCTGATGGAGGACTCCGTTCTTGCTAAAGTATAGAGAAGGCCGCTATCAGTGCATCAGGACGGCCAGCAAGTCTCTTTTACCATTGCCGGCAGCAGCGCCGGATTCTCGTCCAGTCAAATCTCGTTTGACCGACCACTCAGCGCACGCTGCGATGAATATCCAACCAAACGAGCGTTCCTCGCCCAATCGCCTCTTTGTGTGGATGCATGACATGGTTGCTGACGATGATCCCGGGTCAGGACGGCATTCGGCAGGCCAATGAAGGTGCTGCAGATTGGTATTGCATCACTGTGTGAATTGCAAGTGAATTCAGGAAGACTTGGATTCTTCTCCACTGCCAGTTCCCGGCGGATCCGGCCGTCGTTAAGCCGCATGGGAAGCAAGTCGGCGGCGTCGCGGACTGGGACGGACTTCAGGAACGGCGTTTACTAAAGATCTTTGGAATGTCCGAGTACTTACTTGTCTTGTACTTATTCCGCACTTGGACGAATGGACTGGGAAAAGACGTCGGATTCACAGACTAACCACAAAACTCAGACCATGCACTCGTATTCTGGAGCGTAGGACATTAACGCAGAGCAGACTGCAGAACGGCGATCAACTTGAAATTGATTCCCGGACAACGACGGACCCAATTGACCAATAAGAGTGCTGCCCTTGAGGCTAGTTTAGAACGGACCCACCTCCGAAGTCCGTGAGGCATTCTCGCTGCTTGAATGACGGACAACTCGGTCAATGAGCATCGCGTGATAGTCTTCTTTGATAAGCAATGACCTCGTTTCTTGCTACTCGTAATCGTTGCTTAGGAATGTCTGTGGGCCACATGCGCCTTCTTTCCGTGGATCTTCGAGGAAGTCGCGGAGAGTGGAAAGAAGCTATGATGTGTACCTGAGGTTGAGAGAGAATAAAAAGCTCGACTCCCGCTTCCTTGAATACCAAGAACCCGGCACCTCCTCGCCTACAAGTTCAACCACCCCAACAATCCCCCTCCGATTACTCCGAAATGAACTTCGAATCCAACTCGTCTCACCTCTTGCCCTTGGCTGATGGTTCCTCGACCACGCATACGCATCAGCCACTCCTCGTCTTCGCGGCTCTCGGCGCCTTGACGCTTGCTGCGGTCTGCTGGTCGTTGAAACTGCTTCAGCGGCCGCTCGTCGACAAGGACGGAAACAACATACCAGCAGGACCTCGAGGTTTGTTTTCGACGCGCCCTATACCGACTCGGCTCATGTGCTTCTCCAGGGTTCCCAATTCTGGGCGCATTCCCCCTCCTCACGCAATATCCCGAAGTCACACTTGACCGCTGGGCCAAGAAGTTCGGCGACTTGTACTCGCTTTGGCTCGGCAATCAACTCTTCGTCATTGTTTCCAGCCCCGAAATCGTCAAAGACCTCATCGTAAGTTGACCCACGTACCCTTGGAGCTTGTATTGATCATGACGAAGGTCACGAATGGTGCTGTCTTCTCCTCCCGCAAGGAGATGTTCGTGAAGAGCAAGACCGTGTTCGTTGGGCGTGGAATCACGGCGACCCCGTACAACGACCGATGGTGAGTAAATTGGGGACATTCGAGGTCCGGTGCTGACACGAATCAATTCAAGGCGCAAGCACCGTCGCATTGCGAGCACCTGGCTGAACCAACGGGCTGTCGACAGTTATACGAACATCCTCGACTCGGAGGCGACCGTGCTCATCAAAGCCATGTACCAGGAGAGCCGCGCCGGAACCGTGCCCGTTAATCCGCAGGTAAGTTTGACTTGAGAACGCTGAACGATTCGCTCACTTTCCGAATAGCCTCACGCCGGCCGTGCCTCGCTCAACAACATGCTCTCCGTCGTATTTGGCACACGCACAGGCAGCATCTACCACCCTCTCGTCGGCCAAGCGCTGAAAATCAGCCGCGAGTTCATGAACGTGACCGGCCCAATGTCCAACCTGGTCGACTTCATCCCAATCCTCCAGCACCTTCCCAGTCCCATGCGCACTCGGGGCGAGAAGCTGCACGAGAAGCTGGTGGAGACGTACGGCGGTATGATCAAGGATATCGAGCACCGGATGGAGAGCGGGGAGAATGTGCCTGATTGTCTAGCAAAGACCATGATCGAGTCGAGGGGAGAGGAGAAGATGGACGATTTGGATATGGCCATTCTTGCTTCCGCGTTCATGATCGGCGGCGTTGAGACGGTGAGTTCCAGTGTGTCACTGTGAAATGGTATGCTTACGAGCGGCATTGCAGACGGCTGCTATCATGCAGTGGTTCTCTGCCCTGATTCCTGCATACGCGGAGATTCAGAAACGCGCACACGAGGAACTCGACAGAGTCGTCGGGCGCGATCGCATGCCCACCGTTGAGGACGAGAAGGTCTGTCTGCACACGTGGTCTCCAAAGATCCTTCATTGACCCTAGTGCACTCACAGAACCTTCCCTTCTGCCACGCCATCGTCAAGGAGGTCGAGCGATGCCACAACCCCTTCTGGCTCGGTACCCCGCACGTCGCGAGCGAGAACTTCACCTACAAGGGTCAATTCATTCCGAAGGGTACGGTCGTCGTGCTCAACACTTACACGATGCACCACGACCCCAAGCGGCACGCAAACCCGGACAAATTCGACCCTGAGCGGTACCTGCGCGACAACCTCACCTCTGCGGACAGTGCCAATCTCGCGGATCCAAACGAGCGTGACCATTGGATGTTTGGGGCTGGGTGAGTGTCCAAATTGGCAGCTTATCGACTGAGTTCTGACCTTGTACTCGCAGCCGGCGGATATGCCCCGGAATGATCGTCGCCGAGCGGGAGATTTGGTTGACCATTTCGCGGATGCTGTGGGCGTTCACGATGGAGGCGCTGCCGGAGGAGCCGATCGACTTGAAGGAATATGATGGGCTCTCAGGACGCTCGCCTGTCCCCTTCCGGGTGAATGTCATCCCCCGCGATGCCCGAGTCGCACAAGTTCTCGCGCTCGAGGAGGCACCGGCATGAGGGCTGGATGTTCTGGATTATTGGATAATTATGAATTGAAACGACCATAGAACGCTTTACCATAGCCTTTCCGCCTTAATTCTTGTACAGATACCATATCTCAATATACCTCTGATTTGTGCTTCCTCATCTCGCCCCGCCTTGAGTCGATTGAGCTACAATTCATGAAAAGGCCCTATGCGCGGTGAAGCGAATCGAGTTCATGATTGATTCGACTTACCAGTAAGTGTCGTGGTCGCCCTTCTGTTCAGTGTCTGATCGCATCCGTTCCTTTCACTAATCCTGGGTCCTCGTTCGCTGTGGATCCACCAGTACCAGTATAACACCGGCACCTCAAATACTTCACTCGTTCTCCCCACCGAAGATCCAAGCGCAAGCGGAGCGGTTTCTTCAAGTTCGACACAGCGTTCGAGAAGAGCGCCGAGAGCAGTCCAGTGCATGATGACGAAGCTTCGAGTTCCGGCACATGGGCACCTGCAAATGGCGGTTTGTCCATTGATGGGTTGAAACTTGCAAACCCGAGTTTGCAGCTTGAAGTTTTTGCAGAAGATGACGGGAGAAGACAAGCAGCGGCGACACAGCCATCGTTCGCATCAGATCACTTGATGGCCACGTCCCGCCGACGGCCGTTGTTCTGCACCACCATGTCCTTGTCAGACCTGCCACCAATCTTACCGGGCCAGCGCCTATAGTCACTCAGCAAAGTCCCGGTCAAGTCCTTCTCAAGCGGGCCACCATGGAAGAAGTCTCGAATGCGATTCCACGCAGCACGCACGCTCCTGAGCGCCGCTCTCGACGCAGCCCAGGCTCATTCAGATAAACGCTTCCTGACACGTCTTTTCGCGCTCCACCTCGCCCGCAGTGCGCACGCACGCCCTCTCAACGCTCCAAAACCCCGTTCCCTTCAAGTTCCCTGCGGACTGAATTCCGCTCATGCATCTCAACCGTATGCTCACAGGGCCGTGTGCCATGAAGGCACGGATAGAAAAGGTGAAGCGAGCATTGGTGGATGGTGTCTCAAGATCTCACGGTGGACGTGTTATGATGCGTTTGAGGATCATTTCTTCCCGGTGAGTGGGATCTCCCTGCCGTCGTGAATGGTGCTTATGTATCTTCGCAGCCAGTCAAGGTAGAGTGAGGCCGAGTCGAGCTATTATACACGACGACTGTTCCCTCGAGTATGAACACATTCTTTTACCCATCTTTCTGCTCCTTCACCACGGGTACTCTCCATCTTTGTGGATAAAAACCGACGTCTTCCCTTCCTTGGCCAGGGCCTCCCTCACGATGACCTTACACCCCTCCGCCGGATTCCCAGCCCTCTCATTGTAGTGGTTCAAATTCGTCGAGTTCCATCCCGGACACAGCGAAACGACACGGATCCCCGAGCCCTTCTGATCCTCCTGCAACGCCCACTGCACAGTCAGCGAATTCATCGCCGCTTTAGAGGAGCTGTAAAACGGCCATTCGGTCGATTGGAATCCTGGGCGGAGGGAGAAGCGGGTGTTTGAGCCGAGGGTGGAGGAGACGTTGAGGATAGCCGCGGTGCCCTGCTTGAGGAGGGGGTATAGCGCGTCTTTGATGCGTGCGGTTCCGACGACGTTGACGGCGTAGATGTCTACGGGCGGACCGACGGAGATGGCCGCGCTGCAAGTGTGGTGGGGAGGTCAACTGCACCCAATCCAACTAGCGGTGCGGAGAAGACGCACTTGTTGACCAGGACATCGAGTCCGGAGAGATTCTTCTCTTTCAAGTGTTGCGCGACGAGATCGTGTGCGTTTTGCACCGACGCGTCGTCCCGAGTTGGACGGGGACGACCGACGAGGAGGGATGGATGTCTGATGCGAAGTTGGCGAGAGCCGTCTCGGCTGCGGCCAACTTGCGGGAGCCTGTGTAATACAGGTGAGTTTTCTCCACGGGGGATTTATCATCTCGAACACACCCATAAGAACGAGGACGTCGGGCGTCGACGCTAGCTGGTGCACAGCGTGCATGCCCAGTCCTTGATTCCCTCCCGTGACAAAGATGGTTCGGATTGCAGCCATTTGGGGACCCCGCAGGAGTACTTCTCACCCTTTATAAGCCTCTGGATAGCCATTTAGCCGTGTTTGACTCATGTGAAATGACTCAAAAGTCTGTGATCGTGATTGCTGAACCTTTAGGTTTGGCTACCCAAGGCATCTTCGTCTTTGTCCATCAGTGGCAGTGAAGTAGATTGATTTAACATGGGTTCCTACTTAATCCGTGTGCATAGGAATCATCCTTTTTGACCAGCGCCGGGGCACACAGTGGATCAGCGGTGTCCCGAGTGGGGCCGAGGGTATTGCCTGTCTTAATCAAGGTCCTTTCATGACTGCACTTGTCGCAGACTACCGGCGATCATCCCCTTCGGAGCCATCTAGGTGCCGGATGATCCCACCGGGTCCCAGATGCACACATTGCAGGAACCAACGACGGATGATTGTTGTTTGATCCGCCGAAGACTCGGCTGCCGGGCCCCGGCGGGCCGTAACCTCGCCGTTGATATCTCCTTTCTCGGCATCGGCCGGCCAGGCAAAATGACTGTTTCAGCTCAAAGCTTGCTCAACGCGCTCGAACTTCCTAGCTCGAGTCTGTGAAACAATTGTCCATTACACGGGTCAAACACGGGTAACTATCATGCACTGATGCAAGGAAGAATCATACTTGCCACTGTGCGGAGCAATGGCCAAGCCCAGGTGCTGATGTCCCATGTTCAACCTTTCAACTTCACCCGTAGCAGTGGTCCCAATGCAAAGTAAGTCGATAACACTCCAGCGTGCCAATGCAAAGTTCACTGAGACTTGTCGGCCCACTGAAATTTGGTAGGGCCAGCTCCCCGGCAGGTGTTGGGTGACGCCGGCATCCCTCGGTTAGTGTTGAGTTTGATGGCAAGCACATATCCGTTGGAAATGGAGAAAATGGCTGATGGCAGATGTGATAACCATAAACATTGATTCATGCCATCAGAACAACCCAAGGAATCATTGATACCTTTATCAATCGGTGAACACCCCCGGCATGGATCAAAAAACGATACAGGATCAAAAAATCAAAGTTGTAGAGTAAATTTCTAGCTACAGATTCACCCTATATAGTACTAGCTCAAAAAGCTTGGCTGGTTCAGGAAATGCAAAATACTTTCCAAGCCCCGGCTTCAAGAATGTGAAACCCCTTTACTATATGGTTCAAAATGTGTGGGCCACTTCTTAGGGTGTTTTGATGAAGATTTTTGGGGCACACGGCACAGGACAGGGTTAAGAGAGGTACAACATGTGCGGCCCGTGCATCGAATAGCCCCCTATGCAACAGTTGTTATGCTGGCCTAGTGTAGGGGTTTCCGTGTTTCTTAATAACCTTTGGCTTATTCATCCATTTTGCAACGGTCTGGAGTTCAAATCCCGGCATGCACATCCCTTTTTTGTAGCCTCCATATGCTGTGATGCCTCCATTCAGATCCTTTGAGTCTCTGTATACTTACTCTAGCACTCCTCCAGATGGGCCACATGTCTTTACACCAGCCATTTATGCTCTCTAAGAGGGGCAACTACTCAATGATTCAAAACATTGATTCCTTGGTAGTGACTGCTATTCTTGACCAGATGTGTGATCTGGGTGTTCAAAGTCTGATCCTAACCTACAGTAGCCCATATTTGAACATGGTTCAACTAAGGACCATGATCTCAGAGAGATTATGGCTGAACTCTGGGAGCAGTAGCTGGACCCCAGTTCTCACTACAGGTAGCTACTACACTGGTTCCAACACCACAGTGGACATGACCCTTGCCATTAGAATCTAATGGATGCAAGAAACTACCCAAAATATGGGCAAAGACCTGAGATCTGAGTGCAATCATTTTCAGCTGATCCCTCTTATTCTGCACCTAGAGAGCCATGTATCTGCATTGAGAGGTTCAAAACTATATGGAACATCTTATGATTACTCCCTCTACTCATATATGTAAAGGTTCTTGCAATATTCCTCTGGTTGAGTTGAGGTCTGTCCGTATTGAAGGGCAAGAATTTGTTCAAATGGCCAGTAGAGGTCTTGAACAGAACTCCATGGATCCTGTACCAATCCTCAAGATCAATGACATTTTATGGACCCCTTGAGTTCCCTCTCCATACTGGTCACTTCCAATGGGCCAGACTCAACTCCATGGTCCCCTATTAGCAGAATGATTGGAAAATCTCTGTGCATATAACTTGCCCTTCTGAGAAGATATTCAACTAGTCTTTGCTGCTACAGGCTTCATGAAGGTAATAGAATCTGTATTTTATAGTTTGCCCAAGGAAGAAAATTGAAGAGCCTGAGCATTACAAGGAACACCTTCTCTAGTGGCATATGTCCCTTTCCCCTAGCCCATTGAGCAGCTTTATACAATGGGACTTCAGACTCCATTCAGAATATATACTCATTCCTTGGGGCACCAAAGATCAGGTTATCCAGTGCCACTATCAATACCTACACCTAGATCTACCTTTTATCTCATTCACTTATATTACTCTCCCAAGGGTCACATCCAGGCCGATATCTCAGATCTAGTATCCTATGTGGTACCAGAGCATGTTTCGACCACAGATCACACAATTGCAAGACAGAATGGAAATGATATCAAGGATGCAAAAATAAACACACCATTTGCACTTTTACAGCAGGTTCCTACACCGGATATGAGGATAGGTATTGTCAGACCATGTGAAAGGCTTATAGCAACAATAGTTGTCTGCAAGACCAGGCAAGGTTTCAAGAGGCAAGCACAATGGGAGTGCAAAAGCAGAAAATTGCCTATCTGGGCCAAAGGCATAGTGGCCCAATTAGGAAGACCATCAGAAATGCCAAAGATTCTGAGATCCTGAGCTGATGGCGGCACCCCAAGGTCAGAAAAGACCACAATTGAGTGTGTAGGGAGTTGTGAGACCCAGTGGGCATCACAAGTATACCACTTAGACATAAAAGACTCGTGTTTGAAAAAGTATTTTGCATTTTGCGGGCCAACCAGTCAGTTTGATATCAAACACTATTGACAACTCCTGTAGCCCTTGAGCGGCTCTACAACTTTGATTTTTCTGATGGCCGGATCATTCTTGATGCATGCCGCCGTTCTAAATCACTCAGGGATTAATATCACATTTTGGCACGGCCATCAATCATTTCTACCAATCCCGAGAAGGCCAAAGTCTGCCAAACAGTAAATTATTCAGTTTCAACAGTATATAGGTTTACCATCGAATTCTGATGTGCTGCCGCGGTGTGCCGATCAAACTGAAGGGCTGCCGGAGAGCTGCCCCTACCAAATTTTAGTGGTCCGACAAGTCTCGACGAACTTTGCATTGGCACGCTGGAGTGTTCACGGCTTGTTTTGCATTAACACTACAGCATGGGCTGTCAACTTCAAGGTTTGACCTGGGTCCTCCACTCTTCCAGGAGCATTGATATCCTGTAAAACAAGTCAGCCGAGTGCAAGTCCGATGATGTGGAGAATCATTTTGAAGAGACAGTTCTCTTCACAATCAGCTGCACTTATCCTTGTACATTTGACCACACCATTTTCTTGGGCTGTCACGGTAGGGAGTGCAAAAGAAAAGATTTGGAGCAACTCTGAAGAGACAATCCTTTGGAGAATGCAGAATGAACTGAGGTATATTCTGAAACAGCAAATGAATTCTAAGACCGAGTTTCGCCCCCGTGGGGAACAGAAAACTGGTAACTTCTCAATTGTCCCACTGCACAAGGTTGCATGGTTCAAAAATGCATAAATATTGAGACCCGTAGGTCTACCACTCCGGAAAAGCGTGTCATCCTTGTGCAGGGGCCATGCTATGCTAATGTCCTCGAATGTCGAATGTTGGCGTTGTTGGGTAATGTGTGTCATTGGGAACCGCCCAGCTCTGTCCGGGAGGTTGGCGGAATTCATGTCATTGAGGTTGCGGGTAATGCATGTCATTGGATGGCAAAATGATGGCCGGGAATAGGACCAAACAGAACCACAAAATATTGGTGCGAATGACACGAATTACCGCCACCACCAGCAGAGAATGACACAAACGACCACAAAATTTCCTCAAAAGCCAACTGGCAAGCGTGTCATTACCTTGACCGAGACCACCAATCCTTCTCTGTATCGTTCCAATTTTTCGTATGACACCCCAAGGGGGTCAAGGAATAGGGCAAAAGTTGCGTAGACATCAATTGAATGATGCACCTTGTTCGGGTTACCGAGTTGATGTACAGTGACAAACCCCCAACCGAAACAAACAGGAAATTTTGTTCGCAGACAGGGCTAGAGATGGCAGATTGGGCTGAATTTTTATTGAGGTATCCTTTCCCTATGCTACATATTCACAACACTTGAGCCCCAATGGCTCCCTAGCAGTCATCCAGCAGCCTGATTTTCTGAACATGTTGAATTGCCTAAATACTGTGTAGAGAAACAGCAATTTCTCAGCCAACGGTGCAATTTTTGCATGTTTTTCTGTGCATAGATCGATTCAGCGGCCTCGAAAACCCCTGGAAACCTACTTGGTTTTTTTGTGACAGGTGCATTTCACCAGGGAATGTAGGGCGAATTGATGTGAGTTCTGATATCAGCCAAATTGCAAGACTCAGAAAGATGTCGTTGAAACTGGTCTGCTGGGGCCGAAACCTTAGATAGGGTAGTTTTACGAGCCGAATAGCATAGTTCCCCTGTCTCGCCACCCAGGCCCTTTGGGAACACACAAAAATAGACTCTGTTTCGGTACCCGTATGTTTCGGTTGGGGGTTTGTCACTGTACTGTAAAATTGATCAAATGTCTTTCGGACCAAGTTCGGAAGGTTAAAGGCGGGGTGAGATTCAGCCTGAGAGGCCTGGGATCTGGTGCACAAAGTCTTGATCAAGGCTGACCCAAGCCTGATGCAGCCCTGCAACGTGCAGATGAACTGGAATTGAAGTTCAATTTCACTGCTACTTTAGTCGTTCCTCCCCCGTCACCGTCCGCCTATTTGCTCAAGCCTTAGTGCATCTTGAACTCCGCCTGAGTCCTCTCTGCGGTCACATTTGCCTTCAAAATCCTCGGCTTTGAACGCGGCATCGGAAATTGCCAGTTTGTGCTCACGTCGGAGGACGGTGTGATGATAGTATGTACGGCAGCTGCAACAGTGTCTGAAGTGGCGGTGGCTCGAGTCACGACTTTATCCTCCCTCCCGCGGAACTGTCGACTGATTTAGTAACAGGAGTACTTATTTTTTCTTCTTGATTCTTTGCTGCCATCACTTCTCATGTCAATCTCCCTCCAGGAGTACTGATGAGACCGGGAAAGGGAAAGGTTCAGCACCCGCCTCGAAGAGGCCCAATCCCAGGTCATTGATAATGGTTGAATTGCAGCGGTCTAGCCAGTAGCCCGCCTTACAAAATTAGCAGCAGATGTGGCGTTGGGCGGGAAAGAAATGCGAAGGAGGAAGATAAGAAGTTGATGGTCGAATGTGACTCACGGCGATCATACCTCCGTCACTTTGCCGTCGGCATCCCATTCTCCCTTTTTTTTGAATTCACGTCAACGTCGCTGGCCTATTGTTGCGACCTTGTTCTTCTTGACATCTGAGGGGATGTTCCTTGTGTATTGTTCTTCGCATAGTTACGCACTGCGTATATAAGAAAGCCAAGCCGACCCTTGAAATCCAACTCGCGGCCTTGCCAAACAAACCCGAACTGATTGATCGCCATCACTGTTACACTTGCCCGGAACCACCATGTTCTCAGGTACGAGCAGGTCCTCGGCGACATTCCAGCCCGGTACTCATCCCTCGCAGGTCAATGGTCCCGCTTCAAAAACGCACTTACTCGCCGAAACGCGCTGATCCGCCATAAACCACCGCCGTCCCAGTCATCTGAGGCCTACTTGGACCCACAACTTTCCATCAGCGACTTGGAGTCGGTCTCTGCCTTGCCATCGATGATCGCGCCCATCGAGTCCAGTCCCATCCACTAGCAACGACTCGGTCTCCGACGCACTGTCCTATATCACCATCCCCGACCCTTCTGTCACAGATTGCCTGCCTCCCGAGCTCCTCTCGCTCATCTTCCTCTTCCTGCGCGATATCAGCCCTCCTGGACCGCATGCAGCCAGGTCTGCTTCAAATGGCGGGTGACAGCTCTGGGCACGGCTGCGCTGTGGACGCGCGTCATCCTCACCACTGACGCGTGGGCATGGCGGTGTATCGAGCGCTCAAAGTCCATGCCGCTTCACATCAAGACGGAGATCAGGGACGATGCCGAAGAGCAGACGCTCCTGACAGTCCTCGAGCATATCAAGGACAGAATCCAGACGCTTGACCTCCAATTCGCTGTCGCTCCTCCCAGCCTGTTGGCCGTCATCGCGCTCAATCACACGTACCCCATCCTCCGGAGTCTGTGCGTGACGATTACGGGGTATGATTCTTCGGAGACACTGAGTCTGTACCCCGACGCGTATCCCATGTTGGAGCGGCTCCAATACCGGAGTAATGTCAGGTTTGTGCCGACGAATCTGCCGGAGGGGTTGACGTCGTTGGAAATCAGCAACGGCTTGATCGGCGGGGTGGGATGGGAGATGTTTAGAGAATCGCTCGAGTGCCTGGTCGACCTTCGGATCCTCACACTCCACGAGTTTTCCGTTCCCCCCGATGCATCATCACGCCGACTATTTCTGCCTTATCTCGTCAAACTGCGGCTTTCCGGGCCACCGGCAGATTGCGGTCAATTCGTCAAAGCGCTCGACGCACCCCATATCCAACGCTACCGGTTCACTCTACGTTCCGTGGACAACGTCCAAGAAATGTTTGAAGGCATCTTCGGTACCCTCACGCGCGGGCCCAAGACCATGTCCTTCTACCAACAATATTCAGCCAACTCTCATTGGTATACACGGTGCAAGCCGTTGCCGTACCCCCACCCCGAGCTGTACCTCCCCACCTTCCTCTGCTTCTCCTACAAGGACTGCGTCACTCCGTCTGCGATGAAACCGGACATCTCATTTTCGTGGGTCAGACCGCTCACCGACGCCGAGCACGCAGGCATCTTCACGGGCCTGGCGATGGCCAATTCACCAGCGCTCTCGCATGTCAAGGTGCTCGCGCTGAACGAGTGGGAGTGCAGCCCGGCAGGGACGTGGGCCCCGCTCCTCCGGAGGGTGAAAGGTGTTCGGCGACTCGCCATTTCGGGCCCACGGACGCCGGTTGGATTATTCTGGGATTTGTTGACGCAGCTTGAGAGCGTTGGCTCTACGCCCCTCCTGCCGCGGCTTGAGGAAATCGGACTCGAAGAGGTGGATTGTTCGGCCGGTGGTTGGGTGGCACAGGACGCGGACGTGTCAATGAATTCGTACTCGGATCGCGACGGCGCGCGATTACTCGACGTGTTGATATGTTATTTGGAGAAGCGGCTTAGGCCACTACCGCGGTTGAAGATAATGAGGTCTGAAGGATATAGTGTGTCGGAGATGAAGCTTTTGCGAAGGCTTGTGGGTAGTGTCGTGTGGGATGGAAGGGATGCGATGCAGGGGAGGTATAAGCTGGAGGGCGGAGGCGCGGTCAACCATTATTTGCTTGCGGGTAGAGAGATGAGTTTCAATGAGTAGGATATCGAATTCGGTGCTGCACGGATCGATCAACCGCCAATATGCACGCCATTCCGGACTCACCATCTTCGAGTCCGACCGGTCGGACTTGTCAAACCGGCCTTGGTCTTCCCTCAAAATTTTCAACTCACATCCGGATGTGTGTACATACATACGAGATACAGAATTATTACAGGGCTCGCCCTGGCCCCTGTGCATTGTTTAGCATCAAAGGGCGATCGAAACTTGAGGCGGCTATCGTACCCTCGGCTCACTGGTCTCGTGATTGACGACAATTGGACGGTACCGGCACTGTACACTGCCTCTGAACTCGTGAAAGTCTGCTCAAAATCTGACTCATCGGAAACATGCGTTGTGATTGACTTCGGCGCCGGATTTGCCGATGTGACTGATATGCTGCTTGTAATGCACCTCTCCAGGCTTCTCCTTGGGTATAAAAGCCCGACAACGAATCATGGAATTATATCTGCCCCCATCCGCACGAAGAGACTACAAAAAATGGCTGCCCTTCGCTCCATCTTTGTCTCCGGAGCCAACCAAGGTCTCGGGATGTATGCAGTCCACCAGCTTGCATCCACTCCCGATGTTCTCGTTTTCATGGGTGTGTGCTCATTTCAAAGACATATCAGGTGTCCGCAATGTCTTACAGCGGTGCCCTACAGCATCTCGCAAGCTGGTTGCCGCCGAGGAAGCACTCGCCAAGTTTTCCTCCGATGTCCACCCCTCGTCGACGGTCGTGCCTGTCCAACTCGACATCACAGACCCTGCCTCGATCCAGGCCGCCCACGATTTCGTCGCCGAAACGCTGAAAGAAAAGAATCTCCCGGGTCTTGATGTGCTCGTGAACAGGTGCGTGAAATGCAAGACAAAACCTTGAACAATCTCCACTAACCCATGTACATTTAGCGCGGCAATAATGTTCGCCTCCGAACCCACCGCCATATTCGCCACTAACGTCTTTGGCACCGCCAACCTCAAAGACGTGTTCTACCCCCTCTTGACCCAGTCCACCGGCTCCATCCTCAACATCTCATCCAGCCTCGGCTCCAACACGCTCTTCTCCCAACGCCCCGCATTCATGCCCCCGATATACACCTACTACAGCGCTTCCAAGGCCGCGCTCAACTCCCTCACCGTGCAGTGGGCGTTGCAGGAGGAGCAGAAGAGTTCGGGGATTCGGGTCGTGGCTATTTGCCCTGGTTTGAATTCGACTAATTTGACGGGATTTATGGACGGGGTGGGTGATCCGGAGGAGGGGTGTAAGGTTATTGTGAAGGAGGCGCTGGAGAGGGATGGAAAGAACTCGGTGTTTGTACACAAGGATGGAGAGTATCCGTGGTGAGCTGCGATGGTAAAATAAATGGAATGGAGTTGACTGTGAAGCATTACGTGAATCGAATTTACTCGTAAGAAAGTGCACGGTGACCACCGCCCAGGCTCCACGGCGCGAGACACATCACTGGTATCACCGATTGATACAACAGTCACACAGCGATGTTCAACCAACAGTCCTCTGAATTTGAAATCAAATGCCGCGCGCGAAGTGAAAACTCCGATGTAATCGAGGATGCCTCTGATAAGGAATAACCAGGGCGTATCAAGTCGTTGATAAGTTGTTGGTAAGGTTAGCAACGCGTATGAATAAGATAGAGCAGCTTGGTAAAGCTGACAGCGCGTCTTAGTAAAGTAGTGATGCGTCGTCACGCTCACATGACCACCTGACTCCCACTCAGCAGATCCTGACATCAAGACCATTTTCTCCAATCTGAATCATCCATTCTCTTGGCATTCGTCGCGGTTATACTTCCGAAACCGCTAATCCTGCCTGTTCGGGCCTATATAACCGAGCCGCTGTTGCTGTAGGATGGCATTCATTAAAATGTCTTCCCCTCGTACCATCCTTGTTACTGGAGCGAACCAGGGACTGGGGATGCACACTGTACACCAGTTGGCTTCCACTCCTGACGTTCTCGTCTTCATGGGTGCGCTCACGCTCAAATCCTTGTTAGAAAGGAAACGATGTCTTATCTCCCATCGGCAGGATCCCGCAAACTGGCTTCAGCAGAGGAGGCCATCGCGAAGTTTGCATCGGATGTTCACCCCTCGTCGACAGTCGTCCCTGTCCAACTCGATATCACCGACGCGACTTCCATCCAGAACGCACACGACGTCGTTGCCAAGATGCTGCAGGAGAAGGGTCTCTCAGGATTGGATGCCCTGGTCAACAAGTGCGCTCATTTGCCCTTTTAATTCTTTAGATAAGCTCACCCGTTTGAACCTCACAGTGCCGCCATCGCAGCCGGCACACCCGAAGCCATCTACACCACCAACGTGGTTGGCACCGCTCGAGTCAAAGACACCTTCCTCCCCCTCATCAAAAAAGGCGGCGCGATCCTAAACGTCTCCTCCGCTCTCGGCTCCAACGCGCGCTTCGCCCAGCGCCCACCAGAGCCAGTCATGCTCACGATCTGGCCCCACTACAGCTCCTCGAAGGCCGCCCTCAACTCGCTCACGGTACAATGGGCGCTCGATGAGGAGCAGAACGGCTCGGGGATCCGCGTGATTTCGATATGCCCCGGGTTGGATGCGACGAATTTGAATGACTATATCGAGGCTGGGGGTAGTCCGGCGGATGGGTGTAAAGTTATTGTCAAGGAGGCACTGGTGAAGGATGGAAAGACGTCGATCTTTGTACACAAGGATGGAGAGTATCCGTGGTGAGGCGGTCATGTGTGTCATTTCGGCACTGTATTCGAGCGAATCAAAATCGGTTCAAGTTCATCAAAGAGAAACGACTGACTGCATTGTTGCTGCATTGTAAGATCTAGAAACTGTTCCGAAACCCGCGCCATTCCCCTGCCGCATCGGCTCAACGGGACAGATCGTGCATCACTGCGATGATAAGAATCGGACAGGGACTCAACCGTGAGAATCCAAGTTCGACGATCACATGTGCGCGGTTCAAACAAGTTCAAACACAGGTTGAATTTCAATTTTCGACCTAACTACAATCAAGAGTCCTCGAAGAAATCACTGCTCCGCCGGAGGCAAGGCATTATATGCCGGGCACAACTCATCCCACGCCTCAGTCGGCCTGACCTGCTGACGGATACCATCAGGGTCCGACACCATAACGGATCCGAGGCCGGCCCAGAAGTGCCAGAAGATATGACAATGGAAGAACCATGGGCCCGGTTTGTCAGTCGTGAACCGCAGGATAGTTCCACCGTTCCCTTTGGCTGCGACCTAAACGCCGGTTCAGGACAATTACAAGGGGAGGGTGGATTGCATATATGATACGCACATCCCGGATGACTGGATTGATCGTGTTCACGATATCCGACTCGTTGGATTTGATCACCCAGAACCTGTTTCCGTGCAAATGGAAGGCTGCGCGTTCATGTCAATCAAACATCAGCGGAAGAGAAAACTCGAGGACGTACGGTGCAACTCATCGGTCGGACTACCCCTGATCAGCAAACATGCAATCCCCAAGAACACCAAAAGACTCACTCGGGCAAGAAGTTGATTTCCACTGTCTTATTGGCCGGAAAAATGAAGGTATTCTCGCTCTGGGCGAAATCCGCACTGCTGTTCGCTCCGTCCAAAATCTTGATGAGGGTAGGGACCTTCGGCGGCGTGTACTGGGTATCGTTGAGGAGCCATACGGTTTCTTTGTCAGGCATGAAGGTTGTGAAGGTGAGGGTGAAATCGGGCTCGGGGGGCTGCGAGGACGAGCAAATGAGAACCACAAAAGAAGAGAAGAGGTAGCACGAACGGGATTGGGAATCAAGGGCGTCAGCTCGTGTTCCTGCAACAAGTTCGCAGCGGCACCCTGCGGCCCCTTCGTCATCGGCGTCGTAGGTTCCGCATCGGGCGCACCCGCGTAGCGCAGGATGCCGCGGCCCAGGGTCGACTATACACCATTGAATATAGGAGAAGAAAGATACGGAAGACGACGCACGTTGAACAACAGATTGTTAGCGGGGTTCCCACCAGAAGAGATGGCGTCTTGATTCATTGTCAGCCTCCCGGCATCGCAGTCCCGGGCAAGGAGACTCACTGATCCAGTAGTTGCCCACGGGTTGATTCGCGGTGACCTACACTGTTCGTGAGGATATGAAGGTGAACAGAGGAAGAGACGCACGACGACGGAATATCTCGCTCCGGGCATGATATCCAAGATGTTCACTTCGAGGGGTTGGGTTGCAGTGCCGTCGACTTCGATCACCTGGGCTCGAGGTTGGTATTTTTATTACTTGGGAAGAGAAGAACGCACGGTCATGGTATCTGCCATACTCTATCAGTCCAATCTATTCGGAGGGAGTAGAAGGAAAACCCACGATTGTCAATGGAGAAGATGAAATCCGAGCGCGCGGAGACTGCCATTGATTTAGTTCATGCGGCGGAACGAGGAGACGAGAGAGAAAAAACTCACTGTTGATCAGCCGGAACCGATAGCGAGTCCCCTCCTGCACGTTTTGCACCGCATACGGAACTTCAGGCCCGCCCTGGTACCGGCCCACGCCTTGGAAGAGACCGCTGTCCTGGACACTTTTCTTCGGGATCAGGATCGGTGTGAGGAAGGGAAGTGATAAACGCACGGAATGATCTGTGTCAAGTTGTAGGAAATCAGGCCCGAGACAGAGGTGTTGTGCCACCAGTCGGCGACGGTCCAGATCTACGTGACCTTGTTGAATATCAGAGTTTATGGGAGGAAGGGACGCACCGTGCTCTCGTCGTCCACATCGTACAAATGCTTGAGTGGGTCCTCCGGGTCTGTGTTGCGTTCAACCACCAAAGATGCAGGAAGAGAGAGGTACGAACCGTAGATGATGAAGACGCCTCGCAGTCCGTCCGCGTATTGGAGACTGAGTTGGCTGTGATACCAAGAGGATCCGGTCTGATCACCGCTTCACGAGAGTCAGCGGAGATCCAACACCACATGGGCGTATACGTACAGAGGGAGAGCTGTCACAGCAATGAGTTCGAGTTCATTAAAAGTTCAATGACTGACTGTATGTGTAAGACGTGTTGGGACCAAAGGGACATTGCCTGCAAGTTCTGTAAACCTCGAGCCGCGCAATACGGAGGATACTTACGTGACAAAAGGCGATCCTTCGTCGTACACCGACGCAGTATCGGACAAGACACCGTCAAAGTCCTGAGATCAAATTCACTAACCGCGAGACAAAAAGCAAGGAGCTAGCTTACGATGGAAGTCGACACCCGCATCGACTCATCCGTCTGCATTTCTCAAGTCAATCCAATTCAGTGACCGCACACGATGCGACCCACGAGCTTATTGTTGAAGGTCACCTTGACCGTGTCCCCCTTGTTGGCAGTGAGAAGAGGGCCGGGGAAGCTGGGCTTTTGAATCAGCACCGACGTTCCGTCACAATTCAATCCAGTGCTTACGTTCCATTAGCCAGGATCCCAACTGCAGAGGCCGTCAATCAGTCAAACATTCTTTGCGGCCAGTCCAAACATACCTCGATTAAAACCATCCGGAGCGAGCGGGGCATTGACGATGTCAAGGGTGTATTCCTTCACCGCCGCAGTCGCAGAGCGCGCCTTGAGGAGAGCTAACAGCACCAGAGATGCAAGTAATTGCATTTTGTCGGGTTGCTTGAACGTTCGCCCTTACTCTCTTTTTTATACCTCCGCTGTGCGAACTCAATAAAGAGGAGCATCGGAACCGAAAGCAAAGTTCCACCAATAACCTTGGCGCGTTTGGAGTATGTTCGTCATTTAGACAGCAAAAACGGCCGCGACGCAGTGCACTGTGAGAGATACCGGATACCTGGGCGGTGCATGAGAGATTCCAGTCACTCGGGCGGTATATGTTGGTAGGCATGTTGATACAATCCCAGGAAATAAGCGTTGGAGCGCGATGTGCGGTACCGGAGATGCTCGAAATAGAATAGGGAAGTCAATGGACAGCCTGGGTTCCTGGGGTATTCTTAGTTGGTAACCCGCGACAGCGCGGGTTTTCATAGCGTCATTGTTCAATCTAGAGTCAGGCGAGGTAGGCGTTGCAGGAGATGCTGCGTGAAGATGTCGGTAGACAGAGACTCGAGAGGTGCGGGTGAGTGCAAAGAACAACTTGAAGCAGTGGCCGGACCAGCGTTGATCAGAACCAGTAGAGGTTGGGGTTGTATTGAACTTGAGTGAATTGCCCATATTCACGCGGCGGGTCGCAGTCTTGCAGACAGCTGATGCGTTACCACAATTCCGGGGGAGTGGAGTCCATGCGTGCAATGTGTGATTGGATGCCCGCAGTCTTTTACAAGTTGAAACTCGACGGAAATAAAACGGGTCTAGTGCGAGTTGAAGGTGGGGATGAATGAGATGCATTCAACTGGCGACGTCTTTGAAAATGCAGGCTCACTGGACATGCAGTCAAGGGAACGTTGAAGAAGTTGAGGCATTTTACCTGCTGATCTTCAAGTTGTGCTGATCCCCGTCGCGTTTCCCGCCTGTGCCCGAAACGGTAAAAAAACAGTGCCCAAACCCCGCGTTCCCGCGCTGAATCGGCTCAATGGGGCTGCGGGGAAATGATATGGTAGGAATAAGGTTATGTTAGCGTGTTCGTGAGAGATATTGCACAATCAATAACTAACCTCACTCAACATGTACCCAGCCTTCCGTGAAAACGACCACCGTCCCATCATCGATTACCTAGACCGCCGTACCGGTGACCACTCGGCGCGACTCGGGGCTGGTACATATACTTAGTACTATAGCGTTGGGCTCGGGATGCCGAACCGTTGTCTAGTGCCAGAGTACACGGATTCACACGCAAGGCGATCGTTGTCACGGTGCACGATTTTGTGTGGGAATCCACGACGTGAGCTTGTCGTCCGTAGCTGCGCACTCAAATGTCAATAAGAATCCCCGAACAGTATCGCCTGGAAGTAGCACGAGTTTTCTGTTCCTCAACAAGGTTGGGGGAGGCAGAGTAGCTGCCGTTGAGCCTTAGAAAAAGCTGTCCTCGTCCACGAAAAGGAGAAGTTAGCAAGGCGAGGATTATCGTGAGGTCGAATTTTGGAAGCTTAGAGTACCATGTGCCTCGGTCGTACCATCCAATCCGAAGAAACGTCATCTGGCAAGACGAGATCACGAGAGGAATCCCTTAAATAATCAACTTACCATCCTATCATCTTGCTCTCATCAGCACCTGGACAGGTACGCCAAAGACGAGTGGACTCGCTCCTGAATCCGAGAGAGAATATGTGGTTCGGTCGATTTAGTAATATGACGCAAAACCGGCGTGCTGTCGTCCCATCCTAAGGGGCTTTGAGCACCCTGACGGAACTTTGGACCGAGTCTGGAAATGTTTTCCGTGACCCCGGCTTTTGCGAAGCACCGACATGGCCGCCCATCAATCAGATCTAAAAGCACGGAGAAAGGACTGCGCTCACTCCGAGTCACTCGTTGGCCCAAGAAGCGAAGTGATGAAAAGGAGCGGGGCCAGTATCGCGAAGTAAAGATCGGGAATCCCATCGTCACCTTGTCGCTGCGCGCTCTCCAACACCCGGCACCGTTGAACTCGGAACTGCATTGGAAGAAACGATCAAGGCGTTGATGTTGCCGAGATGGCCATGGGCGTTTGAGACAAGAAGTTGACGTGGGAATATGGGCCAACAAGTACAAACTTCCACCTGCTCCAACCGTGATCAAAGGCATGAACAAGCCGCAGTTGAATGTCACTGAAGTCCAGAATCACCAAACCTTTGCGTCCAAAGGGCAGTCACTGTCAACTGCTGTGCCACCCATCCGACCAATCAGTGCCGTGGTCCTCGGCCCGCGGTGAAGCGGCGACTAGTACTGCACAGGTATGACCGGGATGACGCGGGGAAGCCGACATCGCCGCGGTGTACAGCGCGCGCGCGCGCGTTGCCCGAGAAGGCAGAGTACCCTCGCTAAATCAAGCAAGCCCTATGTAATCCCAGCCGCTCTTGTTCTTGGATAGCATTCACACACCTGGCGGAATGCCTTCCCGTACCATCTTTATTACTGGAGCGAACCAAGGGCTGGAGCCTGGGGATGCACACTGTGCAGCAGTTGGCTTCGACTCTTGACGTCCTCGTGTTCATGGGTGCGTTCCAACTTCCCACTGTTCCAACTTCCCACTGAAATTCTCCCTCGATGTCTCATTTGCCACTGACAGGATCCCGCAAACTGGCTTCAGCAGAGGAAGCTCTCGCCAAATTCGCCTCCGATATCCACCCATCGTCGACGGCTGCGACCGTCCGACTCGATATCACCGACGCGACTTCCATCCAGAACGCACACGACGTCGTTGCCAAGACGCTGAAGGAGAGGAATCTTCCAGGATTAGATGTCTTGGTCAACAAGTGCGCTTCCTCTCCAACCCTTTACTGCAAACTCACCACAACTTCACAGTGCCGCAATCGCAGCAGGCACGCCCGAAGCCGTCTACGCCACCAACGTGATCGGCACCGCCCGTCTCAAAGACGCCTTCCTCCCTCTCATCCCAAAAGGCGGCTCGATCCTAAACTCCTCTGGCCTCGGTTCTAACACGCGCTTCTGCCAACGCCCGGCAATCATGCCCCCGACATACCCCTACTACAGCTCCTCGAAAGCCGCGCTCAACTCGCTCACGGTGCAGTGGGCGCTCGATGAGGAACAGAAAGGCTCGGGGATTCGCGTGATTTTGATATGCCCCGGATTGAATGCGATGAATCTGAACAGCTACGTCGAGGCTGGGGCAAGTCCTGCGGATGGGTGTAAGGTCATCGTGAAGGAGGCACTGACGAAGGATGGAAAGACGTCGATCTTTGTACACAAGGGTGGAGAACATCTGTGGTGAATCAAACTCTCTGTTCAATCAATGTACTTGCCGTAATGCACCGGTGGAAAAACGACTGTACTCGTTGGTCGCCCCAAGAATTCCGAAGTGATACACGGAACAGGGGCAGCCGCATCACGCTTGAAGTGTAAGATCGAAAACCCCATGTCCATCCACGTCATGTACAGGCTTTTGCTGTACATGGATCCAGTGAGCATGGAACCGCCATCGGATGACGAAGGCGTTGATGTCCGCGACAGGGCGTGGTAATCCGATATTGTGCGACTGGATTGCGATTGAATGGAGTTGTGCGATCCAACAGAGATGCGGAGACGCGCACTTGCATTAAACCGACCTCAAAGTTGGATGTAGTGTTTCGCCGGGGCATAGGTCTCAAAGGGGAAGGAGCCACAGACTTGAATGATAAATTCGCGGTCGCTGATGGCACGTGCTCGCGTCACGGAGTGATCTGCTCCGTCAGCGGCACTGCCACGCGGAACTGCCTTTCGCGTCCACTTCCACTGGCCGGTCACTTGCGGAGATCGAAGACCTCTTGAACTTGGCTTATTCATGGACCGCCTCCTGACTCATTCTCTATGAATCCACAACGGCTGCACATCCGACGCCGTGGTCACCGGTGGCAAGGATACACTGCCGCCTGCGCTGAGCCTACTAGTCAAACACCCCCCGCGGCTTCTCCCTGGACACCTCTTGACCTACGATTCGGTGTATTGCCTTCGATTGCCAGACACTCGGATCAACGCAGATCTTCCCATCAACGTTCTCGGATCCTTTTCTCGAGTCTGAATAATACATTCTCTTGTCATTCGTGCTGAATCAAGCACGGTTATACATCCGAGACAAGCCTTTGCACGCGTCATCCTTCCTGCCGGGAGCCGATCGAGCCCTATATAACCGAGTTGTCCTGGGATCACACTCTTCTCACCTACCAAATGTTTTCCCCTCGTACCATCTTTGTTACTGGAGCGAACCAGGGACTGGGTATGCACGCTGTGCACCAGTTGGCTGCGACGCCTGACGTCCTCGTCTTCATGGGTGTGCTCACGCTCAAATACTTGCTCGAAACGAAACGATGTCTTATCTATCTCCTATCGGCAGGATCCCGCAAACTGGCTTCAGCAGAGGAGGCCCTCGCTAAATTCGCATCAGATATTCACTCTTCATCGACGGTCATCCCGGTCCAACTCGATATCACCGACGCGACTTCTATCCAGAACGCACACGACGTCGTTGCCAAGACGCTGAAGGAGAAGAATCTCTCGGCGTTAGATGTCTTGGTCAACAAGTGCGCTCACCCTCTTCAACCTCCATTTACTGCACACTCACCGCAACTCCACAGCGCCGCAATCGCAGCCGGCGCACCCGAAGCCATCTACGCCACCAACGTGCTCGGTGTTGCCCGACTCAAAGACGCCTTCCTCCACCTCATCCCAAAAGGCGGCTCGATCCTAAACGTCTCCTCTGGCCTCGGCTCCAACACGCTCTTCACCAAACGCCCCGCAGTCCTCCCCCCGACGTACCTGTACTACAGCTCCTCCAAAGCCGCGCTCAACTCGCTCACGGTGCAGTGGGCGCTCGATGAGGAGCAGAAAGCTTCGGGGATTCGCGTGATTTCGATCTGCCCCGGGCTGAATGCGACGAATCTGAACAACTACATGGAGGCTGGGGGAAGCCCTGCGGATGGGTGCAAAGTTATTGTCAAGGAGGCGCTGACGAAGGATGGAAAGACGGCGATCTTTGTCCACAAGGACGGGGAGTATCCTTGGTGAGATTGTACTTATTTACTCGAGAACTAGAACATTCTGTTGCATCAATGTACCCGTACTACCCTCCTCGTCCGACGTCTTCTCGACCCCAAGTAGGCGTCCCGGATGTGCAATGTTAACAGAAAAGATCGCAAGCACCACCATCCCCCCGTCCAACACATTGAAATAAACCTCCGTATGAATGATCCTTCCATTCCAACCCCCCGAAAGCTCGATAATCCGATAAACAGCGCGAATGAATAGGACGGTGGTGGAGAACCCTAGCGCTGTAACCAGAGTTTGCAACTTGGTGTCAAAGAGGCCGCGCTCCCGTGCGGTGCCGCGTACGGGGACGTCATTACTATAGTGCCAGAACAGATCCAAAGCGAGGAAGATGTAGGCTATTATGAAGACGAATTGCAGTACAATGCCCGCGAGCATGATATCCGCGCCTAGTTGGGCGCGGGAATCCGTGTTGGCGGCAGATGCGATTCCGCCACCGGCGCCTTGGATGACTAGAGCGAAGATGTCCTGCAAGTTCGGGCGTCGGGCGTCAGTGTTTCCTACTTGTGTGCGCACGAATAGGCTGCCTCACGAAAGAGGTGAAAATAATTGTATCTGTATAATCGATCAGACACCAAGTAGTAGCAAAGGGTGTTGTGAAACATACACCAACGGGGCGTCAGTCGTGCATAGCAAGGTCCCAAGCGACTCGCAACCTTCGAAAGTAGGATGAAATTCACCGCAATAAGCTGTCAACGTCTCAACCTCAAGATCTACGGTAGCAGAACCACGTACAGGAGTAGGCGCAAGAATCGTCGTCGTAATTTGCATCATGTACGGATTATTGAGCGCTTGATCAGGCGTGAGTGCACTCCACAACCTCCCGCTCCAGCCGATGATTTCTCCGACACCGCACAAGCATGCGGTGGGGAGCAGCCACCACAGGCGGTAGTAGATTGCTTGCCCGAGATGAAGAACTAAATGAATTATATCAAAGAATGAGAGAGATGCGGGGATTTGGAAGAACTTGAAGAAAGCGTACGGGTGCTGATACCAAACAGTACGACGAAGATTATGGCCACGTATTCGTGCGGTACGTAGCCATAGTTGAACGCAACACCTTCCGAGGGAGAATCCACTGAATCAATCGATGATATATGAGATGATATGAGTGAGTGCCGTCGGACTCACCAGTAGAATTCGAAGACATGGCCAGGCAGTCAGAAATGTAGAAAGAAAAAAAGGTTCGAAAGGAACAGCCTTGACCTTCCTCGGGCTCACCTCTTTATTATAATAGTCGGAAAGCACCTTCCGGCTCTTGAATTGAATTGAAATCATTATTATCCGCCCGCAGGCAGCTATGTAGCGCTTTCAAACTTATCGGACACCCAAAGAAAGGTGCATACAGATCCATACCGTCCGTCCTTGTCAACCTCGGAATCAACACGGAGCCTCGACTTACGAAGCTGGTACTTACGAAGCCTCTTTATCAACGGGAATCCGACTCCGAAAGTGAAAAAGCAAGAGGCCATCGACGAGGTCGCGCAATTGTAGAAGTGGATCGCGGCCGGATAGAATAGATTGGTGTGTGGAGGGGACCTATGCGCACCAATACACAAAGACCTGGGCGCGTTCAAGGGGATTACCAAACGCAAGCGACACCCAATTGCGCAGTCGGACACCCACCTTCATACAAATTCCTATTACCATTCCGACGTTTGTTAGCCTCGGAATCGACGCGGAGCCTCGACTTACTTACGAAGCTTGAGCGGAGCATCTGTATCAACGGGAATCGAGTTCCGAAAGTGAAAAAGCAAGAGGCCATTGATGGAAAGAGCAATCGTAGAAGTGGAATGCTTGACAGATAATTGGATAAATATACATCGGATAGATAGAATAGATTCGTACGGGGGGCTCGGTATGTACACAAAGACCTCCCCGCGTCAAGCGGATTACCAAAGGACCAGCGAAGCGCGGCATACTGCCGCATACACACGCACGCCGCCGGACGGAGTGATCTATCTCACGGGGATGTCAAGCACCCCACAGACGGTGTGGATACGACGCGTGAAGGAAGACGAGGTACGGGCTCCGCCATGGTGAGAGCTACACCTCCACACATCCCACGACCCAGCATGTAGCACCGTCCACGACATGGACGGGAACCCGACCCCGCTATACGACGAGGAGCCTGTCTCATGTCTTGAAGCAAGGTGGTCCCAGCGTGAGATAGCATCGGCGGACGAACAAGCAGATGGATGAGGGTCTGCTGCGTATTCAATTGCAAGGGAATCACGGACGGGCGACGGCGCTCGCCCCAGCTTTTTGCAGGCTGTATCCGGAGGACGACAGACAGAGCCGGCGACGGTCGGAGGCTGAAGCGAAGGGTGCCACGAGGCTCAGCTACCATCTTGGCTGGAGAGAGCCCAGACACAGGCAGCGGTGATCCCTTCCCTTGTCACCTCAGCGCTTAGCATCGAGGGACGGCCCTCCCGCGCAGCTGCATCTCTAGGTGCGGAAGTCGAAGGAGGACGAGCTGAAGGAGCGCGGGCGGTTGACGACAGACCCGAGAAGACGCAGCATGAGCTGACCGGAGACGCAGCGCGGCTGTACATGTGCCGATGGATTGCGATCTGATGGTAGGAGAAGTCGGAATGGCAAGACTGCTGGTCTAGAGCCAGCACAGAACGCCCATGGCTCGCCAGAGCCAGGGGAAGAGGGCGACTAAGCCCAGATCCGTTATGCGGCCTTCGGAAGGGTGGTGCAGGGCAGAGGCATGGAGGGAAGAGAGCAGGTACGCGGAAACGAGCTGACGTAGTGCTCGTCGGTGAACACCAGCGCTTTAGCCCCGCGAGTCAGGGCGTGGGACGCAGACCCCCCACCCGCGCCCTCCTTGCCTGCTTGCCACCCATCCTTCAAATTCCCTCCACCTTCTGCTCCTCCTCCCCCGCCGCCGCCTTGGAGGCCAAAGCGAGATCGACAGCCCATCCCTTCTTCTTGAGCGCGCTCAGCACCTCCTCGTGCTGGACCGTTGCCTGCCGGCGTAGCGAGCCCAGGGATGAATGTGATATGAGAGTCGTTTGGACCTGTGGATGTAGGGGTCGTCGTTAGTATATTTTAGTGCGAGGAGCCGGGGGCAGGGGTGCAGAGAGCGGAGGGGAGAGGGATAGGTGAGGGACGAAAGGCAGGCAATGATGGACGCACGTTAAAGACATCAAGTGCCTGCTGCAAGGCCTCGCCGCATTCAGCCAGACGATCACGCGTCTCGAGGTGTCGCAAGATGCGGGTGAGGAGGCCGTGCGTGGATTGCTCCTGGAGGACACGATGTAGCGTCACGAGAGTCCTGGGGTTGCCGTGAGCAAAAAAAAGATATAGAAAGAGAAGAGAAGAGGACACACTCGAGAAACTGATCCACCGCCCTGAGCATAATCGGCCTCATGCCACCCCCAGTATGCGGCCTAAACTCAGCATGCGCATTCACATCGCCCAGGAGGTTAATCAGCGTCCGTACAATTTGGTGCACGCGCTCAAGCAACTGGAGGCACTGGGTCTTATTCGCCCGCACGCTCCCCACCGTATCAAAGACAAGTGCAGCGCTGGTGGCGACGAGCTGTAGCGTCTCCCATGGACCTGGGACGCCACCGCTCCCGCCGTTTCCACCGAGTGAGTTACTGATGTCGCCCAAGAGCTGTGAGGCGTCGCGACCGTGTTGGATAAGATCGTCGGCGACAGAGCTGCGCTTCGGGCGTCGAAGGAAGAGAGGGGTGGTTTCGGTGCTGTAGCCACGGGTACCGCCAGTGCTTTCGTTGTTGCTTGAGGTCAGGAAGGCAGGGAGACCCGGGAGGGTTGGGAGCTTGGAGGTGGGGGGAGCGGGGAACGTCGGAGGGGGTGCAGAGAGGCCCGGGGCGGTGGTGTGGCCGCGCCCTTCGCGACGAGCACGACGAATGGCAGGCATTGGAGGAGAAGATTCAAGACCTGGCGGAGTGGCAGTGTCCTAGTATTCGCTTCTATTTGGTCATGATCAAATCATCCTCCTGCCTTCATCTTGATTGAGACCAACGACATCGTTATGTGTATGTCCCTGTCCACTCACTGTCCACCATATCTCAGTCATGCAGCCACGGTTCTTCCACCAGACAAGATCATATCGAATGTGGAAGACCAAAGTGCTCTGAGTCTTGTCTCTCATGACTGGCTCCTCACGAGCAGGACGATTCTTTATCACGACATGCTCTTCCTCGGCGCCGACCTCCCCCGACTCCCCCCCCTTCTCTCTTCCCCGCACAACACTTTCTGTTCCACCATGAGTACACTGGATCTCCGGATCGATTTCCATAGCTCAGACCTCGCCGAATTCATTGCCATCCTCCCCAATTTCGTCCAGCTACACACTCTCAGTCTGGATGCGTTCTTTGAATTCCCCACTACCTGGCCAACGTTGGCTCACATCACCACTCTCAAGCTGTTCACTTATAGTTTCGCTCCCAATGAGCGTCTATCCGATCTTTTGCCCAGCTTCCCCGGCCTGACGCGACTTTCTCTCGGCGACCTGAGACGTGACGAACCCCCGTCCTTGCCACCGGTGTTAGCGCCGATGCTTCCCCATCGCGCCGCCCTAGACGAAGTCATCCTCAGTTCCTCGAGGTTGTTGGAGGAACCGTCGTTCCGCGAGTAGCTTCAAGAGATAATGTACAGAGTTTGACGCTCGACGCGTCTCAAATCAAAGACGCAGCGATCGAGACAGTCTTGCAGCTGTTCTCCACCGCTGGCCCGCATCTACGTAATTTGAAGCTCGAATTCTACGACAGCTTGTGGTGGATAGGTCTGTTTCATTTTCTTTTCCATCTATCAGGACAGAACCTGACACTATCTTTGCGCCACTCAAGAACCTCGTGAGCGTTCACGTAGCCGGTCTATGCAGATTCCTACCGCCCAGTCTCAACCCGGACTCGGGCCCCAAGACTGCAGACGTTCAAATCTCCCCCGTTCTGCCCCATCTTCTGAGGCGCCTCGTCCCTCCGTCTTCGCGACGCGGCGATTCAGATCTAGAGTCAGAGGCCGAGCGCCCAGTGGGCAGCCTCATTGCGGCGTTGGAGAAGGAGCATTTCAATGGACTCCAGTCGCTCGAGTTCCGCGGCAGATGGAGTCAAGTGACGGTTTTCGAGAAGCAGAAGTTCGAGTCGCTCGTGGTTGCGAGACTGGGTTTCGCTTTGCAGAGAGTCGTTCGTTTGGTGGAAGGTTGACTGGGTTTTGAGGGTTGTGGCAATGTTTTTTGAGAGGAGGAAGGTGTGTTTTATTATGCATTGAGCAATTCAAATTACTTAGGCCCCAATAATAGACAGGCTATAGGCCCGCGCGTGTATGGTTCTGCATTTTTCTAAACAGTCGGAATAAAGGACGCCCCGATTGCAACAAAAAAGATGTTGTCGACTCGCCTAATAGTGCTTGATGTCTGCTGGAGCCACGGACTTGGATTCTACTGCCTAAAGACACTCGATAACGAACAGCCACCGTCAGCCTTTCACACCAACTTCCTCTGCACTCTCGTGACTTGCATGCTGAGTTTCAAACGCCCGTTCGATTCGGGGAAGAGTCCTTGTCGAGTGTGGTGTATTGCTTCTTTTTCTTTCGTCTTCTTCATTGAACTATTTACTAGAGATTCGGCTGATGCGCACAAGCCCAGTCTAAATCATACTTGGTTGATAAACTTCTTGACTGACAAATGTTCAATTTTTTTCGACTTGAACTGCTCTGTAAGACTGTACCTTGTCCTCAACAAACAGGTTAACCACGTTCGCTGGGCCCTACTTGCATATGTGTACTTACAATATCGTGACAAAGCGTGAGATGCCCGTTCGATTCGGGCACTTCAAGTACTTGCTTGTGCAATCATTTTGTTTCTCTACTCTTCCGCACTCTGTACATGTCCGTGGTAGGTCGAACTGAATCTCGAGCGCTCGAAGGTACATCATATTCAGCTTGGTAGCAAATCCACTTGTGCCGGTCTCTCACACCAGCTCCTGCCACTGCACTCTCCCAAATTTCAAACGCCCGTTCAATTCGGGGAAGAGTCCTTACCATGGTGTTATGTATGGCTTTTTTCTTCGTCCGACCAGACTGCAACAGCCAGGTCAACCACATATACCGGACCCTCACTTGCAATTGCACTGACCGCTCGCAGGTACCACTTCTCTTGCCCTCTGCCGAGTTACAAACGCCCGTCCGATTCGGAGGAGACTCTTCGTCCATCTTCCTACCATTTTCTTGGTTGAACTAGGCATTTGGTACCTTGCACACTTGAGCTCGTACTCAAACAACTGACAGGAAAACCCGACTGTGCGGACGCTTCCAATTTTCTTTGTGACTCCGTCACCGACTTGAGTAAAGGACCTTTGCACCGAGGAGCGTCCAAAGAGCTTCCGAGCCCGATCGATTCGGGTGTCGCATTCAACCAAGCAGCTTCTCCATCCTTTTGCCACTTTCGTCCGGATCCATTGTCTACAATATTTGAAGCTGGAATTTTGACAACCGTAAAAGTAACCCGGGTCTACTACTTCAACAATTTATCAGCCTTATACTACAGTCCAACGAATGACAGGCTAGGCTCGACTGTGCTGATGTACATTTCCTGGTTCAAATATTTTCTGTTTCCAATTTTCCAATCACCTCAAGCACCGAGTTCAACGGCCATTCAACCATATTTGCTAAGCATTTGTTCACAAGGACCGCTCGAACTTCGGAAGCCCGTTCGACTCGTGCCCCGACCTTGGTTGAGCTGGGAAGTCATTACATCCGCGTCCGTTTTCTTTCTTTCTTTCTTGTTTCTCGAGTCTCCTCCGGATCCAACCCACCTTCAAGCTCCTTCAACACGTCGTCGGCGGGCGGTGACCCCTAACTGTCATGGTACCACGCGTACCTGAAACGCGTTTTGTTCGCTAAGACCCTCCGAATGCAACCGGGCGCCGGCCAAGACTTTTTGGGCCCACTGCTCTCCGAGTTCCCTCTGCCGCTCAATCGTGGTGCGTCTTTAGCCGTGCAAAGTAGAAATGTCTTTCTCGGGACTAATAGACGGCCACAGTCAACAGACTCGGGAGCCGTATTTGGTAATTGCCGAAGCCAATCAGGCACCACGCGTGACGCTGATCTGCATCAAATTGACTCGCGCTTATTTCCCAGCCGGCGTTCTCAAGCTGTCTCTTGCCTTCTCCCATCGTCCAGCTGCAGGAAAAGTCGGGGCTCATGCTTACGACTCGATGAGCAGCGCCGTCGACCTCCAGCACCAAATGTGTGTCGTGCCTTGACTGAGCCTGCATATCCGCTCATCCTCTGGGCCCCAGCAACTCGAATTACTACATCAATCTCGTCTCATTCAGTAAACTTCATCCTTTACGGCTCGCTGAGGCTCTAATGGCGATTTTCAGCGCTGCTGTACTATGACTACTTCCTGACGTTGGGCGCTGAAGTGGAGCGCTACTGGTGGAACGGATGGAGCTGGCCAACGATCCTGTTCTTTCTGAACAGATACGTCAACGTTTTTGGGACCATCCTCGTCGCGTTCCAATACTTCTGGACCACGGAGAGCACGCCACACAAGATCCAAGTGCGTCTACTTGCTTTGCTTCCCTGATCGGCTTCACCGATTTCGTTCACAGATGTAAATTGCCTCCGCGACCCGCAGTCTCAAGCTGATGTCCCCGCAGATGCTCCAGTCTCCACTCTTACCACCAATACTTTGCCATCGTAACGCAAGTGATAGTCGGCCGTGAGCGCTCTATCACGCAACACAATCTTGCACGCTCACCATGACAGTGATGCTGATCCTCCGTACCTACGCGCTCTACGAACGCGATAAACGCATCCTCACATTCCTCCTTCTCCTCACCCTGGCAGTCATTGGCGTCGGTGTGGTGGGTCCCACTAGCTAGCTCCGAGATGGAGCTTCCTTGACGCACATGAATTAGTGGGCCGTCGTCGCCGGACCCAGCTCCTCCTCGGACGAGATCATCCCCACACTCCACCAATACATCGGTTGTTCATCATCAGTAACCAAATCGCAGTGCGCGTCGTCGGCTTCCTGCCAGCCGAGGCATATGTTAACATCTTCTTACCCGACAGAGCGCTCGGCCTGGTCGCCGCCTGGGGCGGGATGGGTGTATTCGACTGCGCGATATTCTTCTTGACGTTGTACCGCGGGTTGAGCAGGCGGCAGGGCAGTGGGTTTGATATGCTCAACGTGCTTATCCGGGATGGTGTGTGATTCAATTCGACTTGAAATTTCCGTGCTGACCAGATGTGTCGTAGGCGCTATCTACTTTGCGTTCGTGCACCATCCCTCCTCCTCATTTGCATGCCTTTGACATACCACGACAGCATGATCGTCCTCTGCAACCTCGGCAACATCCTCACCTTCGTCCTTTCACCCGTAGGCTCCAACTCACCCCCCTCACCTAGCCTCACCGTTTACAGCCATACGTCCGGGGCATGCCCACGTCATTCACGAACGCGTATGTCCTCTCCTCGCTTCCATCCACGCGGCTCACCTCTACGAAGTGTTTCCTCAATCATGATATCCCGCCTAATGCTCAACCTCCGCGACCCCGCACTCCTCACCTCCAAAGGGCGCTTCACAGGGAGCACCCTCACGACGAGCAGGGGCACGGACCGCGGCGTCGGTGTGTTCTCGACGTATTTGACAAGGGGCGGGACGACGGGGAGTGGGGGGCGGACGACGCAGTGGGATGAAGATTGGGATGTAGATGCAGACGATATTGAGCTCCGGGATCGGGATCGAGGGTCAGTCTGCTCTATTCTTTCCAACTATCCAGGACTTTCCTTACTCACATCTTATCCTTCCATGAAGATACCGTTCATGACTCTCAAAAGCGTCGTGTGTAAATTATTTTTAACGATTGTAGCCTCCCTTCATTTTATGTCTTGGACAACAAGATGGAGACTTACGGGTTCAATTCGGAGAAAAAACTGGCCACACTCGACGGGAACCCATGACCCCCCTCCCGAATCGAACGGGCAGCTCCCGCAATTGACACAAAGCATATTGGGTTTTGAGAGCTGAGGCAGACCATCCGCTGCTGGGTCGTCTGTATCTGACTTGCGGAGTGGTCTTTACTACGAACTCGGCCTGGGATGCATTGTTCTATCAATCCGATTCGGCGTCGTCATCTCATGAATATTCAATCCAAGACAGAGGCGGACTCTTCTCGAGATCGAGAAAAGTACCAGCGGGTCGAGGGCTTCAGGACAAGTAGTTTGGGGTCTGGACGCCGACAGGAGCGAATTACCAACAAATTACTCAATCTTTCGGGCTGAGTCCGGCCGAATGCCGATCCGGTGCCTTCCAAATTTTAGAAGCCCGCCTTTTTCGTCTTCGTCCTCCTCCCTTTCCCTTTCCCTTTACCTCGAGCTCGCGCTGCGCTATGGCCAAAGACACCGATATTTGGGAAGGGAACGAGACCGTGTGGCATGCATGGGAGCCAGAGTGCGACTCGTGTGGTCGTCCCGAGTCCTCTTTGCGCGGCAAGAAGCAGCTTCTTTCTTGCGCTGGATGCCTCCTATCCAAGTACTGCTCCGTGCGTCGTCGTAGACTACTCACGGCCCATGCTGACCCTCCCACAGAAAGAATGCCAGAAGAAGGATTGGGGCGAAAGCCACAAACACCAGTGTCACCTTTTCGAGGCGAATAGGAAGCTCTCAAGCGTGTTTGCTAAATCCTTGGGTCCTGGGTAAGTGGTGTCTCGATTACGCGTCCCTCATAACGCTCATCCTCCAGCACTATCAACGATCCGAAGCTCGATTGGCAAGCAAAACTTAACGAATGGTAGCTCGTTTATATCGCGCCTTCGGTCTGCTGAATCGCCTGCAGGAACTTTCTCAACGTGGCGAACCACCGTCTCATCGCATCTGCGGCTCTGAAGAACGACCCGAAAGTCGCAGCCAACTTCAATATCGCCCTTTTGATTTCCGTCTCCGAAGAGCATGCTGGGTCCAAGTACGAGAATCGGACCTTCTTCATTGATCGCGTGGTGCTGCTTCAGAGAGACGTCAGCGATGCCGATGCTTTGGGACAAACGTGGCAGCAAGGGCCGTATAAAGATTCGGCAACAGCCGTGGACGCTCTCAAGAAGAAAGGCAAGAAGGTTTTCAAGATCTTCGTTGGTTTTTGCAAGTTCCCGGACGGCGAACAGTCCAGAGTGCAGCTGTGGTCTTTCCCGTGCTCAGACGTCGCAGAGTATGTTCTGCCGCCCGGCTTTGACCTCAGCCGCTACGTCCCACACGTTAATCGTGGCGTCACTCACTTCCACGCATCCTTTTGGCCCCTTCCGCGCAACATCTCCGACGCCGATTTGGAATCCGCCGAGGCCCCGGCAGTGCTCGCCGACTACACCGCACGCCAGCATCGAATGCTTTCCGGTCTCAAGGGCGGGGAGAACGTCATTGGCCGGCTCAACCCGGACGGTAGTCGCACTCCGTTGTACAAGTTTTGCAACAATAATGGTCACTTCCGTCCCTGCGCACCTGGAGAGACGGATTTTGATGGACCGGTGGAGTACAAGAAGGCTTTGGAGAACCCTAGCAGGATGGTACGCCTTCTGTCAAAGTACTTGGACGATTATGAGCGAGGTATGGATGAGCGATTCATCAGTTTGTATTGACAGATATCTGACTATTCTCGTTGACAGAATACCGCGCGAACTGGCACGAAGGTCCCAACGCGCGCGCGCAAACAAATATCGTGCGGAGTCCGGGGCTGTCCATGGAAGAGGCAATAGAGAACATGAAGAGGAAGATGTGTCCGGGGCATTGTTAGATTAATTGCGTCGCTGCGTTTCTTGGAGCTTGAGCTGATTGTTAAATACAACTTCTACTCTTCTACTCTAGAATCGCAAATCTCGCGAGATGAGAAGACTGAGGAGGAGAAAATCACGAAAACGTCGGCAAGACCGAGGATATTATTCGCCCAAGTCAAAGGCAAAGAAGACAAGGCCCAACTTCTCGGGGCCAAAAAGGTGATGGACCATGTCCTCGGCAAACGACTCAGTCCCAAATCCAACGGGCACCAGCATGTCAATATCCTTAAGTGCCACAGGAAACAGACCAACCGCAAAGTACTGGTCCGTCAATAGTTGAAGCCCAGAGGGCCCAGCAGTAGGGACCGGGGCGAACAGGCGCTGTGCATATCCACAGGTTGAATCTTGAATAGTTCCAAAGACTCACCAATTTCAGCAATCGTGGGCGTATTACCTGGGTCACTGGAATTCTGGAGGCAGAGACTCGGACCGGCTGTCTCTCCGCCCAAATGTTTGTGTCGAACATGGTTGACAAGGATGCATCTTCGCCAGTCCTTATTGTCTGCTCGCAAAATCGCAATACATCCTTTAAGAAATTGCAATCTCACTAGAAACTGGAGTGGAGAGTGGATGTCCGCAAATCCGGGAAACCCCGACGATAAAAACGCAGGCATGATTATGACCCAGGCCCGAGTCGAACAGGCGATGTCCGTAGACGCTGCATACGATTATATACAAAGACTGACGCGGACCATCCGCCGCTGGGTCGTCGACAGTGAAGATAAACTGTTGGCTTTTATTCGATGCCAATACGCTCTTCCTAGAAAGGACCAGAATGTTCGAGTACCGAGACTCGTGCCCATGATCACTGCAAAAAGGAAACACGTATGTAGTAGCCATGAAAGGTTACCGGGGCGTTTTACTTTCCACGGCACGACCCGCCTCCGAATCGAACGGATACTGGTGTTGTGCGTTATCCCGAATGGGAATGGCTGGTCTGGTTGAGAACTAGTTTCATCTTGCTGCTAAACGCTAATCTACCAGACGTTCTCACGCAGCTCTGAGCCCCTCACTGCTCAGGCCTCAGCCAGTGCATTGTCGATGGGCCCTTAGTTTGTCAGTTCAATTTAGTCAATGAAATGAGCAGAGAAAGTCGGTCCATCTTCTTCGCCTGTTCGCGAATTGAAAAAGACCCAACATCTTGGAGTTTTACTTCACTGGCGGGAATCGAACAGGCTACGTGCACAACTTGTGCACAAGTTGTACACAACTCAGTGTGTGTGCATCTGAACACTCACAGCAGGGAATTATAATCCAGGCATTGAACTCATGTACTGGGGTATCGATTACACAGAAATCCAGCTAGTACTACATAAAGTTAAAATCCCAAAGTCCCAGCTACCTTAGCCCCTCATCTGTAACGCCCAAAACTGCCTCCTCCACCTCTCCTCCTCGCACATCTCCAGCTCGCGATAACTCGCCCTCCTCCCCAGCACATTATGATTAATCGTCATCGCCCCATGCTCGTCCCCATTAAACGCATACGTGCTCGGCATACTCCCAACGCCGTCCCAGAGGACCTCTCCAACGAGCCGGCGGAGAAGTTTGATTTCAGCTGTGGTGTAGTTGATTGCGCGGGTGATTTTGAGGCGTGCGAGGATCGGTGGGGACGCCGAGGAGGACGCGGAAGACACGGAAGATAATTTATGCCTCGCCTCGAGGTAACATATGAGTACCTCGATGAACCGCGCTCCGTCGAGGTCGATGTACGAGTTGACATTGCGCTGCGGCCTCCGCGGGATCCACCCACCCGCCGAACAATCGATGCTGTTGATTTCCAACTCCTCCAACGCAGGCAGGAGGGGTTTCTCCACCAGTAACCGCGCAGGCGTCTCCAGCTGATCGAGTAAATCCCAAAGTAAACCCGACGCAGGGAGCCCTGAAATCAACAGGTTCTTTAAACCCGTGAGTCGACGGAGGAAAGGCGCCCACGTCCCCGGCGGGGAGGAATTCCAATCCGCCAACAAAAGCCACTCGACCTTCTCGAGAAGGGGGCCGGGGATGTCTGCGATAGCACTAAATATGCTCGCGAGATCATCATCTGTGAGTGGGATTCGCCACGTAAAGCAGATATCCAGCGTGGCGACCTCGGCATCGCGCGCATCGGCGTAGGCAAAACCAAAGACGGTGTGTTGGTAGAAACCGGGGTCGGGGAAGGGTTGTGAGACGTGGTACCACTGGTCGCTGCCCAGGGTGCCGTATTGCCGGTGGAGGAACATGGATTTCGGGGTAGAGTCTTTGTCCGCGAAGCCCCCGAGGACTGTGGCGAACATGCTTGCGGCATCATCGACGGTACGGAGGTGGAGGCCGTAGCGTCGGAGGAGGGGAGCGTCGAGAGCTTCGACGAGGCGTGCACATTCGGCTGGACATGCAGAGAGGTGCAACTCTCGTAACGCCGGCAGCGGAATGCGTGCAGCCGAGGTGGGAGGTACGGCGAATTCGTGCAGGGTGAGGACTTCGAGGTCGGGGAGCGATTGGAGTGATTGGGCAAATATCTCCCAGGAGACGCCGCCGTCTGAGCCATTGCTGATTTCCAGCGAAACTAGGCCAGTGGGGAGGTGGCAGGGGAAGAAGGTGACGTTGCTCCGGAAATGGAGGTGTCGGAGCATCGGGTATGCGTCGGGGTTCAAGGTCAGAGTCGGGGACAAGAAGTAGTTGGATACGTTCACCGATAGACTCCTCAGGATGGGAAACGGCCCATTGAGAAGTGTGATTGCCAACGGGCTTGGGGCGAAGAATTGGAGATTGATTTTCCAAATTCTGTCCGACAACTTGAGGACACCGCATACGCGGTCCTCGAGCCCAGTGTAAGTCATGTTGGCTTCGACGATAAGAGGCGCGGACTTTGAGCGCTCGATACATCGTCGAGTCCATCCGGAGGTGCTGAAGATCACATGGCTCCACAACACGGGCGTGTCCAGGGCAATGGCGCGCCATGCGGCACACACCTGGCTACATGCTGTCCAGGAGTAGTCCGGCAGCCCACCAGCCTCGCACAATATCAAAAAGATATCTGCCAGAATTTCGGGCGGTAAGCGGCTAATTGGGAGCTTTTCGTTGTGAGAGCGGTCGATGGGGGGAGGGTCGAAGGAGATGGGGGAGTGCAGGTCGAGAGATGGGCGGGTGGTGCATGAGCTCTGCGTGCGTCGCGATGAAGAAACTCTCCGTGAATTGACATGGACCCAAACAGGATCCGGCGACAACGAGCGCTCAGCCTTCCGCCCGCCCCGACGAGTCAGTGACTGTTTGAGGCGAGTCCAGTGGGCTGTGGGGTGATGTTTTAGCTCTAGTGTCAAGGACGCTTGTGAGTACTCGCCTGTGAGTGACCCATTGGCAGGGTTCATGGTGCGTGGTTGGTGGAAAGGTGTGGTAACAAGGCGGCAAAGGCAGTGCCTGTCAAGACCTTCTGATCGACTGCCACCGGTCCGTATAATAACACCGTAAGTGGGAGCAATTAGGACGAAAACAAAGAATGGAACGTACGGACGTCGGAAATCGTGTGCGGGCGTTTGAGAGGAGTGGCGTAGCTGACAAGAGATGGGAATGTGATGATGGTTTCCGACGGATCATCAAATTGATCTCGGCTCGGAGCTCCGACTGATCGGCGTTCGGTTGCGCTTTGAACCAGCGTTCAATCGAGGTCCAAACGCAAGAATGTTTTTGTTCGATGTGAGGTCCAAGCGTCTGGCCCAATCCATCCTGATTGGGCCCAGTCTCGCTGGCCCAGCCTCATTGTTCTGGTCCGTAACATTCAAGCTGTGAGGTATAAAAGGCCCCCGAGTGGAAATTCAGAACCACCCACTCTTCTTAATGCCAGCTACACGAACAAACTCCTCCTCCCCACGAAAGAAAACCCAACCGGTACACCCCACACCTCTCCGGCGCTCCAGCCGGATTGCCGCCAACAATGCCAAGGCGGATTCCGCTCTCATCCCTGCGGCAGTTGCGAGGCAGCCATCGCGCAACAACAAACCGCAAGGCCGATTTGCATCCCCACCAATCAGCCTCGGGCATGCACCGGCGCCGCCTGGCACAGCGGTCGTATTGAACCCGTTCCAATCATACCGCACGATGGGAGCCCGTCGGAAGCATAATTAATGAGAACGGAGTCATGATCAGGCCCCCCGGCGCATTGGCCGTTGGGTTGAAAGTTTAGGTCTGGACGCAGAACAAGAGGGAGGTGGATATTTACCTACGACGCGTAACGAGTTTCATGATTACGATATTTACGAATGTTCAACGAAGATATCCTTTCTGTTTGCGATGGCCAGGTGCGGCAGAGTGTTGTGCGCACTGCGGAGCAGCGGAGTCATCTCGTGCGTCCGTTCGATTCGGGCACTTTTTATGAGCCCAATCAACAAGTCTTGAAACAACGATTTGTGACTCGAGCAGTGAGGGAAGCCGCAGTCGTTTCTGTGCCTGGCGCGTCGACGCGACTGGGCCCAGAGTCACATGTGCGCATCCCGGATCTGTCAATCACTGATGCCACGGCACCCACGATTGACCCACGACGCATTTGTCTTCCTGCCTTCATCCACTCGGCTCCCTAAGCGGCTGAACTTCGGTCAGAATCCAGCTATCTCCCTTTCAAAGACGCCTTAACACACCGATTGCCCCCAGATGGAGTCGCCGTTCCAAAGCATACTGCACACCAATTCCATTCCCTCCGATGACGAGCGCCGTCGCATCCACGATCTGCTGGCTGCTTTGCGCACGGAGGTGGACCAAATAACGCAGGACATCGACCGCATGCAACGCAAGCGCGACGAGCTCTCAGACTTCATGGATGCACATCTGGCATTGCTCTCGCAGGCTCGTCGAATGCCCGACGATATCATTCAGGAGATTTTCAAAGCATCTCTCCCCGCTCATCGACCTCCGACTCTCTCCGTGGATGACGCCCCTCTGATCCTTTTCCGCATCTCCCAGCGTTGGAGAAGCTTGGCTCTCTCGACGCCGTATCTTTGGGCATCTCTCCACCTCATTCCTCCGCCGACACCTGTAGGAGTCGAAACGAGCAGATTGAATCAAGTCAACGACACGGTGAAACACTGGCTGTTGCGGTCCGGGTCTCTGCCTCTCACAATATCCTTTGTGGGGCGTCATTCCTCCTCTGGCGCGTCGGAGGGATCTGAACAAGACCATGATCTTGACCAAGGGGCCTTCAACGCCTCGAAAACTCTCCTGCAGACCCTTATCCAGTTTGCCTCCCGGTGGAGATGCTTCCGCTTTGTAGCAACTCCTTGCGTGGATTTGGAGCCGCTCGAGGCTCTATCTCACGGAGACGTCCCGATGTTGAGATGTGTTGCAATCGAGGGCATCAACTTCATAGACGGCTTGCCACTTTTAGCCACACCCACTCTCACCTCGCTACTTGCCCGGGGAACAAATCTCCTGTTCTCAACCCCCATTCACTGGGAAGTGCTGTGCCACATTCAGCTCGGCCATTACGATCCTTCACCACAGGCGCTGCTGAATGCTCTCAGTCAGTGTTCGCAACTCAAGTCCTGCATCCTCTCTGTATATTTGCATGATGAGGATGGGAATGAGCCAAGTTGTCATCTGGACCAGCTGCAGTTCCTCTCAATTGAGAACCGGGGCAGCAGCAGTCCCACCATGACATTCCTCAATTGCCTCCGCATGCCGAATCTGTCCTTCCTCAAATACAGCGATCAAGCAGCTGGGGCCAACTCGCTGCCTATCGTCCCCATCTTCCGGTCATCCCCGCTGCTCAGATGTCTTATTCTGCATGTCAGCACCATGCTCCAGGATACGCTCCTGGAAGTACTGACACTGGCCACCAAATTAGAGGACCTGACGATTGGTGGAGAGCCAATGACCCCAGGCTGGCCTCCGGCTTATTGCTCGGTTGTTGAAGCCCTAACATCAAACATTTCAGGGTCCGGTGGCATATTGTGCCCCAACCTCCGAAGCTTGACCATCTCAGATTTTCGCCATCTGTCGGATGAGGCCCTTGTTCAGTTCGTTCTTGCTCGGACTGACCCCGAACGCGACACCGCTCGTCTCGAGCAGCTGAAGGCCTACTTTGCACGGCCTCCGCAGATTGATATTGCCATCCCCCTTCAGCAGCATGTTGAGGATGGATTCCGATTGCGTCTCCTCTATCTTCCGCCACCACCCACCTTTCCATCATATTCTGCCCAAGAAGGGAACTCTTACTACGACGAGTGGGACCAGTCGCTCGTGACATGGGGAAATCAATATTACGACCGAGACGGGAACTTGATGCCATACTGAGCAAAGTGTAGGTATTACAAGTAGCAAAAGTGCGAGATGACCCTGCGCGAGGCACGAGCGTAGGGTCAGCGGAAGATAAGCTAGTTAGTGAGAGCGGGCATGTACCTTCCGACTCGTATATTTCTTGCTGAGTTTGGTGGACGACTGTTTGCCGATGGATGCCGTGATCAGACTCGTCTGATCCCGACCATCCTTCTCGATTCCCTTTTCTCATTTCTTTTGCGCGTTTTTCGTCCTCGTTACGCGTCCAAACTGCAAATATGACCACCCCTACGTATCAAAAATACAAGCCCACGGAGTTTATGCCCAACGCCAACATCCCAGCGCCGTACAATGACGCGACGATTTGGGAAGCGTTCTTTGCCACACCGCCCTCTCGCTCCTCGACTATCCTCAGCACTCGAGAGAGGAACATTGCAAACCTGCGTATCGAGAACGCCAACCTCGAGAGCCGTTTGCAAACGATGGCTGCACAGGCGGCTTTCGACTCGAAGCAGTCTTATAGCTTGGACGTGGGACCGCCGTTGATGGCTTTGTGGACCTTCTCGGCCGAAGAGGTGGCGAGTTTGGCCAACCATAAGGAGGTCTTGTCCAGTGTCGGCGAGTTGAGCGCGTCTTTGGCCGAGCTAATTGCGCAGTACCGCGATATGGCTAGCGATGATGCCGCTGCCGCTGCCAGGTTGTTAGGATCGTTCAGGTCCACTCTTCCGGGATTGAAGACCCGTCTCGGCATCCCCATCCCTCAGCAGATGATCTCCTCCTTAGTCCACCACCGTTTCATTCCTTTACAGGCACTCGCCCCAGCGTCTTTGAAGCGTTTCGAAGGAGGTGCCAAAGTCCCGACGGTTCAGCATGCTCCTGCGGATCTGGGCTCAAAATCGGTGGTGTGCTTCGACGGACCAGCGTTCCTCGGTCAGGGCTCCTCGGAATACGATCTCGAAGGTTTTGCCAACCCCCCTTCCGACATCATCGAGGCCTTGCGCAATCTCCTCGTTATCGCCAAACATGCCACACCAGAAAATGCATCCCCGGGTGCTAACATCGCACACAACATCGAGCAGCATTTGAATTTCGTCGAAGAGCGTCTCGCTTCAGATTTCAAGCCTGAGCGATGGTTCCGCTGGTCTTCTAACCAAATAAAGGCCATGTACAGTAGACCTCCACGACCATTTTCATTGCTCGCACACAGCATGTTTCTCGAAAAGCTGACAATGGACGACGAATCGGAGGACCCCAATATTGCCAAACGACCCGCAGACTCGGATGCGTTCGCAAGAAGCCGTCGCGTGGAACCACGTCTGGGTAACTCGCCTTACCAACGGGGCTTCCTTCGCGATGCTCACGACGCCGGGCAAACGAGCAGCGGCACTGTTGGTGGCAGCGGGAGATGGAACAGAGGCGGGAGCGGTTTCGGTGTCGGGGGTTACGCTGGTGGAGGATACGGCGGAGGAGGACACGGCGGAGGATACCAGGGCAGTGGGGGTTACGGAAATCATGGTTACGGCGGTGGCAGCAGCGAAGGATACGGTGGCAGAGGCGGGCATGGTCGTGGCGTTGGCCACGGCCATGGTCATGGTGGATTTCAGGGCCCGGGAAACGTGCACGGCGGCTGGAGTGGAGGCTACGGTGGTCGTGACGGGGGAAATGGATATTCCGGCGGCGGCGGTTCCGATGGGTTTCGAGGGGATGGCAGATACGGCAAGGTGGAGGCGGACAACCGTCGGGCAGACCCACCCAGACAACCACGGTCAAACCAGCAGCCTTTTCCGGGTGGCGTCAACGGTATTCCCATCGACGGAAACGAACGGTTTCAATTTCGGGCCGACGAGCGCACACTATTCTGCCCAATATGTGCTCGGCGTGGACACGGTTATCAGCAACACGACCCTTCCCACACCCGTGATGAAACCAGGCATTTCGCAGCCCGGGGATATCACGACGGAAGACGATGGTCGTTACTCTCCGTCGGTACCTCAACGCCCATATGTGTCTACTTCAATATCAACGACCGCTGCCAATCTACATTCCCCCATCATACCAACGAATACGCCCACCTCTGTTCGTATTGCGGGTCCGACCAGCACGGCGCCCGTTTCCACGACCGGGCTTGACACCCAGATAGCCGACATCCTATTCGCGCACACTCCTTTGGTTTTCCCTGATTTGACCCACACCCTTCATCATCGCCCTTCGCCTATTGACCCAATTGACAAAGAAATCTTGGAACGTGTGGTCACACCATACGACACCAACGCCTTTGAAGCGGCCCTGGTGCATCTTGATATTTTGGACGAATTCCCGCAACTAGTCAATAATCTTCGTCACGGCTTCCCCATCGGCGATATGCCCACCCTCGAACGTACCATCGTCATTAAAAATCACCCTTCTGTGGATGCCCACCCCGACGTCGTCCAGGCATATGTTGACAAGGAGCTCGACGCGCGGCGGATTTCCGGGCCCTTTCAACTCACGGACGTCGAGAGAATACTTGGTGGTCCCGTTGTCTCTTCCCCCCTCCTGGTTTCCGAGAGCGAGCAGGGACCAGGCAAGCCACCCAAATATCGCGTATGTCGGAACCTTTCCAAGGAGGCGAAGGAAGAGGGCTTTCCCGATATCAATTCATTCATTGACAAAGAGCAATTCCCCACGGCGTTTGATTCGGCAAAAAAGATGGGCGACACGGTTAGTTTGATTTCTTGATTTTCGGTTGTATACGACCCGTTGAAACGTCTGTAACTGCGCACCAGTGAAGTGTGAATGTGGAGCAGCAATGGCTGAGTCTGCGGAGTGCTACCCAAAAGGCAACAAACCCAAAAAACCCCAACACCATAACACCAACTACCAAAACATCCAACACCCCAGCCAGGGCCAGTCAACTTCGACTACGGTTGAGTTCGGGGTCACCCTAAAGTATATAGGTAAGATTGAACGTCCCGCTCGACTTGAAGCAGCTCCTCGGAGCATACAGCTCACTTGATATCAATGGTTTTGGTCTTTTGTTCAGCTTCTAAGTCCTCGGACCGACTAGATCTCTTTCAAGAGGCCTACTGCAAGGCTTTATTCTCGAATACGACACAAGGGTTTGCAATGCAGCAATAAGTCTTTTTATATTGTAGATTGAAAACCAAACACAAGCCTCGAACCAGTTCGAGGAGTCGATGACCCGAACCACCAAGTCCCAATTGACTCTGTTCCTGTTTATCATCGACCAAATCACACCAATTACAACCCCAATACAACATGGAGAGGAACTACAGAGCAGAGGGCAACCCACTACCCCTTAAGTATGCTTCTGCAGCTGACCCAGGTTGGACCAGAGCCCGGGTACCTTTAAATGCAAGTGTAGGAAGAGTAGTGCCCTTAGGAGACACACTCAATACAACTCAAGAAGTCTATAGCTGACTTTAGATCCCTCAGTTATACCCAAACAAATGCTTTTCTATTGCTACTACCAAGAAGAATGTAATCAACAAATCTCCGAGGAAGACACAAGACCACACCAATGCCCATGAGTCCCTAGAAGGGGGGGCATGATGTGATGATGTACCCTCAGGTTCCGTGGGGTTTATATACTTTTCTACATGCTTGGCGTGTCTAAACTACTATGACTAAAGATTGTCCCTTCCCTCGGGTGTGCATCACCCTGATTATGTCCTCGAGGCTATTTCTGGCTCCCAACGTGTGTGTCATTCCTTGACAGCTCTTCTGATTGGTCCAACTCCGCCTTGGCGCAGATCCTGACATGCTAGCCATGACTGCGGTGAAACCCTGGGCCAACCCTGTGCCCTGGTCCAGACCGTGATGTCCGATCATCGCTTTGATCGTCTGCCGCAGCTCCGCTCCGTTCCGTGATCACATGATCAAACACTAGTACCAGTGCACGAGTTCGACTCGCCCACTTGTCATTTCCTTTCTGGATGTTCAGTCCGCGAAGTACCCCTCGGGGTCACTCTCCTCTCGGATCCTAAACTGCAAAGGCAACACCACTCTGTGGCTCGAGTCCACATTGCTCAACAACCGCTTGACACACCATCCCGCTGTAACAGCAACTGTATACATCATCTCGGACACTTCCGCGGAGGCTATCTCTTCGAGGAAAGCACTCCCACTTGATTTAATACATTGATCTCTGTGCAACTGCACGCTAACTCTAGAGAATACTCAATTGTACTCTCGACCAACACTGACTATTGTCTGGGCTTGTTGTATCTCCTTGATATCTGTATCTCCGCATATCTGAGTCCCCGCGGGAAGCCTATTTGAGTCACTACAACCGACTCCTGATCGAACAGCCAAGTGTAGTGTACTGGAAACTCTCTCAATGCATTGTGAACACATTTGAATAGCAGCTCGGAGCTCGGCTCTATTCCTATCATCCTACCACCGGATCGAGGGGTGCTGGTATGCGTACCAAATCTCGATTTTACGCTGTTTACACGCCTGTGCGGATACCAGTCGTATCACCGTGGGCCCTGATATGGGTTCATTATATTTTGCTTGCGGCTGTATACGGCCTGTGCACTCCTCATACGGGGTGCACCACCATTTCCTGGCTATTATACGGCCTGTGCGCCCCTCATACGGGGCGTGCTTTCCATATTTTGTTGGTAGCCGCATACGGATCGCGCACTCCTTATACGGGGTGGGCATTTTTTTGCACCCCTTATACGGGGTGTTCGCATGCATTTTATCTATTTTATTCGTTTGGCTGCATACGGCCGGTGCACTCCATCATGCGGGGTGCGCCACTATTGGATCCCTTATACGGGATGCAATTCCTTTATTTTGGCCGCATATGGCCGACGCATTCATACGGGTGTGCTATCTTGCATCATGTTTCATGCACCCTTACACGGGGCGCAGTCGTTTTCTGTTCCTCTCAATCTGATAGGTGTGCATTCCGCTGACATTTTTGACCTACTAGATCGCGAATGCTCCCCCGGGCACCACCGCATGCGCCTTTGACATCGAGTCCTTTCACAGAACCATCCCCGTTCATCCCAGCCATAAGGCTTACCTTGTTTTTCAATTCAACGGTGTTTTCTACATCGATCATTGCCATCCATTCGGACTCGCCGCAGCCAGCAGCAACGCGGGCCAAGTGGGATCTGCAGTCGCACGAATTTGGACCTTGCGTTTAGACAAGGATGGTATTACCTTACGCTACGAGGACGACATTTCCGGCATCCTTTTCCTGTCATCCCGCCTTTTCTCCTACAATGATTTCTTTTCCGCCATTTCGGACCTCCAAGTTCCATGGAACAAGAAAAAGTGCGGCACATCCTTCGAAGACGACTTTGTCTCTATCGGTTTCACCTGGTCGTTTTCCAAGAAGACAGTCGGGCTGCCCGAGGAGAAATGTCTGAAATATCTGGCGCGTTTGGATAGAGTGCTCGTTGGGGGCATGGTTACCAGACGGGACCTGATGAAGGTCCACGGCACTCTTGTGCATGTTTGTTTCGTCTACGAGAGGGGCGACTCGCACCTTCCCTCGATATCGAATGCCTTCAAATTCTACGCCAACGACGATGCTGGCCGGTTCCTTACCAGACCGCCGCTCCAGGATATCGGCATATATGTCGACGCTTCGACATCTTGGGGCATTGGGGTATGTCTGGGCGAGAAATGGTTCGCGCTGCGTTTGAAGGTGGGCGTAACATGCGAGATCGGGTGGCTTGAGGCCGTGGCGATTGAGGTGGCGATTATGTTGTTGGCGCAGGAGGGTTTCCGCAACGCCCATTTGCGCATCCGTTCTGATAATTTTGGCGCTATCGGAGCGCATGAGAAAGGCCGCAGCTCGAACGATGCACTCAATCGTTGCGTTCGACGATCGAGGGAGATTCAATTACTCCATAATATCGTTCCCAATTTCCTCTACATTGCTTCGGCAGAGAACCCCGCAGATTCATTATCTCGTGGTACATTACCAGACACCCCTCCTTTACGCCGTTCTTTCGATTTGCCATTAGAAGTAGCCAGAGTTTTATGTGATCATCTTTGAATTTTTGATCTCGTTTGCATCCATGTCACTTTCGCAGCTGCCCGCACGACACCTCCAGTCGGATTTTCGCCCATCCACGGCCAGATCTCGCTTCTTCAGTAATCCCCTTTTACATAAAGCAGTCCGACGATTGTCCCATCCAGTCAACACGAGTCGACAAACTCGCTTCAGTCTCGTCGCAGACGGTTTCCACACCACACCTTTCGGACAATCTAGACAACGGCACAGCCGAGCGTTCCCAAGCTACGGTTTCCCAATCGGGCTACGCACACCCCCACATCTCGTCCACGACACCGTCTCTCGACGATTTGGAATACGCGCGGGACGTTTCTGCCGGCGCATACGCTTTGGCGTTCCCTTCCATTCACAAAGCCCGTCGCCCCAAGGCGGGAAATGAGGTCCTCCCCTCCCCATTTCGCCCTCACGCTCCTGCCGCAGCTCGTCTTCTCGCGTGGACCTCACCATACGGGCTGGCCAAAGTCAGTGATCACCGCTACCTCCCGGCGAGCGACAAAGCTCGCGTGTTGGCAGAGATGACCAACGCATTGGCACCGACGACACGCTCAACCTACGCTGCGGGGCTGATGCGGTTCACGCAGTATTGCTATTCACGTCGTATACCGGAGACCTTACGCACACCGGCCGATCCTCTTTTGCTGGCTTGCTGGATTGCCGATTCCATCGGGTCGCATGGTTTGAAGAGCGCCAAGGGATGGCTGGCTGGTCTCGCCTACTTTCACGCCCTCAATTTTGCACCATGGCATGGAGACGAAGCGTGTGTCAAGAAGGTCTTGCGTGCTGTGGACAAAGAGGGAAAATTCACACGTCCACCGCGGGGACCTGTATCCGAGCAGCATATGCAATGCATACGCAGCAATCTCGATATCTCTACACCCCGCGGTGCAGCTCTTTGGGCTCTTGCATGCCCAGCATTTTGGGGTTGTCGTCGTCTCGGGGAATTGACTATCGGGAAGCTGGACGGTTTTGATGCATCACACGACGTCTCCCGTTCCTCATCGCTATCACGGTCTAATGCCAGCGGCCTTTCGGTAATAACTATTCACCTCCCTTGGACGAAAACTACCGGATCTCGGGGTGGCTCTCTCATTCTGACGGCCACCAACGACAACCTTTGTCCCGTCGCAGCCCTCGATAATCATTTAATCATCAACCATTCTCCGCCTCCCGACTCCCCATTTTTCGCTTTCCGCGACGGCAGCTGCTGGCGCCCCGTCGTCAAGTCGACTTTTATCGAATTGATTGGCAACATATTCAGGGCCAACAAACTCGAGCAGGTGTTCGGCCACAGCTTCCGTATTGGTGGCTCGGTACATTTGCTTTGTATGGGCGTCGAACCTCAGATTGTCATGAAGATCGGCGGATGGTCCTCGAACTGTTTTCTCATATATTGGCGGCGGCTGGAAACAGTCATCCCAGTCGCCTTATCCAAAGCATGGGCTAACAAACAACAGACATTTTGTTCGGCCAATGGTATAGCAGACGAGATTGCATCTGAAATAGATTTCATTACAGCTCGTTGAATATAATCAAATTTCGCATAATTCCCGACACCTTTCTCTGTGTTGCTCCTCACGTTCGCCGCTCCTTCCCTGATGACTTCGCATCGCTCCAGTTAGGGTGCCCGACGCCGCAATAGCGCCCGCCGGACGCGCTTTCGCTTTTGGAGCGTTGCTCCGTCGGGTGTCCGTCTGGTCGCTTTGTCGTCGCCGGTCGGTTCATCCCAGTCTCGCGTCGCGTGGCCCTGGCCGCAGGCTCGCTTCCCCGCCTTTTCTCTTCCTTCACAAGGCGATGCATTCCTTTTGATGCATCAAGCGCGCCGGCGGCCAGAGGCCGCGTCCGACACAATCCAGACTTCGGATTGCACTGTCTAGAGACCACCGGCTGATAAGTAATGCTTACACATTCCCGGCATGCACATGCCGGTCGCGCCGAAGGCGCCGCCTTCCTCTCTCTCTCGAGTTCGTCCAGCGGCCTAGGTTCATTCCGTGCCAGCATATCTTTGCCTGTCATTCACACCACTCTTCACATGCCCGCGCCACAGACTAGCTTATCTCGGCAAATTTAGTAGTACATATACTACTTGCCGTTTCTCCAAATCTCAGTTTGAATTTCTTGTAATGAGTCGAGTGAACCGCGCGGCAGTCCGCCGGAGTTTTAAACTTGGAGCTCGGTGTGGCAGAGATCATCTCGGCATCATCCCCATCACAGGCCGGCCGCCCATTTAATTTCTCCCCCAGCCAGTGTCCCTTTAGAGAATCAATCCGCACATCTATGCCTACTTATTGTTGATCTCAACAAGTCCGTTCGAATCGAGCCTGCTGATTGTACAATTGTGCATCTGCGACGCCAATTTTGTGTACTCTAGATTTGACAAATATTTCTGCACTTTTCCCTCGTGCTACTTATTGTATATCAATATTGGACGTAAAGCATACCCAGAGATGCGCGTTCCGTTACGACCCGGCTTGTATGGGATCAAGTTGATCCGTGCACGTAAATGATTGCATCCGTAACATAATAGCTGTTCTCAAGCGCCCACAACAGCCGCCACTTCTACGTGGCTGCCAACAAGCCTGTGAGCTTCAGAACGGACTCGATTCACCCTGATGGGCACTCAGCAAGTTGTCTCACTGGCACACACCGGTCCCTCTGTCGGGCCACTGCGGGGACTACTGTCGGAATCGTCACGCGCTGACCACTTGTCCATAGACCTTTCGGAATGGATTGCAGGCCAGGAAACCTATTACGAGTCGTCCGACGCACCGGTGGTGGGCAGCACCGTGACGGAAGAGCACATCCAAGCATCTGCCGTCCCGGATCATCTTAACCCATCCCACTGGAGCATCGACATCCAGCTGCCGCTCTGGGACTTCACCTGGATCGTACGTCGTCCAGGCCTCTCCCTGTGTCTTACCCCTCATTCTTGAAATCTCCTTCAAAGCTGAAAGGATGGATTGACCGCTCAACCCTCCAAATGGAAGCGACATTCTCCGTCAAAATCACCAGTCGGTCTCTATCTTACCTCAACAGCACGTACCCGCTCGCTCGAGTCAAAGAAAATCTGAAAAACGGCATCCCCATATCGTTCGGCATCTGGGGCATCGTTTCGGGAAAGGCTAGATTTTATCTCTCCGGCGGCTGGCTTTCTGGATTGTGGCTCAATGTCGCTTTATCGGCGTCTTCATTGGGCGTGGATCATGGGCCGGTCGTCGTCCCGCTCCTTGAACTTCCGTGCGTTTTGGTTTGAGTATCTCATTTGCACGATTTTGAGCTAATCTTACTCGACAGGAAGGAGAACGTGCTGGGATGGCCATTTACATAATTAGGAAAGTCACGACTACTAGCCTTCTGTATCACGGCGAGGTACATTGAATTCGGGTCCTCAATTATCCGCCTCGTGACTTGCTCGTGGCAGGCGCCACCGGCGCTTTGAGTTGCATTATGCACCGGCGCCCAAAAGGTAGTTTGGCATCAATCAGAGGATCCTCCCAAGAAGGTCAATTCAAAATTCTTCCCCTTGGAACGTTGTGTACCGACCAGGGCCCACCGCTGTTGTAAGATGCTTCCTCTTTAAACACGCAGACTCAGACAAGTGCAGGGCATTTGCGCCTCTTGAGCAAGGCGGCTGAAAGTTTGTTGGAGACAGCGGGACCTGCTTTCATTTCAAAACGGGGGCAAAAGCTCGCGACATGCGCGGAATCCTTTGTTTCTATGAAGATTGTCGATAGACAGCCCGGTGGTGCTCCCGATCAATGATTGCTTTAACCATAAAAGGCTATTCGGCACTTCGGCAAAGCCAGCATTTGATACCTGATCACTGTCCTTTGCCCAACCTTTGCCTTTCGCTACTCTATGCTCTCCTCCCATCCCTTTCTTGCCGCAACGACGGACTCCCAGACTCCGGTCAAGACCTTCCAGATCTCCTTGTCCACCGACCCTCACATCTGCATAAGCATCCCGGCTGGTCCACAAGCCGAAGATACAGCACAAACCTCGACGGAGCGGTCTAGAGTATGGGAGAGGCTGAAGGAGTTGCCAAGGCCCCAGGTGTGTCACAGTCTTCCTCCTCTTTGACAGGAGCCTCATTGTACCGACAGCTGTACGTAGTCGTCGCCACCGTGATCGACAACCGCCCACTTTGGTGACCCGCATCCACGGATCCACGACCCATACGATTCTATGCCGACCATGTACCACAGTTTCCCGCTCGTTCAACGATTCGCGCATCACCCCATCGCCCGGACGCGGGTGGACGAGGATGTGTCCCACTTTGGCCCGTCCCTCGGCATCTTCGGCCTCTCGTCTTCTCTGCGACGCGGGCGGCGCTCGATTTGTGCAACGCTCGAGTCTTGTGCAAGTCTCAGCGCTTGTCGGAAGGTCAAAGCACCCCAAGTGGACTCCGATGGGAGGCAGTATGTACGCCGTACCCGTACTCAGAGCATATACGCAGTGGAGCTGGTAAAAATGGAATTTGCATCTATGTAGACGAACGGTCAGGATGTCTCGCAGGGCTATATCGTCAAAGGCGACGGTTCCGCTGGCACAGACGAGCAAGAGACACCCAATTCAAACTCAGATCGACCAGCCTGTCTATCGACACTTGTTCATGGACAGGCTGGATTCGAGCCTAAGAAGAAACGGGTTCGTTAGAGGCTCATCTTTGTGATGCTCAGCGTATTCGCTGCCATCCACTGGGGTCAGATCGGTAATGCACAGTTGCAGCAAAATTGGCATCTGGGCAGTACGGCGTCCCCATCGTCCATTCTCCGACAAATATTCTGCGGATTTTGTCTGGGGATGCTCGGTCTCACTGGACTCGAATGTGCGTTCTTCTATCACTGACTCGCATGTCACTGAATTGGTCTTAGGCACGCCGTAGTACATCGGCCGAATTATTGCAGTTTGCATAAAAGTTGGCACATCAGCAGTGATGCTGATAGGGCCCCTAAATCGACCCCCGCCGACCGATAGGGCCCTATGAGGCCCTAATCCCCTATAAATAGGGCCCCGCGATAGGGCCCTATCGAGGCGGGTGGCCAAAAAAGGAAATAGGTCCGTGATGGGTTTGATTCTCTGATATGCTCTGATATGTTGATTTCTGCGGCTCCATCTACTCTGCAGTTGCATTGATGGCTGTGAGTTCTTGCTCCTCTGTTACCTCCCCGTTTCCAAGGTGTCTCAGAGGCTCCTGGTCTCTGTAATGTCACGTGAAGATAAGATAAGATAAGATTTAGGACCTCAATAGGGCCTATGACTTGACCCCAGACTCGATAGGGCCCTAATTTAGGGCCAGATAGGGCCCCTATCGCTTGAGGCCCTATCGCCCCTCAAGCATCACTGCACATCAGTGATTTGACCATTTGCCGCGCACCCGGATACTGATCAAAGATTGCCTTGTATCTCCGCAACCACGGCAGCTACTGCCATGATTTTACTACCCAAATTCGTAGTTTTGGATGCCTGAATTTTTCAGTATAAGAACCCAACAGAATTCAAAACTTTATTCTGAACCTAAACAAATGGTTCCTGATTTTTCCTGCAAGAACGGACAGCTCGATCCACTTGATTCAAACATGAAAAGGGCCCCAAATAGATCCCCCGACAACCTCTCCAAATTGTATATTCATGGGACTAGGATTACGGACAGTAGGAAGAGCCGAGTCGGTCACATCATATGTGTGATCGTCCCGGATGCGCGCTACGACAGTGGGAGCAGGCAGCAGCCGGAAAAAGGTCCGGGGACAACCCCCACAGGCAACCGATATCGCAGCCCGCGAGGGAGAGGGGTAGGGAGAACAGTGGTCACGGTGGAGGTAGAATTCAGTCGAGGGTATTGCACGGGATGCAGCTGGGGGTCTCGGCTCAAGAAGCGACGCAGATGCAAGCCATCACGCCTCCTATTACACGTTAGGCGGTGGGCCGGTCGTCCAAGGGGATAGTCGCTCGGCCATGGATGACTTGCAGGTGGATACAATAAGTACTATAGCCAGTCAGTGAAAAGGGCAGAGTGAAGGAGTTAGGTGACGCACCACAATGTCCCAGCGACGGATATGTCTCCCCCAGCCTCGCTCCTGCGTGTATCACCCGATTCCACGTTGTGATGCGTCTGAATGCCTGCAGACGTGACTCCTGACTTGGCAAGTGAGAATGTCGACGTTTTCAGTGCGTCGAGAGCGGATTCAACGTTCTTGAGGCTCTGTTTAAGTTCCATTGACGTAGCGGCGTCCTTGGGTATGGCTTCTTGATGTGTATAGAGGCAGAAGGGAGAGGAAGAGCCAAGGGAGAGCGGTGTATGCGTCAGCACGGATCACCCCTGTGATCCGACCCGCACTGGTGCCGATACCCGTACTGTAAAATATATCTGACCTCGGGAGGCTGTTCAGGAGACTAAATTGACCTCTCTTTGTGTTTGAACCATGTCGATTGAGCGCCGCGTTCTCGCAGGAAAATCCGAGAACTCGGTGTTTAGGTTCAGACAAAAAACTGGATTTCCATTGGTCTATTATATGCATAAATTCGGCGCTCGAGAATCATGAATTTAGGTAGTAAAATCATGGCAGTAGCTGCCGTGGTTGCGGAGATACAAGGCAATCTTTGATCAGATCAGTATCCGGGTGCGCGGCAAATGATCAAATCACTGATGTGCCAACTTTTATGCAAACTGCAATAAGCCAGTGCATTTCCCGCTCGTGTTGCGCAATCTGCATCTGCCAGCCATCATATTGAACACGCTCATGTCGGTGTTGTTGATCGCGGTGGTTCCCCTGTCGGTACTCCTCGACGGTGCTCATGTATTGAGCGTTCTTGCGCAAGTGGTCAGTCGTTATATTCAGCCTGTTTACAGAGAAATCTCATTTTTATGTGTGCCCGCGAGTGGCTACGACGTTGGGTCGTCGCGGATGCCATCATCGTCTTGAACGGCGGCGTCCTCATCAGCATCCTCGCGATCGGCGTGTGCGAACTTCTCAAGAAACTCGGTATCGTGTAATGGGTGCACGACCAGTACCCGACGCTGCACCACTGGGATGCAAGTAACACGTGGGCAAGTGGTTGGTCGGGCTTATGGCGAGGTTGAAGCGTCGGCGATAGGGATCGCTGTCAAGACGGATGAGGTGCGTTCTCCTCCCGCCTCTTCTTCCACGGCTGACGATCGTAGATTCGTAGATCAACCATCTCCTGCATATGATATTGTACGTCCGGGAGAACGAGGAGACGTCGTGCATGAAGATTGGTGCATTTTTGTGGTGACGAGGAGGATGGGGAGCGGATTCCGTCGGAGCTTGAGGCGAATGCCAAGAGTGGGGTTTTTTCTTCCCCTCCCTATCTCAACGTCTGATTCTGACGGCCGTATGACGAAGCGTTTCCGGAAATCCATTGACCTCGTAAGTGCTTTGGTTTGGTCTTGGTGATTCGAATCGTATAACTGAGGTTCGAATTAATTGCGCAGATCATCGCACAAGACGCGTTCACGCCGGCGAATGTCGCGTCGCTGGCACGGAGGTTGCAGATCCCCACTGGGTTGATGTTTTTGAGCTGTCCGGGACCGAGATCGAGGCATCCTGTGGCGGAGTTTGGGACGAGGGTGATTTCGTTGTGAGTGAGTGATGGACGTGTGCGACGAGGAACGGAACGGGACCTAACGAACGAATTACGATTCACGGATAGTTTCAACAGAGTGTACGTTATTTCTCTGCAGTATGTACGTACAACTTGACTGGCAACCGGAGGTCCACAGTTGAACATGCGCAGAGAGAATCTTGTTGATCTAAACGCGTCCGTTCGAATCGGGCCTGATCCATACTGGTGATCTTGCAGCCCCCTGCGCAATTTTTTGTACTCTGGAAGTACTTGAAGATATTTTTGCTTTCTTCTGTCATCTTCCATTGTTCCGAACAAAAACCCACCGACAGGTTTCGTTGTACGGAGGACGGCATCAGCGATTCGCTTGACTCCGACTCGGCTTTTACGTAGTCACCGTGATCCGTCGACGTAAATGACTGCTCAAATAGCTTCTCTCCACACACACCCACAATCGCCAGGATTCATACGTGGCTGCCCGCAAGCCTGGGAACAGACTCGCAGTTCAACATGATGGACGCTCAAGTTGCCCTTGCCTCTCATCTGCCACACTCTACTGTCCCATCCTCAGGCGCTGACGTCGGCGCCTCAGAATGGATTGCAGGGCAGGACGATTCTTCCGACGCACCGTCGGCGAACGGCACAGTAGAGCACATCCAAGCATCTTCCATTCCAGACCATAGCAACCCATCCCGCTTGGGCATCGACATCCAGCTGCCGCTCTGGGACTTCACCTGGATCGTACGTCGTCAACCCTCTCCCTGCGTCTTGTCCCTCACTCTTCCCTCCGAGCTTAAAGGATGGATCGACCGTTCAACCCTCGAAATGGAAGCGACATTCTCCATCAAAGTCGCCAGTCGATCCCCGTACCCACTCGCTCAAGTCAAGGGAAACCTGAAAAGGGGGATCCCCATATCCTTCGGCATCCGCCATATCGTTTCGGGAAAGGCTAATTTTTATCTCACCGGCGACTGGTCTTCTGGATTGTGGCTCAATGTCGCTTTATCGGCGTCTGCGTTCGGCGTGGATCATGGACCGGCGGTCGTCCCGCTCCTTGAACTTCCGTGAGTTTCGGTTTATGTATCTCATTTGTGCGATTTTGAGCTGACTCGAGGCCTATTCCGCAGGAAGGGGGACGTGCTGGGACGGCCATTCCAGGCAAAATTGTAGGCAGTCAAAGTCAGCTCTTGACTGCATAATCCTCTGTAACTTGTATCACCACCGGGTGTCAAAATTCGTTCAATCTGCGCGAGCTCATAGTAGTCTCAGTTATCGCTCGAGCCTTTCCGTAAGCTTATCACCCCCACGAAGCTCTTGACCATGACTTAGAGACTTGAGTTGCATCACTCTTGGTGGTCGAAACGTTTGTGCGCTTTCGAGCACAGTAAATGCAATGGCCGGCTTCGAGGCGGACGGTGCCACTTTCCGGTCCGTGTCTTTCTTTGATTCAATCTGACCGTGAAGCGTCATGGGGCCGACTTTTGTGGGTCCCAGGTCTTTGGGATATAAAGCCGACCGGCAAATACCAGTGGACCCACTCCCTTTGAACCCGCACCACCACCAGCAGCAGCACCCCCGCTCATAATCAAACAACGATGTGCGGAACGGTCACCAGAGTCTATAAGTGCGGGAGACACACGTCGCGCTACGTGCACTGCCCCAGAGCGCCGACGGATCCGCAAACTGGGAGAAAGAGGGCGTGTGGGTCCAAAGAGAGTTATGCCGTGACCACTGGGGTGTGGTGCGGGGCCCCCGATTGCTCCAAGAGAGCGGGCTTCAGAGGCAGCCCTTCACACTGAGGTCCGTCTCCTCCCTATGCTACCTGGCCTGAGCTCATCATCTCCTACAGGTCTGGAAGGTCGCCGCTCGTGGCGGTGGAGTTGTGTCAGGAGTGCAGAATAGTGTGGTCAAAAAATGTGTCTCGGGATCCAGCCATGTACAGAACTGAAAATTGAATGTGCATTGAATTGTGAGGCCTCCGTAACTACATCGACACGATGTACATATATTGAGCATGGGGGTCAAGCATGTGAGACGAGAGTCTGGTACATATGATCCGCGGTCGGGCGATCCCCGGGTTCGTTCGCCATCGACCGGTCAACAAGTCGACCAAACCACTCATACGGCATCTCCGACATCCAACCAGGACCCGGTCGATCGCCCTGTTCCGGCGTCACCACTTCGCGGGAACCGAGGCTCCACAAGATCAGCCCCAAGCCGAATACGTCGTGGCATGGTTCGACAGTATCTGGATGCATCCCGGGGAGAGCGTCAGCACACTCGGGCGGGCACCAACCCTTAGTGTGACCATCGGGCATGTAGTCAATAAGCCTGCAGTGCCCGTCGGTGCAGAGGACGACGTTGGCCAGTTTGAGATCGCCCCAAAATATATCCTGCGAATGGAGCCATGCGACGCCCGCCGCGATGTCTGTTGCCCACGCTAGTTTAACGGCCCAGGGAATTTGCTCTGTGCCGAGTGCGTGTTTCCCCGTGAGTTCGTTCTGCCGATGTTGCCGGAGTACATGAGCGAGGGACGACGCTGGATAATACTCCATCAAGAAACCGCGCAGAACGTCGGCCGTGTCAAGCACGATGTGGCTTGGCCGAATGAGGAACTCAACATCCGGGAGCCCGAGAAAGAATTCGAGGGATCGAGCAAAGGAAGTATCGGGCTCGAACTCGAACTCGGGCTCTTGCGGAATTTTGAAGACCGCGCGGCCAAGGCATGGAGCGTTGACGAGGTACACGTAAGTTGATAACACGTTGATGCAAACCAGGTCGGAGAGTAGGACCGAGGGACATTCGATGGGTTTCAAAACTTCCTCCACTCTCTTTTCGATCTCTATGTGAGATTCGAGATGGAATGAGCCGTCAGCGAGAGTTTCGAAAGTGACGATCGTTTTGCAGCCTGGTAGCGTGTCGATTTTCGGAAGAATCTGCGCCCAGTCTCAGAGGGGCACGGCGACAGGACGATAGCACACCTTTTTTATCGTAGTTTCATCGAGACCCTGATCCTGGTTGTCCTCGAGTAAAGCCAGATTTTCCGCGCAATCAAGCACTTTCGTGTTGCGCTCATACGAGATGGCCAACCTGATACCGCTTCCATGGATCTGGGGGTTGTGTCCGATGATTACAGAGGTAGTCCCGCCTTCCGGCTCTTCTGTATTGCCAAACCGACAGGAAACCGCCCGATACATGAGTGGCCGAATGGAGCTTGTGAGTTCGTCGCCGTGATCAGCTTCGCGGGCGGCCAGTGCTGCAGGCGGGATCCATCAGATGAATGGAGAAGAGGTTGGGAAGGAATTTTACCCAGGGCAGCCGGTGGCACATCGAGGCTTAACTTCATGGTGGTGCAGGACAAGATGTGGACACACAAGGACACACATGTTTGTCATTTGTCCAACATTTGTCATAAGTATGGGATGTCGGATCACAATGCCGTGATCACTGAGTTCAAGAGATGGTGAATAATAATTGGTAAACGAGTTGTAACCCACCAGCCTCGAGGAAGTTCTATCGTACTGCCAGATCAACTTCATCGCATTCTTACAATTTCGAGTACTCTAGAGGTACTCAGCATGTACTCAGAGGTAGATGCTGTGCGTACTTGAACAGGGACGATGCATATGGCCGTTCATGGACGGTCGGGCAATATACTAAGGGTCATTTACTTGAATGCCTGAAGAAGTAGACAACCCTGTTGACCTGTTCAATCCGGTCTGATGTATTTACCGTCATCTGCTGATCCGTAGTGCGCATCACGGCGCCCAGCCCCTGATTTCTACCAGTGTTTCATCTTTTGCACCAACCACCATGTCAAGCCAGAGACTACGCCCGCTCGGTCAGTCCTCACCTCAAACCAATCCAAGCAACTAAGCTCTCGTGTTGCAGACGGCATGGAGAAATACCATGCTGCCCGGTGTTTCCAGGGAATGGACACTTGTATCGCGCTCTCCGCTCGTTACACGACGCGAGGAGACACACCGCTCACCAAGGAAATTCTCTTTCCCGCCCTCAAGAACGTGATCGAGGCGCACGCGCCGCTCGGCGTACGATTCGACGGTGACGTCGCCTTCTTTCGTCTCCCTCGCATCGACCTCTCGCGTGTGGTGGAATTCTCGAACAAAGACGTTCAGACTGCCATGGAAGAGCAGCTGTCTCGAGTTTTCGACCCCTCGCAGGAGGACATGCCGCTCTGGCGAGTGGAGGTGCTTCCAGGGAATCTTGTCCTCCTAGCGATGAATCACGTCATTGGCGATGGGCTGAGCGCTGTTACATTCCACCGTTCGCTGCTGCGCGCGCTCCACAAGACATCTGATCATGATTTCTCCCCGTCTTCCGTCGTTGACGTCCCCGACACTCCGTTCCCCCCTAGCGTCTTTGACGTCATAAACACGCGCCCTTCGTGGTCCGCCTCCTTTAAGATGCTTTGTTTCGGCCTCCTCCCAGGCCCGCTGAACCAGGCCTACTGGTCCTGGACAGGCAAAGCCTTCCCTGCATCTGTCACCAGCACAAAAACTCACTTCCGGCTCATCACCATTCCGTCCTCGACCACCGAAAAGCTGCATTCCGCATGCCGCTCGCACGGAGCCAGCATCACGGGCTTACTCTACGAGCTCATAGTCGTCACACTCTCCCGGCTCATCGCAGGATCGGGTTTCACAACAGCGTTCATCAACGTCCCCGTCTCCCTGCGTCCCTTCATCGACACGTCGGTTGCCCGGACGGATGACCTATGCAACTACGTCGCTAGCGTTCAGGATTTCGCACCCCTGCACGCGGCCTTTTCGTGGGACGGCGCTGCGGCCACGACGGCTTCAATCGCCCAGCGCAAGGCATACGCGGCCGGGAACCTCGGCTTCCTTTCGTGGATGGGGGATTCAAAGGCGTTCAATCGCGCGTCGTTGGGTAAGAAACGGATGATTTCCGTTACGCTGTCAAATATTGGGCGCGTCAATCATGATGATGCACCCAGCGATTCGGACAAGTGGAAAATGGGAGACCTGGTTTGGGGGCAGGGTGATTCGGTGATTGGGCCTGCGATGGGGGTGAACGTTATTGGGGACCCGGAGGGTGGGTTGGTTATCTCGGTGACGTGGGGGTTGAAGAGCGTGGACGCTGAGTTTGGGGAGGAGTTTACTACTTCGTTGAGGGATGGTTTGCTCAAGATGGTAACGTGAAGGGACTGGTTTACTGAAAGGAATTGAATGTTGCTCAATTTCTATTTGGAGAGTCGACGATTGTCAGAAACGAGGAGCAAAAACAGGGATTCCCTCCGGATAGTATGGGCAGGCCGGATCGAACGACAGCGCTGATTCTGCTACTCCAAGAGTTACTCAAGTGGCAGTCGACTCTCGACTCAGCGGTTGCCCCACTTTCAACTCACCGAATCTCCACCCTGAATGCGACTTTGACGGACCGTGCTCGCTGGTCAACGGCCAACCGAGCGAGGTACTGTTTCTCTCATGTAAAAGAAAGCCCTTCCGGCTATTGGTTGCAAATGATTGGCAAAGATGCCTGAATGGCATTTGAGTTCGATACTTGAAGAGGAGGTGAGGTGATTTAAATTGGGAAGCTGGAGAACAGAAACAAGTGAACCAGGGAATGTGGCACAGTCGTGTAGCCCGTGATGTGCTGGACTTTATAAAGCTGATAGATCTCTCAGAATCTTCGGTTCAATGAAGAATAAATATTGCTGAAGCAGACAGTCCTCGCTTGCAATTTCCAAGTGGTGAGTGCAGAGAACTGCAGGCATCAACGGTGAACCGATTACTGTTGACTCGCTGGGCACCATAGAAAAATGGCAAGCTCAGGCGGTAAGGCCGCGAAATTCATGTGACGGTTTTCAAAAGATTTTGCTTCAAATATTTGCATAGACAATGCATCCGGGCCTTATCCGCAATTGCAAAAGGTCCAACGAAACGCTGAAGTGCGACACCCGAATCGAACGGTAGCGTGGAATGAATCGTCTACACTAGAAATACAACAACGCCTAAAGGCTCATATCGAGCTAATTTTATATGTATCCGTTGAGATACCGGTTTCCAGATCGTTCACAGCACCAGGAGCTGCATGGAATGTTGATAGTTCCTGTCGGCGTCGCAGTTCTATCGGTGCCTGCAGCATATTCAATACGAGGAGTCCTTGGTACGAGTCGGACATACTGTCGCGGAGGAACTCCCAGTGGGCGTTTGTTCGAATAACACGTTCATCGTATCACGTAGCGACTCTTCGTGCCATGGGCGTGCGTTCAACCTAGATTGATTCATTTTTGGTTCAAGTCTGAGAAACGGGTGGAGCGTACGTGCTGAGCAGGGCGTTGGTATATAGTTTTGAGAGTGGAAAGTCCCATACAAAGTTGCTGGACGGCGAAACTCAGCAAATTGTCCCGGAAAATACCTCCGCACTCACAGGGTAGTTTTCTAATTTGGATCAGAACGCTGAGCAAGGACGGTTTCTGAAACTCACAGGTTTGAACAGAAACGAAAAGAGATCCAACAGCGCGGCGATGGCCGTTATGGAGCCGGTTTGAACCGTCACTGTACCCCGTGTCAAAACCTGGAGTCCAAAGAGAAGAAGGTGCGTACTGCGAATGATTCTGTCGACTTGCCGGTCGGTCGGTGTGACTCCCGATTTACGGGTGTACTAACAAAGATAGTCAGTGTTGGAATCGGATGTCGATACCAGACAAACCAATGAATGAATGAGCGCAGTGCTCAAAAGCACGTCGCACGCCGCCGTGGTACTCAGCCAAGTGATCACGTATGGATTGAAGTTTGGAAAATCGGCGTATTCGGGCTGGAGGGATACGTTGACTGTTACGGACATACCGCCCACTGCGGGACAACGTAAGTATCAAGACGCCGGGAAGGTGGAAGGCGAACCGAGAGAGGCGATGGATAGGATGCAGATGAGGGCGGGGAGGACGTTGGATTGGGTTAGTGCTTTGACTCTCCATGCGACAAAGAATTGGACCGGGGTGGATATTGCCACCTGGTCCACCGGGCATGAGCGACCGAATCATCAACGGAAGGATCTTACTCACCGTCAACGCCGCGTCTGTACGTATGTTTAGTTTAGCGACCAATTGAAGGTGAAAATGATGAACCTGGTCTCAGCACTGGGACGGAAGAATCAGAGGGATACATACACATCGAGGATTGGTGGACACGCACTGAGGGGGGATATCTCCAGAGCCTTGGCCGTCGCTGAAGGGAGGTTTCCGCTTGAGTGGGGGTCAAGCAGCTGAGTGTATATGCAACGCACCGTAACGCACTATTAGAGGCTCGTAGATTAGCCCAATATCGAAGATGGTATTGGCGGTCTCCGCTATCAGCAGGTATAGTGCCTGGAAATTCACAGTTGGACCCCGGCGTGTGTACAAGAAGCTCACGAGCAGGCGGAACCACTTTCTGTCACTAAGGAGGGTGGTCAGTGTGATTCCACGACGGAGGACGATACTTGGGACACACCGTCTGTAACGTGTAAAGTACATCAACATCTAAGGGCCAGGCAGACAGGTATTCAGTGCTGTCGGCGACGCGGATTCTGCGAAGTATACCTGGACGAGCATGACCTGATCAAGTGAGTTGGACTGCCAAGGCAGTTAACGCGGGCGGACGCACACCATAGAGGGTCGTATTCAGCAACACCCCGATAAGCAGTGGCCCAAAGCTTCAAGTAGGTCTCGTCAGCCGTCGTCCCGAGCAGTATCGTAGGCCACGCACAGGAGTTCGACATCGGGAGCCTCAGCCATGGCGGGGTCATAAACGTCGTCGAGGAGAGGAGGAAGAAGGAGGAGGACAAAGCACCGGCATGCACGACGTGTGAATCCGAAGTGGTACTCGTCATGAGGGCGCCGTGGGACGTGGCGACAGCCTGCCTTGTGGCGTTGATGGCTCCGCGTGGCATTGATACTGACGATCTCACCAATGTCAAACGGAGCTGGCCAGGCAGATTCGTGTTTCCTTCAACTGCCGCACAATTTGGAAACCAAGATCGGGTGGCACACAGAGCATTGACACGGACAGTGATCGGATGGCCCTCTTTTTTTTTTGGACTATGACACTACGTTTCGGCCGAGGAACTCCGAGCAACTGGTTCAAATCAAGTCGCTGCCGCCGTCGGAGGCTCGGAGTGATGATGCGCTTGTGATGATTTGTAGCCTCGATGAATTCGGTGAGTAAGTAGCAACTTTGCGAATCTGCCGCTCCTTCACCGTGAACTTGAAGTTCACGCACAACGAGAATACAGAGGCGAGAGCGATTGGGTATATCGACAAATTACATGGATGTGTCCGTCACAGTGCCCGCTTGGCTTAGGGGTAAAGCGTATCACTCGTATGTGCATCGTGATGATAAGATCAGTCGTTCGAATCGGCTAGTGGGCACTTTTTTCCATCCTTTTTCGACAGTAAACACGCCATCTCGATTGAATCTATTCCACCCCAACTTCCGTGTTCACTACGGCTCCCTTGTACCACCTCTCTCCCATCAGTGACAGATCCACAGACAGCCGCACCATCGGTTTCCCGTCAATCACCGCAAGTGTCCTGCCCCAACACAACCTCTTGCGACACGCCTTCGGCACCCAAATAATTAACTCTCTCCCCGGCCCCTCAATCCAACCCGATTCCGATCCCATTCTGGAGCCCTCCATGAAACCTCCACCTATTCCATCTCCCATGTCCCAAACCCTCGCCGTCTTATCCATCGAGCCCGAAATCAGCCGTCGACCGTCAGGAGAGAACGCCAAGCTGGTGACCATGTCCCTGTGTCCCTCCAAGGACGCGAATATGCGCTGTCGAGACGACAGATCCCAGACTTGGATTTTATTTCTCCCATTGGCAGTGGCGAGAAGAGTTCCATGAATGGCGACCAAATCTAGTTCATGAGAACCTTGCGCCAGATAGTGAACCGACGTCTCGAGTGGGGTGTCTTCAGGCGATAGGTTCCAGATGGCGATGCAGCTGTAACACGCGGCTGCAAGAACGCCGGCTGATGTGTCGAGTGCAAAGGAATAGATGGCGAACTTGCATGTGAGGAATACTTCGCTGTTATCGAGAGAAACCCAATGCGAATAAATGGTGCGATCTTCGGAACTGGAGAGGAGAATGTCCTCCGAGAGGAAAGCTATGCCGGTGACACAACCGCTATGCCCTCGGAACGACTCTCTGCACTTTTTCTGCGTCGCGACATGCCAAAAGCGCACGATATTGTCTTTGCAGAGCGTCGCGACCACGGCACCGGACGGCAATATCGCAACGCGAGTGACTGGGCTCTCGTGCCTCAACTCGGCAACCAGCTCGAGCTTGTCCAGATCCCAAACCGACGCCCTGGTATCACGGGAGCCGGCCACCAAAAGGTTTGCATCGCGGGCGTAAGCGAGGCACGTAACTGGGCCAGCGTGGGTCTCGAAAGGTTTCAACACCGGGACGCCGGAGAGTGGGTCCCAGAATCGAATCGACCCGTCAGAACCAGCGGAAGCGACGTATTCGCCGTGCACAAACTCCACGCAGAGAATGCGCCCAGCATGCCCCTCGAAGGCTTGGGAATACATCAGGTCTTCCACGTCCGGAATGTGGACGTTGGTTGCTGGAATTTCCGCCCGGCCTTCACGGAACTCATCGGCGCCTTGTAGGATTACGGTGGCGCAAGGATTAATCAATGGGGAGTAGAGTTGACGGATCTTGGAGTTTTCTGGGACAAACGTCATGGCTGATAGGTAGATGTGGGGCGCACTCTTGCCCATACACTCCTGGAATGATTCGACAAAGACTATAGCGTCTTTCACTAGTGCCTGCAATTCGCAAGCCTCGGGACAAAATTAGTTTTCAACTTGAACACACAAAAGGACCACTCACGCCCAGCCATTTGGCAGCGCGACGTAGCTGGTCGAGCGCGCCAGACATCTGATCCGTCAAACTGAGTACCTCCAACCAAAACAGGAATTTGGTTTCAAAAAAGGTTTTCAAAGACGCTAGAATCTGTGCGTCTCCTGAGAGGTCTTCAGAGAGACTATCCGCCCAGAATTGTGAAGCGTAACGGAGCCGAGGTGAGATGTACTTGCTGCGGATGCGTTCTACCTTGGGATTTGACTTGTAGGAACTCGGGAACTTGTAGGGATCGAATTCGAGGCCTTGGAGCGTGGTAAAGAGCGCGCGAGCTATCTCCCTCCGACTGTTGGATGGATTGATCCGAAAGCAGCTCTGGCAATCGTCCGACTCGACCAAGAACTCGTTGAACGACTGATGGTCGAAACGCAACTCGTGGTATTTGTCTTCGGTGAGAACCGACCGCAGCCGCGAGCAGATGAAATTCGACTGCTGCGCGTCCACGCCAAGAATTTCGAACAACGGACTAGCCCTTTCCAACGGACGTATCGCAGTCACGATGGCCCCGATGAACGTGTGGAACTCGGCCATAAATTTCTTGGATAAACGACGCTTGTCGCCATCTGGGTAAAACGAAATCTTGAGGATGGCTCGGTACAACTTGGTTATGTCGCCATGTACCATCGTGTCGCCAGAGAGAATCTGCTCCAAAGCGTCCTGAGGCCCCGGCTGATCGATGAATTTAACGAGCGTAGCTGCCCATACGAAGAGTCCGTGTGCCTTCTTTGCGAGAGAAGCAATCTCCTCCTCCGTTGGCCAAGGGGTGGGTATGCAATACGAGTGGGCTATTCGCTGGAACTCCCTCTTCAAAAACGCCTCGATATCCCGCGTGACCTCCTGGCTGCTCAACCGCAATTCCAACGATTCACTAATGGGACCCAGAACCGCGGCGATAGAAGCCTCGTCTCGGCTGGTCACCACGAGCCTCCGCGTCGGTTCCAGCGTAGCCCATAGCTTGATGACCTCGAGCACATCGTCTCGGTCTTGAACGCAACGCTTGTCGAGGCCGCCGCATTCATCGAGCGCATCCAGAACCACGACTAGGGCGCTCTCCTGCGCAAGGGATGCCCTCAAGGGTTCTTGGACAAGCTGACGGAATTGCTCTACGACTGCCGTCGTGTTGTAGTCCATGCCGCGTGTCTGCACGATCTCCGTAACGGCCTCTTTGAATTCGTGCCGACGGACCAGATCTGCGGCAAGTGTCCGGACCATGGCAGAGGGCGAAGCGAATACTCCGCCGCCGCGCTCGAAGAAGAAGCTGGAGCCAAAGGTGGGAGTACCCGTCAAATGCTCGACGAGCGTTCGCGAGATGCAGGATTTGCCAGATCCCGGGAAGCCTTTGACCCATATGATGTTTGGCGCGTCCTCCTTAGCGAGGAAGGAATGTAGTTTTTCCAAGACGTCTTCTCGAGTGCCTTTGAGACATCCAGGAAGAGGCCTCTGCCGATCGGTGCCTTGTGGACGTAAACCGTTCAATATGTCATTGCGCTCCTTGTGAACTGCGGTCGTCAGTGTATATACATTGACGAAGGACTTGGAAGACTCACAGAAAGCATTCTGGGTCTTCATCATATCTGGCAAAGTCTGCGTCAATTTGAGGGTCTCCAACATGACCCGTTCCTGAAACTCAGCAGTCCAGCGCTGAAACCGTCGTCGAATCTGCTTGTACTCCGCCATTTCCATTTGGAACGAGATCCCTAGAAGTTGAATCAAAACGGAGCGCGTTCATCAATCGTTACAAATCCAACCGACCATGCTTGTAATATTTAGAAAGCAAATTTCCTACACGAATGATCTCGGGTTCGAGTGTTTTGATATTGTTCTCATAGTTCTGGAAATTGGTAAAGCATTTGAATTCGTTGACGTATCGGAGGAATCGAGTCATGTCTTCGAGGACTTCGAGTAGTTTCTCATCCCACTCCTCCAACTCGCTGAGAGTCTGGTTGAGATCAGTTGGAGTCGACAGCATGTAGGAGTACCCAGAAACGCACCGAATAAATCTCTTTCAATCCTTCCCAGATACTCTTGGCGATTGGATGGTACTAAATACAGCGTCAGTGCTACCATTGAGAAAAGATTCGCCTGCCCACCTCGGCAGCAGAGCCCGCCACTCGCGCTATATTTTCAAACAAAGCTCGATAAGGCCCCAGGCGGTCAAGCAGACGTGTTCGTCGCGAGATCGCCTCCTTGCCCTGCTCCAAGACCTGTTCGAGCTTCCGTCGTACCAAATGAATGGAGATTTCGGGGACGTCGGGGAATGTGTGTTCTAGAAAGGGTCAGTATCAGGGCGGTGAATAAGATTGCATGGATTCTCACCCACTCCTTCCAGAGGAGCGGCCGAAACAAGCTTGAGAGCCTCCGCCCACGTCAACGACGAGGACTTGACCATAGACTTGAGGGGCCAGATGTAGTACGGCCTCCGGAGCAGACAAAGCCGAAGATCAGGCATGTCGGGGCTCAAGGAGCTGTTCAGCCAGATCAGTTGAAAAACGGATGGACAGGGCGAGAGGAGCCTCACAACGTGAATGGTATTGTCTGCGGATACGGCGTACTCGCGAGTCGACGCTCAAACTCGGACGATCCATCGACTCGCTGAACGCTCAAATAATGAAACCCACGACCACGCAAGGCCTCGTTCACACGGGCCACTGCGATTTGACATCAGTCACGGAGGACATTGAAAGACTGAGATAGACTCGCTGGATATCTGCACCACGGGCCTATTTCAACTGTCATTGGGGCCAGGCAACACCACTATGATACGCACCTTTCATGGACTTTCAGGATCTTGAAAATAAAGCTGAGTGTCTCCGGCGCCTGTTGGAAGAAATTAGCCTCGGACAAGCAATCGGACTTGGGACGAACGTCGCCGATATCGATGTGCATGGCGAGGTCCGAGTCCCCGGCAATCGAAGTTCCTGCTGCTCGTATAAACAGCGAAGACGAAGAGTCCATCGGCACGTACCGTCGACACAGATATCTCGGACGATATCCTGGTACGCGAACTCTCTGACTGCAATCGACGGCGTTGTGAGATTCGATGTCGGTTTGTGGTGGGTGCACTGCACAGTCAGGATCGCGCCCGGATGAACTCTATCGTTGCTATGGTTTGAATGCGAAAGACCATCTGAACCCAGGCGGACTTACGTGAGCTGCGGGTTAAGCATGCATCGTCGCGATCCACTCCGCAATACGGCCTCGACGGTGCTCTCCCGGGTGGAAAGCTGACACGTCACGGCTCTTTGTATTCTTGGATCGAGCGACACTTCTGTGTGCTCGTTAGCAGAGGTCGTGAGTATGTAGCGATGGAATCTGCGGACCTATGATCCTGAGAGTATCACTTGACATCCTGTCGAGGCGTTTCGTCGGGTGAAAACGACCACCAAGCCGATACGCAGATGAGGGAGGATAAAGAGGAAGCCAGGGCACAGTGTTCTTGTTCCGATTTGTCAATGTACGCAATCGAATAGTAAGTCGGAACTACTGCGGGCCATGAGGCCTTGCGTCGCGGTCCACAGTAGAGGACACAAACAAGCAAGTCATCGACGGGATAGGAGCTTTTGGGCCGGTAATTCATCGACGACTCGGAGAAGCTGACCACACTGGGTGAAGCGCAAAGACGATGGTATTGAACGGTACGAGGACACACGGTGAAGGTAGAATTTTACAATCGAAAACCCTCACCGCGGGCTAAAAGCGAGCCACCGAAGACCTTCATAAAGATCCTCGAGTTTCCCGGTCCGACCTTGCCTGCAACGACGGAGGCGATGAGAGACTCGCGGGATAGAGTGCACGACATGATTTACTCGGAGGGTCTCGATGCCCGCTTTTTCTCCTCCAACGCCTTTTCCAATGCCTCGAACGCGCTCAGCGTCGCGCCCCTCGTGTGCAAAGGCACAGATATGCCTACATCTGTCGAGGACCGGAAGCCGTCAGGCCACTCTGCCGAGGGAACGCCCGCAACGACGAGCTTTGAGCGGAACGCGTCAGCGGCTGTCCGATACGCTGTGAGAGACTCTTCGTAAAGGTCATAAACGCACACTGCACAGCCTGACATGCAGCATTCTACTCTAGAGTTGAGTTCTCAAGTTCAAGGAGCAGTTCAAGTGGACACACCGTCAGATTCAGGCGCCCTTGGCCTCTGCGGTACCTCGATACCACGAAAGTAGTAGCCTCCCTCACGTGCCGCCGACGTCGTTGGGGCGCTGCTGTCGCTAATGCTGACCTCCAGCTCGCGTTTATCACGTTGAAGCGCCTCCTTGCCGCGTAGCGACTGCTCGAGGCGGCGGTAGCGCTGAGAAAGATTCTGTCCGCCACGGTCCCAGTTTTTGAGTCGCTCGATGGCGGAGGAGGAGTGGCGTATGGCAGCGGGTGTGCGGATTCGAAAGGAAAGAGGTCGGGCGAGCATGACGAGGCAGGCCTAGGGAAGATGAAGCATGTCGGGAGGAGCGAGGATGATGTCAGCACCGTGATGGCGGGCCACGTGGCCAGCTCCGCCTCTCTGCTTGACCCGACGACGCACTTCAAGCTTGGCGATCTGGCGATCTGCTGTCGTGAAACCTTTTGGAGCTTTTTGGACGACCTGGAATTCTGGAATCTGGAATGCGGTGGTGTCAGGGCCAAGCGCAAGGCTTCAATCTCTGCGTCATCCAAGACTCATTGTGCACGCTCGCCGCATCGACCTGGAACCAAGCATGCCTAGCATTTCTCACCACTGTCCAGCGACTCCTGCGTGCACATCGTCATTGTGGCTATCAACGAGTCGACGAGGGAGGACCCTGAAGCGTGCCACTCGACCAATAGCTCCCGGCCTGCGTTGTTCGTCTGCGCACAAACGAGTGGCGCAATCCCATTGGGTATACAAGCTACCCGAAATGGCCCATTGTTTCCGGAGAGTATATAGCAGCGGTGAGCGTCCACAGCTCTCTTTCATCTACGAGTCTGCCCCAGCTCTGAATGTCCGACATGTCCACCGACCCCATCTCACCAAACGCCTCTGAATTCTTCAGCCCAATCACCTTCCAATTCGACAACCCCGAGTACTTTGAAGTTAACTGTCCTCTCTCTCCTACCAGCTCCGTGCGCGGAGTCTATGTCCGCTCACGTCCTACCTCCATGGCAGTCTCCGAGCTGGACGTCGTCGAGACGCTCACCTTCCCTTCCAACTTTGCCTCATACGACTTGTCGCCCTACCCCACTGTCCCCTTCCTTCAAGCCGTGCCTCTTGCGCGTAAGAAGAAGGCGGCATCTATCCGCAGCACACGCACCACCCCGCTTGATGCCACTTCTCACGTCATCTTTGACGACTCCGAGAACGTGCCACCCGTCCTCGAGGGCACAGGGCGTCTTCGCTGTAACAGCACATGGACCCGCTTCCGCGGCAGCATGTCTGGTATCTTCCACCGCAAGCAACCAAGCTTGAAATCCATCCCAGCTCCCACCGAGCCTGAGTTGAAGCTCTCCACCAAGTTCTCCCTCCGCTCACGGGTGCGCGCGGACACCGTTGGCAAGGCAGCTGCGCCTGCCCTTGGCCCCATTATCAACATCGCACCACCCACCACAACCGGTGTCGACGAGTCCGAGTCACCCATGGAGCGCAAGAACCGCGTGCGCCGCTCTCGCTCGTTCTCTGGCTTCACAACCGCTGTCCCCTCCTCCCACAACCACACCCACAACCAGTTTTCCAGCATCGCGGATGGGTACGAATACGACAGTTGGGATGGGCTCCCTCCGGGCGACTGGACCAAGGAGGAGCAGGCCAAGCTGCGTGCGTTGTCGGCGCACTATTGGGGCTGGGGCGAGGATGATGGGCAGTCCTGTGCGGCCGCGATTTGATTTTCTTTCCTTCTCCTTTCTTCGTTCTCCTCTTTTCACTTGACTTCTACTTTGATTTAACTTGTTGTATCAGTCCCCTCCTTCTCCTCCATTGTGGGCGTCCGACTCCCTCTACCCGTCTACCTATGTGTGCCACGGTGCCACCTATGCTTCATGCCCTACTTCCCTCCACTACCTGCGCCACCTCGGATCGTTCTGCCTACTCTTTGTTCTTTTTGTACTTGATTTTATTCAACTGCGATACTTCCTTCACTCTCCTTTGCGACATCGAATGTCAAACTTCATGATGGGGCACGGTTCGACCTATAATATGGAGCTTTCTCTTGAGTAAATTTACTTGGCCTGTCGACCAATTCCGCAAAGTGTTGTTCACCCGGAATTGAAAACATCACATTGAAGTGACTTGAATGCTGCAATTGTCGGCGGCAAAGTACCTGGCAGCGGGAGTACGGGACTGCGGCAGTACGGGACTGCGGCAGTACGGGACTGCGGCAGTACGGGACTCGTCTATTTCCTGCGACAATACTAAGCTATTTTGGATTCCCTCAAGGCAAATTTAGAGCCACAGATTCAAGATTGTGCTGCGAAAATGCTGCTAAGTATAAACCGTTTGATCTGCTACCCGGAGATTTCATCTTGGTGGCGTCGACCCCGATAAAATACGGAGGAGACCATACGCAAAGGAGGACGAACGGGCATCCGACTCAAATCCGACTCGGCATCGCGGAGGGCGGAGGTATCAATGGCGTATACGCGTGGGACTCCCACCGTTTACGCGTGGGAGTCAAAACTTCAATGAATTGCACCAGAGCTTGAGATCCGCTAGACCTCAAGAGTAGTTTCTTTCATCTCCTTACAGTTGTTTTCAATATTTCAATATCAGGTTCGGGTTTGGCGGCGGCGGGGAGGAATGCATATAAAGCAGGTTGGATAGGAACTTTCTACAACATCCCGAGTCCCAATATCGCCTCAATGCAGTTGAACATCAAATTTGCTTCCATTATCGCCCTGGCTGTAACTCTTGCGGCTGCTATGCCCGTGGTCAGTCCACTCCGTGCTCGGAATCCTTGATAAGCTAAAGAATTCCGACCAGACTCTGCCAAACGGCCTCAACGGCGTTGACACCACTGCTCGAGTTGCCAAGTGCGCCCTTGATGTTCCCGCAAAAGCAAAATACTAAATCCACTTGGATCTCAGGCGTATGCCCCAGCCAACCCATGGTCTCAATGGAAGAATCTCACCCGGCAACTGCACCGGCGGGGGGTGTGGTAGTAACCCAGGTGCTTGAGGAATGCTATGTAAAGAACAGTTCAAGAATTACATTTGTTTGATTTGCTCCCTTCACACCTCGGGTGCTCCATCCAAAATCCACTTCAAACCCTCCCGATACTCCCTCTCCCACCGCTTCGCAGCGGTGATGTGCGGCAGGAAGTAGTTGAACGCATGAGGGACTCCGGGGTATGTATGCACCATGACCTTCACACTCTTTTTCTTCAAGATCTTCCCGTACCAGAGGTCTTCATCGCGCAGGGGGTCGAGGCCGCAGATTTGAAGGACGGCGGGAGGGAGGCCAGCGTGTACGGGATGCAGAAGCGGCGAGACGTCCGGCGATGTGGGGGAGCCGCCGAGTTGCTCTATCGAGATTTCAGTGTTGATATGCGGGGGAGAACACATAACGCACTATAATACCAATCCATATCTGCTGCAGGAAGGATAGGGGCGAATTCATTCTGCTTGAGTGATAATAGCGAGCTTTCATACCTTTCGATCCCCGTCAGTCATCAGGTCAACGCAGTCGACGGGACTTACTCTTCCGGAACGGCCTCAGGATGACACAACACAGGGACCTGCATAATATGTCCTGTGATCCGCTTGCCCTCGAACCATGGATCATCTCGTGCGCGGTGTGCGAAGACAGCAGTGAGGTGCCCGCCCGCCGACAACCCACCAATGAGGAACCCCTTCTTCACGTCGGTGGACAGCAACGCCTGGTTCTCCACCGCCCATTTAATCCCAGGATAACAATCGTCCTGGGGAATGGGATTTGGATGCTCGGGCGCCAGCCGATACTCGACGTTGACAATGGAAATTTGCAACTCGACGCATAGCTGACGGAGCTGGTAGTCGTCCATGTCGACGTTGCCCACCGCTCAGCCGCCTCCGTGGAACCATACGTAGAGCGGGTACGTCTTGCCTTCTTCAGATGAAGCGGGGACGAGCGTACGAACGCGAATCTTGGCTGTGGGTGGGCCGGCGACGTGAATTTCTTGGTCCTTCATCGTGTATTCAGATTCTATCCTTCAAGTCAACTTGTGTACCCACTGAATGGAACACAGCACACCGTTTGGCAACCCAACACCATAGTTCTTCTTGGAAGCTGCAATCAGCCCATCCTCAAACTGTTTCCGTCGTAGTCCCAGATCGGTCTCGGAAGGCGGAGGCTGGGAGCGGAAGAAATCGATGAAGGGCGCAGACTCGGGGTTGGGAACGGCGAGGTAGCCGTGTTCGCCGAATTCTGAGGTAGTTGCTGCCATGAGTGGTTTCGGTGCGTGTGTGTTGTGGGGTGGCAAGGGAGCAGGCAATCAATTTATAGATGGTGGGAGAGCAAGACCCCGGTATCCGGGCTCTGTGACAACCGACTAAGGCCCTGTGCATGGACACACGCACAAACGACCGTAAGATGATCATGGGTCACACAACTAGATTTGAACCGTGGGAACAAATATCAGTCAATCAGTCCACTTGAAGTCTGACGCTGTCAAGCTGGTTCAGTTGAGGGAATACGAATAGAATAGTAGAAGATCTAGCCTGATGTCTTTCCTCTGAGTTCAGTAAGTAACCTCCCACTTCCAAAATCTGACCAACTACGAGGATTTCAACTGTGGCAACAAATATCAATCGATCAATCAGTTCATACTTCAGAGTCCGATGCAGATGCCGAATTCAAATCAACAAGTGACAAGTACAACTTGCTTGAACAACTAGCAGACGACTAAGTACCTTACGGTGCGCTTGCCCGTTTGATTCGGTTTCAGGTGAAGTATTCCTGACTGCGTCGACTGTGAGCAAGATACAGCGAGGCAATTCAATGGAAGAGCTATGTCAAGAGGAGGTTTTCGATCGCTGTGTTTATCTATTCCTCCAAATGTCCTATACACTGTGTGTTCAATACTTGGATTTTATTCGCGCATGGGGCGCCCCGTCCAAAATCCACCTCAAACCCTCCCGATACTCCCTCTCCCACCGCTTCGCAGCGGCAATGTCGGGCAGGAGGTAGTTAAACCCGTGAAGGACGCCGGGGTAGGTATGCACCCTGGTCTTCACACCCCTCCCTCTTCAAGATCTTACCATATAAGAGCCCCTCGTCACGCAGGGGATCGATACCGCAGATTTGGAAGACGGCGGGCGGAAGGCCGGCGTGTACGGGATGCAGAAACGGCGAGACGTCCGGCGAGCTGGGGGAGCCGCCGAGTTGTTCTATTCGGAATGTGGGTGCGCGGAGCCAGAGAGTGAGAAAGGAGAACACACCATAAAACCAGTTAATGTCTGCTGCGGCAAGGCCAGGGGCAAATTGGTTCTGCTTGAATGAGAGTAGCGAGCTTTTATGCCTTTTGAACCACGTCAATCAACAACTCGAAAGACTTAGAGAGGCGGCGTGACTCACTCTTCCGGAACGGCCTCAGGATGACACACCCCTGGAACCTGCATGATCTGCCCTGTGATCCGCCTACCCTCGAACCATGGATCGTCTCGCGCGCGGTGCGCGAGCACAGCAGTGATGTGCCCGCCTGCCGACAACCCACCAATAAGGAACCCTTTCTTTACGTCGGCGGACAGCAACGCCTGGTTCTCCACCGCCCATTTAATCCCAGCATAACAATCGTCCTGGGGAATGGGAGATGGATGCTCTGGCGCCAGCCGATACTCGACGTTGACGATGGAAATTCCAAACTCGACACATAGCTGACGGAGCTGGTAGTCGTCCACTTCGAGGTTGCCCAACGTCCAGCCACCGCCATGGAACCATACGTAGAGTGGGTACGTCTTGCCTTCTTCCGACGAAGTGGGGACGAGTGTACGAACACGAATCTTGCCTGCGGGTGGGCCGGCGACGTGAATTTCTTGGTCCTTCACGATGTATTCGGATTCTAACGTGCAAAGTCAACCCTGGTCTCGCCGGATGGAACGCAGGACGCACCCTTAGGCAAACCAGCACCATAGTTCACCTTGGCCACCGAGATCATACCCTCAAACTGCTTCCTTTTTGATTCCAGATCGGTGGGACCCGGGGGGTAAGAGAGCATGGCGTCCATGAAGGGCGCACACTCTGGGTCGGGAATGGCAAGGTAGCCGTATTCGCCGTATTCGGAGGCTGCTGCTGCTGACATGGTTTGCTGTGGGTGGATGTGTGCTGGGGGGTCTTATACTAGAGCGGTTCACGGCATGAATGTTACACCGATGGACTTCTTCGGGCGGGCGGCTGCGGGCGGGCAACCGATTTATTAGATGGCCCTCGAATTATGAATAACTAAGACTCACTATAGCCGAGTGAGCCGGCCAGCCGTAATGCGCACAGCGCGATCGGACATTGCAACTGTGGGAACAAATATCAAGCGATCAGTCAGTTCCATTTGATGTCTTCAGTTTCAACTGGGCTAAACTCGGTAGGTCAACGAATACACCTTGGCAAATATTCTCTCTTCAATCAATTCAGCTTGAACTACTTGCCAAAGGAATCCATACGAAACACATGCGGGGCCTTTGATACATTAATTCCTCTTTTTTGGTTGGATCCAGGCCTTGAACTTGTAGGAAAGTCGGAATGCAGTTTTCAGCCATTGACCGCCTCAATTTCCGGGGAGGGTACCTATGCGGCATGCCTCACACCCGTGGGTCTCATAGCCAGCACGGGCGTAATCTGTGGGGGGTCGTTTGTGACAAGATCTTGCAAAGAACTCTCTCGCCGAGGAGCGTGAGGAGCATTCGGGCCACCCTGGTTGCCGTCACGAACGATGAGCTCTGGCGCAAGGTCATCCGCCTCATCCGCGTTGTCGAAAACACGGATGAAGTTGTGGAGTGCGGACACAGCGGCCACAAATTGGGCCTGCGTCTCCGCCGAATACTCTGGGGCGCGCGAGAACATGGCCCAGCGGCGCTTGAGAATGCCAAAGATGCGCTCGACCGCGTTTCGAAGCTGAGCGTGACGTAGATTGAAAAGCTCCTTGTAGTTACGGGGCCTGACAGGAATGCGTTGAGAGGAGATATGTATTGGAATGAATGCTTACCACTACTTCACAGTGCCCCACTCCTTGAGATGATAGCGTATACCTCTGTACGGGACCATGAGAGCATCGCACAGAGGAAATCCCGCATCCGCAAGGTAATATTTACCAACGGGTACAGCAAAATCGGATCGGCGGGCGTAGTTGAAGACCTGTGAGTCCGAGGCACTGCCCTCCCAGCCGCTGAGCACGTAGACGAATAGCAAAGCAAAATTACATGCAGCCAGCACATTTTGCCCGATAAAACCCTTGCGGTTCCGGTACCGTGCCATGGCCTCGGAGGCTACCCAGGCATGGAAGTGTGAGCCGTCAATGGCACCCCGAGCATTGCGGAAGTATGGATAAAACTTCCCTGACGCCTTGACCTCGGGAGGGGTGCTGTCGGGGGGTAGATGAACGTGTTTTGTATAGAACGAGCCCGTCAGGCAGTTCAGAATGGTGTGAATTGACCTGAAAATATATGAGACACATTTAGGACTCGAAAAGACGCGACAAGAGTTGCGTACTTGCTGATGGTGTCCGCACTGCGTTGTAGCCGTTCTTGCAACAAGCGTGAATTGCTGCCTGTGCGTGCCATGTGCAGAAAAGTGGCGAGTTTTTCGTTTGCCAAAATGTGCTTGGTGCTGGTGAGACCATTGAACATCTGCAGCTCGACAGACAGGCGAAAAAAGACGTGTTTTGCCATGCCCAGATTCTCTTTGAATCGGCGGTCATGACCGGTGATGAGTTCGTCAAGCCAGCCCTGCCCGGTGAGGATTGATGTGTGCATGGGAATGGGTACGACGTCCAGGCGCAGAGAAGCAGTAATTGCGACGACCATACACGTCAATGTGGCAAGAACGAAGGTGCGGCGGCGCCGGTCGTATTCCTGCTTTTTACGTGCTTTGTGATGCACCAGCTCCGCTGCATGGGTAGCGGAGGGGTGGGCGGAGGGCGGCATATCGTTGGGTTGGGGCCAGACGCGCTTTTGCAGTGGTGGCGACGGGGGAGACGACGAGCAGAGACTTCCAGCGATGACAATACATTGATTACTACGCGGCCCGGCTGCTCCGACGGTGCCTGACAACCCTCTGGCTCATCATGATCTGGCTAGGCATAACTCCGGACCTCAGCCGCTCTGGTTACGGCTTGCTAGCCTCGGCGCCCGATCAGGGCCTTACTTGAGATAGAGCTGGCCCGTTCGATTCGGGCCAGAGTCCATAATGTGGACCCTGTCGAAATCTTTTACAACCTCGATGAAAGCCTCCTCATAAATCTAGCCAGGAATTGTCAAGTTCAAAATACCGCTGAGTGATGTGGCTCTATATTGGAAGCAGAGTGCGGAGTGCGAAACGCCCGTTCGATTCGGGTATCGCACCTGGGTCGACATCAACAAAGACATCTTTTTCTAATGGCACCCACAGAAATGCAGTTTAGCCACTGACCGTCTTTGAACAAGTCCCTCAATTTCTGGGGAGAGTAAGTAAGTATACCTGACACCCCGCGGGTCTCGTGGCCAGCAACGAAATTACTTGGGACAGAGTTGGCTCGTTCGATTCGGGCCAGAGTATATACCATTATGGCGTCGTCGTAAATCTTTTTACACCGTCGAACAAACTTCGTTGAAAGACTCGGATGCACCCAAGACCAAGACAATGCTTTGCCTACTCACAACCCTCGCCAAGACAAAACAAAACCCTGCTCAGTGAAGTGACTTGATCAGCATTTACTAGGAGTGCGGAACGTGGAACGCCCGTTCGATTCGGGTATCGCACCTCAGCCGCCGAAGATAAATATTGTTTTCCCCTGTCAACCGCACAGAAATGCAGTTTTTTAAAGTCCCTGAACTAATAAGGAGGGTAGTATACCGCACCCCGTGGGGAGGTAGAAAGGAGGAGGAGCACGTCGTCGGTGAAGGGAAGGGTGTAAACCACTCGAACGAACCACATTCTCTTGGATCATGAATCGCGTTATACATTTATCTCCCTGAGTAGTGGATCAGTCTGTAAAGTTACAAGTTGTGAAAAGACTCCGGAACGACCACCACTGCCCGATATCACCACTCGCGCAACGCCCCATCCGGCCCTCGCCCTACAACCAAAGAATCAATCCACAACCCATATAAACAACTTGAACAGCAAAGAAATCACTCACAAACAGGATTCCTCCACGCCCCAACCTTCCCCTCCCTAAACTCCCCATCTTCCATCCTCACCCTCTCCTCATCAACAACAATCCCCAACCCAGCACCCTCAAGCAACGAAACACTGCCCTCGCTGACGGCAAAGACCTCGGGGTTGGAGATGTACGTGTGGAGGTCATGCGAGGCGGCGTTGTAGTGCATCTGCCAGCTCATCTCGCAGATGACGAAATTGGGCATGGAGAAGCCGAGTTGGAGGCATGCTGCGAAGGCGATGGGGCCTAGAGGGCAGTGGGGTGCTAATCCGACGTCGTATGTCCTGCGCGTATTTGAGTTCATTGTCATTTGGATGGGAGGAAGGAGGAAGGGTACGCACTCTACCATATTAGGTGCGTTCAAAGTTGACGATGAGGACCCGGTGTGGAATCCGTTGTGGATTTCACACCGGATTTTGCTCAACAGGTTTTTTGCTCACCGACTTTTTATCCGGTGAGCGAAACCCGTTGTGGCCAAAACCCGTTGTGATGGGTTTCTGCCGAGTTCCTGCGTCGGTAATCACCGGATCAGCGGGTAGTGCTTCTTAGGCGCCGTCAAACCAGCCATCGCAACGGGTTTCAACTTTGAACGCACCATCCAAAAAACCCGGTGCGACACTCGTTGTGGAAATCCAAAACCCGTTGCACAACCCGTTGCACACCGGGTGAAATTTTAACTTTGAACGCACCTATTGGCAATTCTCCTCGTCTCGCTGATCCCTCCGGCGTGCGCGACGTCCGGTTGCACGATGTCGATACACCCAGCCTTGAAATACGGTCTTACGTCTTGCCGCGTGAACAAGCGTTCCCCAAGCTGTTCTCCGAGTCTTCAGCTGATGAGTTGAGGATAGGTGAATACGCACGGCGATGGGAATGCCCGTCATCCCATACAGCGTTTTAATCTCCTCCTGCTGCCCAGGGAGAAGCGGCTCCTCGATAAAGAGCGGCATCAGGAAAAATCCGGATGAGTATGTGGACCTACGTTGCCAATGTAGTGGTCATAGCAGATTTGATACCCCCCCTCAATATAGCTCGACGTAGTCACTCAGTATGTGAAATATTGTACTACATTTGTCTGGGTAGCTTGCATACAATACTATTTTTGTACTACATATGGTCATATCCTCATTGTCCAATAGCCTACATCCGTCAATGTTGAACAAAGTAGCCGGAGTACAATAGGATGTAGCCAGCATTACTGAATCAAGCATCCACAAGAAATGAATAAATAACATAATGAGCATTGAGGGCGAATAAAAAGGATACAAGTAATCTAAGCGTCATCACCGTCCTCACCATCAGTCTCAGTCTCCTCATCCTCCTGGTACTCCAGAATGGCAGCGGCAATGGTCGCGTCGGTGATGGCGGGCTGGGGAGCGTGGTGGGTGATGGGCTGAGCCCCAGAGTGGAAGCTGCGACACGCTGTGAGAAGACATGAAATGGAAAAGTAGAAATAACGTGCCGGCCGATGTTGTGCAGGCGAACGAGGATGTTGTCGAGAATGCCGTACTTCTCGGTCTTCTCCTCGAAGCGGCGGAGAGCGTTGATATGGGTTTGATAAAGGTCACGGTAGTCGTGCGCCGTGAACGGGATGTCAGAGCGAATGCCAGTGGCCCACTCATCAATCAGATGCTCCGTCTAAGCAGATGAGTCAGAAGGATCCAACGAAGAACGTGCAAAAGACGTACAACGGTGATAACAAGAGCAAAGCCTGGGAGGGGGAAAGGGTTGAACATCTGCGGCTGCGTTACGGCCTCGTCGCGGGTATTAACAAACCACATGGCATTGACGGCCTTCTGGAAAAGCGGGTTACGATAGATGCCCTTGCGCGCCGCAATATCCTGCATGAGTATTAACGAATAGTCTCAATCGGAATATAGATATGACATACCTTGAATGTGAAAGTCAGATCGTCCTTGAGCTTCTCGGTGAGATCGCGATTGGCTTTGATAGTCTTCTTGTTCTGCCCGCTCTTGAAGCCAAACATAAGCTCGACCATGGGCTTGATCTTGGTCTTGAGCTCGCCCCGGAGATGAGAGCCACGATTGGTCATCTAGAGGAGCTTTGAATTCGGAACGATCACGGGAGAGGAAAGACATACCAGCTTAGAGAGAGTCGGTGTGAGCTCAATATCGACATTGCGATTGTAGCACGCCGTGTCCCAAGCCTCTTTGACAAAGCTCATCTCTGTGGCCTGGTCTGGGAAAGCGTCGCGCGCACTGAGGAAGCAGCAGTAGAAGGTGATCGCGAGGGATAGCACCTCCCTGGTGATCTCGTCCGCGGCACGAGTGGGGCGCGCCGCGGTAGGAGCAGGGTGAGAAGAGCGGCCACGACGAGCAGCGGGGGCTTGATTGAGAGACATAGTTCAGGGTCGGTTGGGTGGTAGTGTGCTGGGGTTGGCTGGTGAGCGTCGGAGTTCTGCTGCAGAGAGGGAACGGGGGAAAGTCGAGTGGTGTCCGCCTGGTTTTATACCCTTGAGGTGCTTGTCGTTGTTGGAGAGCAGTCAACAGGTCACGTTGAGGTGGTTGTCGTTGTTGGAGCACGGTCAACATGGTGGTCGGGGAAGGGGAGAGTGCGTTGTTTGTTGATGCACCAGGCACTCAGTCGATCGACTGCGGTCGGCTAAGACAAGGCGGCTCAACGTTCAGACAATACAGTTTAGGAGGACTTGAAACACATACGGCGTTGTCCCGCCAGGTCCCGCCTCGAGCTAGAGTATCTTCTCCGCAATGCCAATTTTTCGCTGCCAGTACTGTGGACGTTCGGTCAATACCGCCGCTGGAGTCAATCGTCATATTGGGAACACACCTGCGTGTCGATTACAGTGGGCGAAAGCGCTTGGTGCTATTGTTGTTGCGAGGGAAGAACAAGACGATGAGCCGGCGCCTGCCGCGTCGCCCGCTCCATCACCCCCACTGTCTCCCGTGCTCTCCGAAGACGACAACGACCTAGGTGTTGGCGACGACTTTGTTCTTCCTCCGCGCGTCGATACTCCACCACCGCCGGAACTCGTTGGTGAGCCTCGGAGCCATCGCGCCAGCATTGAGGAGGTGCTCGATGAAGACGATCCCGCGTATCGCAAGCGATTCGTCGAACCCTTTCCTGGGGATGCTGGTACACCGGTGGGAGTTGGGGAAACTTTGTTTGAGAAGATGCGCCATGAACAAGCGGGGAGCGGTGACTCGGAGTTTGCTCCATTCAAGGACAGCGATGAGTGGGACTTGGCGCAGTGGCTCTCGAAGAACGTGAATCAGACGGCCACAGAAGAGTATTTGAAGCTACCAATCGTAAGTACCAATGCAAGATTTGCACGAGACAAACGACACTCACCAATTTCTGCAGACCAAGGCGGCAAAACTCTCCTTCCACAACAACCGCTCATTCCTCAAGAAAATTGACACGCTCCCAAAAGGTCCCGACTGGACTTGCGAGATTGTCACAGCAGCCGGTAATCGCCTCGATGAAGATGGCGAGCTCATGGCCGAGGATCTCGAGCTGTGGCGCCGTGATCCTGTCGAATGCATCAAGGACTTGATGAGCAACCCCGCCTTCAAGGACTGCATGGCGTATGCACCGGAGAGGGTCTACGGTCGTGAGGATGGAAGCGAGGACAGTCGGATTATTGATGAGATGTGGACGGCGCAGTGGTGGTGGGAGACCCAGGTGGGTCTTTTCCTGCATATCGTGAGGTCGTGGCTAACATGTACTGCAGGAACTCTTACCTCCTGGGGCGTGCGTCACCGGGGTCATCATCTCGTCCGACAAGACCCAGTTGTCCAACTTTCAGGGTGATAAGACTGCTTGGCCAGTCTACCTGACGATTGGGAACATCTCGAAAGAGATTCGGCGTCAGCCATCTGCACACGCCACGGTGCTTATAGGGTACTTACCCGTCTCAAAGCTCACTTGCTTCACCGACGGAACACGCTCTCTCGCTGGCTACCGCCTCTTCCACCACTGCATGTCCCTCCTCCTCAAGCCTCTCGTTGCCGCAGGCAAGGAGGGCGTCGAGATGGTCTGCGCGGACGGCTTCATTCGCCGTGTCTTCCCCATCCTTGCCGCCTACGTCGCCGACTTTCCGGAGCAGTGTCTTGTGGCATGCTGCAAGGAGAGCCGGTGTCCCATGTGCGTTGTGACGCATGACAAGCGGGGTGAGCTCGTCAACTCGTTGCTGCGCGAGGAGGAGACGACTCTACGTGTGCTGGAGGACTACCGCACGCGCAAGAATTCGGCTCAATTTGAGGCTGATGGGATTCGCGCAGTCTACACACCTTTCTGGGCCGAGCTTCCCCACACCAACATCTTCCTTTGTTTCACCCCCGACCTCCTCCACCAGCTGCACAAGGGTGTCTTCAAAGACCATCTCGTTCGGTGGTGTGAAGAGCTTATCGGCTCGGACGAGCTAGACGCGAGATTCAAGGCCATGAACTTCTCTCCCGGATTGCGCCACTTCAAGAAGGGGATCTCGTCAATATCCCAGTGGACGGGGACGGAGCACAAAGAGATGCAGCGTGTGTTCGTCGGAGTGATGGCGGGTGCTGTCAGCAACGATGTTCTCACCGTCATCAAAGCCTTGATTGACTTCATCTACTACGCTCAACTTCAGTCTCACACCGTCCGCTCCCTCACCGGCCTCAAAACCTCCCTCTCCACCTTTCACAGACACAAGAAAGTCCTCGTGAAGCACGGCGTTCGCAAGCACTTCAATATCCCCAAATTCCACATGATCAAGCATTACGTCGACAGTATCCGTGCGCTCGGCAGCCCCGACGGATATAACACCGAGTCTCCAGAACGCCTGCACATCGACTTTGCCAAGAAGGCGTACCGTGCTACCAACCGCCGGGACTACACCGAGCAGATGGCGCTCTGGCTGCAACGCCAAGAAGCCGTCGCTCGGCGTGTGTCGTACCTGGACTGGTACCACGGTGTGCTCTCCCGTGCTTCCCAGGCGGATTCAGATGACGAAGGGGAGCCTGATGACCAGGCCGAGCGCATCACCACGGAGCTCAATCCACCCCGAACCGACCTCGCACCCTTTCTACATTCCTACACAGTCGCCAAAAGCCCCGCCAACCGCAACGTCACCGTGGGCCATCTTCTCGCCCAACATGGGACGGAAGACCTTATCCCTGCGCTCACCGTGTTCCTCAAACGTCACTTCAAGTCCTCCCCCATTCTCCCTGGCCACCACGACCGTTTCGATCTCTACAATCAAGTTGTCCTCCATCTTTCCAAGAACCGATATCTCTCCTCTCAGTCCCGAACTTGGCGTATTCGGGCGACACCTGCAATGCCCGCCCGCCAGCGGAAGCCAGCGACGCCGCCGATATTTGATACAGCGCTGGTCGCTGAGGATGAGGATTCGTATACCCCCTCATCCGGGATCGACGGTGCGCACCTTTTGTTCCTCTTGTTGATTGGTGTTCTCATCGGACCAAGGTCTTCGTCCTGCTCAAATTCGTGCCATCTTTCAGCTTCCCCCTCAATTTGGCTCCTTCCCTCATCCTCTTGCTTACGTCGAGTGGTTTACACCACTCAATCGACGCGAGCCTGTCTCGGGCATGTTCACAACACATCGCTCCACGACCTTCCATCGTCGCCGCGCCGCCGTTGTCTCCGTCACGCAAATCATCCGCGGTTGCCATTTGATTGCAAAATGCGGGAAGAACATCGACACCAAATGGACTTCAGCCAATGTTTTGGACTCTTCCCCCATGTTCTATCTTAATCCGTACATACTTGTAGATACTTTCACTCGAGATAGATTTGCTTGAATGAAAAATATCCCTGCCGAAATGCCGAAGTGGTGGGGGTACAACAAAATGATGGGAAGGTGTTCCCCCGCCGTTTATACTGCCTCAATACACAATCTCCTGTGGATTCACGATGCGGGATCATGTTGAAAGTGATTTTGGAGAGTTCTTATAGAATCGGATTTCTCAAGGGTAAACCTAGAATAAGTCGAGAAAAGGGGGAAAAATGGAGGGGCAGGACTTGAACCGAGACACTACATGTAAGGAAACACATGGGAACCAAAGTGAGCATGTTAGCGGTAAGATGTGTTTAATTTGATCACTACGATTTGTTCATGCTGGCCTACATTTTTTCCAGTTGGAACAACATGGTGCCCCATTGCCTTTGGTGAGATCTATGTTGTCCTACAAAGCTGTGAGAGTGGACTACAGAGACTCCAGAGCCTACATGGACTATGTTGCTCTGAGCGTTCGTCTATGTCATACTATAGCGACCAATATATCTGGTACACCAACAAATTCCCTCAGACATTTTCCTGATGGGGTGATGCGGCTCGAGCGCTTTGGCGAGCTGCTTTGCGAGCGGACGGTGCACCCGCCCGTGAAAGTCGAGCCCAACGTCCAGTCCTATGCTCTTTACTTGTTTCACTCGCTCGATCGTACCTTCGAGAGCCCGGGGTGAGTCGAGCCAGCCGATCTGAAGGCGAGGTTGTCTCGGAAGGGAAGGATGTTTATAAAATACCCACACTTTCGACGGCGTTCATCTTGACTGCGGTGAAACCCTGGTCTTTGCGTGCTTGTGCCTCGGCGAGCACGTCTTGCGGACGATCGCCACCGATCCAGCTGTAGACCTGGCAGCGATTGCGACTGCGGGGATGAGCCTCGATTTGCGTGTAACTAGAGACGCGTACACTTTGCCGCCGAGGAGCTGCCAGATTGGAACGCCCAGTGTTTTACCCTTGATCACTGTGAAAACATCGGCACCTGATTTTCATGTGCTCGCGTCATGAGTGAGTGAATTCATGGCCGATGCCATGAAATGACCGAGTCGGGCACCTCGGGTTGGTGAGGGCACATTTTGTGATTTCTGTTGGATTTATGCGTGGATTCGGAATCATGTTCTCTTCGGTGAACTTCATGAGAGACGCCCCGGTCTCAGTAGACCCAGAATCAGAGAGACAATCATGAAATTCAACGAGAAAAAATAATTCTGTTCAATGGCACTGCAGATTCGACCCATCAATTACCCCTTCCCTCTGCCCTCCCCGAGGACAGCATAGACCTAGTATTCGGACGGAGGACTTGAAGGCTTGCGCTCAGATGGGTGGGTGTGGAGCAGTGCTGCGGATGAGGTCACTGGTGTCACGCATGTCACGGCACTCCACACCTTCCTCCCAACGCTCTCCTCCCTTTCCCTCCGCCTCGTCAACGACACCCCGTGTCGTCTCTTCACACCAATACCCTCGCATGCACCACCATCGTAGTTGACAACAGAGAGCACAGGGTTGTCTCTGGCCATTCAGGACGCCCTTGAGTGTTGACTCGGAATTCACCCTGGACCGTCGGACTCATACAAACCCATCCCCGGACTGCGGCTTCTGACTCGTCTTCGCAACTACCGGTGGTGGGGCTGGAGGGTATGGCATTCGCAGCGGGTATAGGTGCGTCACAAGCTGCACTCCATCACTGAACATGTCCTCACTTTGTCTTGAAGCCATTGTTCCTTCAGTTCAGAGTCCATTGTGTTACTAGCAGACGAGGTGCGTACCTGTACCGCCTTCTCCTTCCGAAACCCTGTTCCGAGCCGCTGGAGCTTTTTCACTTGGTGCGTTGACATCATATTCATTCCTACGACATTCGTCCCTCAGTCCTTTCCCGCAGGTCGATATGTTCACCGACCACAGCGATGCACGGTGGGATAGCCCGGGAATGGGGTTGGTGATAGCTCGTGGTGGGCGGGGCGCGGGCAGTAGCCACTGGCTGTGTTATGTAGATGCATCTTGAAAATCATATTACTTGTATCCGAAATTCGGTGTGACTGCAACCGCTATTCATTATCCCATCCAATGAACCCAAATGCACTCACGAGGTCTAGCCCTGTTTTCATGTCCAGACACCATGAAAATGGCACATGAAAATGTCGAAAACGCATATGAATCGCGAAATGGTACTTCACTGAATACGACATGATCTTCATGGGCTCCTCTGTGAGATTCATTACATTGGCACATGAATCGGGGGGTACCTGGGCACATGAAAATCATGTCCTCCAGGTCTCACAGTGGATATCCCTACGAAACCGCAAGGTTGATGAATAAACCCAGCAAAAAAGCGAACGTACCACAACGCGATGTCCAATCTGGGTTCGTCAAATGAGTGGCATGGAAGAATTGGGCAAACTCGTACCCAGATATCGCACTCATTAACACTGGGCCACCGCGATAGAACCTCAGTCGGTACGCAGTCTGCCAAATGTCCTCAATGTTGGCGCTATCCCAGCCGACGAACCGCTCGCGCAGATCCGCAAAGGAACTTTCCACAGCCTCAGTGTGGCCTGTCCGTCATATTTACTTGATGCTGAGAACGATGGATGTAGATGGTAGAGCACCTTCGAGTGTAGCCTCTCCCCAGCCGACGATGCCCTTCTCGGTCTCGACGCGGACGAAGAGCCAGCGAGGGCGGACGTAGAGCGTTTCGATGGATTTGATTAGGTCCGATGTCGGGTGAGTGAGGCCTTTGGGGTAGGGGTCTGCGGTCGTTTGCATTTTGGAAGATGAGGTCAAGAGGAGAAAAGGAGGTCCGATTCCGAAGCCGATGACATAATTGCTTCCGTGAATCGACGCGTCGTCTTCTCCCAAGCAGCCTAGTTCTACTCTCAAGCCTCTACCCTGCCAAACCAAACCTCTGCCTTCTCTTCGACACTCCCTTCCAACTCCCTCACCTCGCCAAACTTGCCCCAAAAGTCACCACGGAACGCCCAGCCTCCAACGCTATCTGCACTAGGCGGAACCCACTCTGCTTCGAAGTGATTGTCCAATCCCACCACGACGTCTCCCGTATCTTCGAGTCCCGTGCTCCCCATGCCCGTGTCCATGCCCGTGGCATACCCTTCCTTCCGCCGGACATCCCCATTCGACCACACCACGCTCGCGTTAAACACGTTCCCCTGCCAATGCTCTAGCCTTACATGCATCGCAAACGTCCGTTTGAAGGGCGCGATGAACGTCGGGATGTTTGGGTCGACAATCCGCCGTACTGCAGGGTCAGCCAGCACAGAGATACATCGTCGGGAACTCGACGTAGAGACGAAGCACGGTGCGAGGATGCCATACGCCCCGTTTTCAAACACACCCTCCATCGCCTCGAACTGTGTGGGAGCGACTGGTCGAGGGCGTGGTGGTTTTACCGCTTCCCTCCGCGCCTTGACATCCGCCTCGATGTAGCGCGCCCTCCAATCAATGGGCTCCAGTCCCAGCATCTTGTCGATAATGGCGAACTTGAAGGGCTCCATGACACGTACGCGTCGTCATTAGAGAGCACGATCACGCCAAAGTCGTCTTGTGGCAACCGCGAGACGATGGTTTTGAAGCCTGGATTGCTCCCACCGTGCTCGAGAATCTCGTGCCCGCGGTAGGAGAAGCGAGATTGCCCGCACCCGTAGACTTTCGGGCTCGTCTCGGGGAACTCTGCCTTGGGCAGTAGGACTACCCTACCGAGCGTGGTGTGCTCAACGACATTCTCTGGGATGACCGTCTCGTTGGTCTCGGGATGTCGTCCATTGTTGAGGAGCATCGCGGGCCATCTCGACTACGTGCTGTCAGATTCGTCCTGAGAGAAAAACTTGATAACGACGCTCCAAATCACGCGCAGAGCTCAAAATCCCCGCGGCTCCCGCCCAGACTCTCTCCTCCCCGGGACGCTAAAAGTATGGCACCGTAGCAGTCCGCGTGCCATTCCGCCCCACGCGTAAATCTTTCATGGACCAGTGATGCCCGTGTGCGAAGGTTCCCTGCGCTTCAGCCTCAGCCACCGAATACGTCGACGCGCGCATGCCGAGGGGTGTGAAGATGTGTTGGACAATGTAGGATTCAAAGGACTGGTTGAGGAGCGTAGGTTGGAGATGCGAGAGGGCAGTGTACATCCAGTTACTGTCCTGCGGGATGTGAGACTGACGAGGAAGGGAGGAGACGGGCACGCGCACCTGATACCTGACGCCAGGCGGACTTACGCGAGCTGCGGGTTAAGCATGCATCGTCGCGATCCACTCCGCAATAGGGCCTCAACGATGGTCTCCCGGGTGGAAAGCTGACATGTCACGGCTCTTTGTATTCTCGGATCGAGCGAGACTTCTGTGTGCCCGTTAACAAAGGTGAGTATGTAGCGATGGAATCTGCACACCTATCATCCTGGGAGTATGGCAGGACATCCTGTTGAGGCGTTTCGTCAGGTGAAAACGACCACCAAGCCGATACGCAGATGAGGGAGGATAAAGAGGAAGCCAGGGCACAGTGTTCTTGTTCCGATTTGTCAATGTACGCAATCGAATACCAAGTCGACGTCGGAACTACTGCGGGCCATGAGGCTTTGCGTTGCTGTTCACAGTAGAGGGCACAAACAGACAAATCATCGACGGGACAGGAGCTTTTGAGCAGTCAAGTCATTGACGACTCGGAGAAGCTGACCACACTAGACGCAGACGACAGAAGCGCAAAGACGATGGTATTGAACGGTGCGAGGACACGCGGTGAAGGTAGAATTTTACAATCGAAAACCCTCACCGCCGGCTAAAAGCGAGCCACCAAAGACCTTCATAAAGATCCTCGAGCTTTCCGGTCGGACCTTGGCTGCAACGACAGAGGCGATGAGAGATTCGCGGGATAGAGTGCACAACATGATTTACTCGGAGGGTCTCGATGCCCGCTTTTTCTCCTCCAACGCCTTTTCCAATGCCTCGAACGCGCTCAGCGTCGCGCCCCTCGTGTCCGCGGGCACAGATATGCCTACATCTGTAGAGGACCGGAGGTCCTCGGGCCACTCTGCCGAGGGAATGCCCGCAATGACGAGTTTCGAGCGAAAAACGTCAGCGGCTGTGCGGTACGTTGTGAGAGACTCTTCGTAAAGGTCATAAATGCACACTGCGCAGCCCGACATGCAGCATTCTATGTTGGAGTGAGTTCTGAGGTTTCAAGAGCAGTTCAACGACGCACCGTCAGATTCCGGCGCCCGTGGCTTCTGCGGTACCTCGATACCGCGAAAGTAGTAGCCTCCTTCACGTGCCGCCGACGTCGTAATGGCGCTATTGTCCCCGGTGCCGACTACCTCCAGCTCGCGTTTATCGCGCTGCAATGCCTCCTTTCCGTGTAACGATTGTTCAAGGCGGCGGTATCGCTGAGTAAGATTCTGTCCTCCACGGTCCGGGTTTTTGAGTCGCTCGATGGCGGAGGAAGAGTGGCGTATGGCGGCGGGTGTACGTATGCGAAAGAGAAGAGGTCGGGTAAGCATAATGAGGCAGGCCTAGGGAAGATGCATGGCGGCAGGAGGAGAGCCAAGCGGTGATGACGTCAGCACCGTGATGGCGGGGCCACGTGGCCAGCTCCGCCTCTCTGCTTGACCCCGACGACGCACTGGGCGCTCTGGCGATCTGCTGTCGTGAATCTTTTGGAGCCCTTTGGACGGCCTGCAATTCTGGAATCTGGAATGCGGTGGTGTCAGTCTCAGGCCCAAGCGCAAGGCTTCAATCTCTGCGTCATTGACTCATTGTGTAACGTGTTGGGCATCTGCGATACAAGCTCGCCGCATCGAGCTGGAACCAAGCATTCCTCTGGCCTACCATTTCTCACCACTGTCCAGCGACTCCTGCCTGCACACCGTCGTTGTGGCGGTCAACGAGTCGACGAGGGAGGACCTTGAAGCGTACCACTCGACCAATAGCTCCCGGCTGCATTGTTCGTCTGCGCACAAACGAGTGGCGCAATCCCATTTGGTATACAAGCTACCCGAAATGGCCCATTGTTTCCGGAGAGTATATAGCAGCGGTGAGCGTCCACAGCTCTCTTTCATTCATGAGTCTGCCCCAGCTCTGAATCTCCGACATGTCTACCGACCCCATCTCACCAAACGCCTCCGAATTCCTCAGCCCAATCACTTTCCAATTTGACAACCCCGAGGACTTTGACGTTAACTGTCCTCTCTCTCCTACCAGCTCCGTTCGTGGAGTCTATGTCCGCTCCCGTCCTACCTCCATGGCAGTTTCCGAGCTGGAAGCCATCGAGACGCTCACCTTTCCTTCCGACTTTGCCTCGTACGGGTTGTCGCCCAACCGGATTGTCCCCTTCCTTCACGCCGTGCCTCTTGCGTAAGAAGAAGGCGGCATCTATCCGCAGCACACGCCCCCTCGATGCCAATTCTCACGTCATCCGAGAACGTGCCACCCACCCCCGAGGGCACAGAGCGCCTTCGCCGTAGCAGCACATGGACCCGGTTCCGCGGCAGCATGTCTGGTAGTCAACACTTGAATGAATTGCACCACTGGCCGAGCTTGAGATCCGCTAGACCTCAAGAGTAGTTTTTTTTCATCTCCTTCCCGTCGCAACAAGACACGACCATTGGCAATATCAGGTTCGGGCGGTTGGGGGCGGCGTTGGACACCCCATTGAACGGATAGGAACTTTCTACAACATCCCAAGTCCCAAATCGCATCAATGCAGTTGAACATCAAATTTGCTTCCATTCTCGCCCTGGCTGTAGCTCTGGCGACTGCTACCCCCGTGGTCAGTGAACTCCTTGCTCGGAATACTTACATACATAATGAGCTAACACAAAATTCAGTCTCAGCCAAGGGGGGACCTCGACATCGTCGACACCACTCTTCAAGGTGTCGCCAAGTGCGTACTTGATGTTCCCACAAACGCAGAATACTCAATCCACTTGGATCTCAGGCGTATGCCCCAGCAAGCCCACGATCTCAATGGAAGAACCTCACCCGCCACCTGCACCGGCGGGGGGTGTGCGTATAACTAAGATTAACTTGTTCAACTGGAGTTGAGGAATACTATTATCTCCGACTGGCTAGTGGGCCACACTAAGTAGTGGGCCACTTGAGACCTAGTGCAGCGTTGAGAGGCAATATCTACCAAATGTTATCAGCATAGCGTAGGGCATATACATACGTCCCCGGACACCGAGTTTGGTGGGGATTGGTGACGTTGACGTGAGGCTGTGGCTGTCAGAGTTCGGGGCGGAGGACCGAAACACGTGGTTTCTTATTTTGGCCATGGCATCGCTGGCAGTCGACGGCCTGTATCTCCACCACCAGGTCACATCTTTGCAAGCTCCAGGGCTCACTCGGCTCGGAAGACCTCTGGCTACGCACGAACTCGGCCTTGGCCACATCCATCTCCTCTGCGGTTCGCTACGGACGTGCAAATCCCACGCAACGAGTCGAAATCTCGGCTTCGAGGCGCCGAATTAGGCTCGGTGTATCAGACTGAATACTAGGGCTACCAGCGTGAAACTTGGCACGGATGGTAAGCATGGTTGAGGCACCCCGTAGAGGCCACTGATGTGATTTTGGCGATTTTTTTCCGTCGTCGTTGAGGCCTTTGACCGCCGACGCTCGCTTTACACGTGTCCAACATTTGGAACTTTTTTGGAGGGAAGGAAAGCGCTGGCGGCGCGAATGGGGCCTAAGATACGCTCATATGGTTTTGCCCTCATGCCACACCTAGCTCTCTCACTGTGCACCCCATTCCGACCCGTTCGCAATCCGACATCATCCGGCAAATTTCACCACCCCTCCGACTTTCATCGCCCCCATCTGCTGATCTGGGCTTGTCCATTCCCTCTTCGAATTCATCCTCCTGGTGTCTCCTTGATGTGCCGTGGCACTGTGGCCGCGCGGAGGCGGGTTTATAACTCGTGCGCATCCTGTCCCTCTGCATTTTCTCATGTGGTCTATCCCTCCTCTCGATACATCCACCGCGGCGCCACACGGCCCTCTGCACCCTGCGATCATGCAACGACGCCCCAGGACCCCCGAACGTGTCCTGACGAATGAGGAGATCCAGGCGGCGCTTCTCCTCCAGCATCACAAGCTGCTGGCCGTCCCTCTCCACCAGATTGACGAGGGCTTGAAGGGGATTGAAGAGTAGCTATAGATGATCCGGAGGGTCTCGTGTACGTTGAACAAGTTCTATCCACTCTCCGATGCATGGCGGTGGACGAGAGCGCTGGGACTGCCTCGCTGGCCCACTAGGCCGATTTCTCCGTTTTGACACCTGTCATGCCAAAATATTCGTACAGACATCAAATCGCAACCAAATCCGTCGTCGCTAGGCATTATCTGTTCGTACGAATCTAGACTACATCTCAATGTCCTGAGCACCCAGGGAAACCTTATAATCCCTTCGTGGGGTATGCAAAACCCTTAAGGTGGCCCAGATCTACCTCGGAGATAATATGTAAAGAACAAGATTTCGATAACTACCATTGAGGAATTACATTTGTTTGATTCAAATCCGTCACACCTCGGGCGCTCCATCCAGAATCCACCTCAAACCCTCTCGATACTCCCTCTCCCACCGCTTCGCAGCGGTAATGTTCGGCGAGAAGTAGTGGAACCCATGAGGGACACCGGGGTAGATATGCACCCTGGTCTTCACACCCTCTTTCTCCAAGATCTTGCTGTACAGGAGCGCCTCATCGCGCCAGGGGTCGAGCCCGCAGATTTGGAGCACGGTTGGCGGGAGGCCCGCTTGTACGGGGTGTAGGAGGGGCGAGACGTCCGGCGAGGTGGGCGAGCCGCCGAGTTGTTCTACCGGGATGTTAGTTTTGGTGTCCAGAGGGTGATCACGGAACGCACCGTAAAACCAACCAACGTCTTCCCCAGGAAGGATAGGGGCGAATTCGTTCTGCTTGAATGAGCATAGCGAGGCTTTATACCTGTTGAACCACGTCAAACAGAAGATCGATCAGAGGAAACGTTACGAACTCTTCCGGAACGGCCTCAGGATGACAGAGCCCTGGAATCTGCAGGATTTGCCCTGTGATCGGCCTCCCCTCGAACCACGGATCGTCTTGTGCGCGTTGCGCGAGCACAGCAGTGAGGTGGCCGCCCGCCAACATCCCACCAATGAAGAGCCCCTTCTTGACGTCGGCAGACAGGAGCGCCTGGTTTTCCACCGCCCATTTAATCCCAGCATAACAATCATCTTGGGGGATGGGAGTGCGATGCTCGGGCGCAAGTCGATACTCGACGCTTGCGATGTACATCTGAAACTCGACGCACAGTTGACGGAGCAGGTAGTCGTCCAGCTCGACGTTGCCCACCACCCAGCCTCCCCCGTGGAACCAGACGTACAGCGGGTATGTCTTGCCGACCTCTGATGAGGTGGGGACCAGTGTACGGACGCGTATCTTGCCTGCGGGTGGGCCAGCGACGTCGATTTCCTCGTCCTTGATGTTGTATTGGGACTCTATCTTTCAATTCAACTTCTATACCCATCGGATGGAACACAGGACACACCGCGAGGCAACCCAACGGCATAAATCTTCATGGAAGCCGCCATCAGCCCATCCTCAAACTCTTTCCGTCGTAATCCCAGATCGGTCTTGGAACTCGGAGGCTGGGAGTTTATGAAGTCGATGAAGGGCGCAAACTCGGGGTCAAGAACGGCGAGGTGGCCATGTTCGCCGAACTCTGAGGTAGTTGCTGCTGCCATGGCTGGGGCTGGTGCGTGTGTCTTGTGGGGTGTGGCAAGGGAGCGAGCAACCGATTTATAGATGGTGGGAGACCAAGACCCCGGAGTCCCTTACTTACAGCCGAGTAAGCACCTGTTCATGGGAACACACCCATAATACGGGGTCACATGGCTAGATCCAGTTCAAGGAGTAAACTTAGAATGACTTGACTTTAGAAGATCTACCCCGACTTGGTCTCTGAGCTCAGTCATCTCCCACACCCCAAAATCCAACCAACGACGAGGATTTCAACTGTGGGAATAAATATCAATCAATCAATCAATCAGTTCAAACGAATCCAATTCAACTTTACAAGTACAACC